>VXAD01008595.1:21997-185239 GCA_013399195.1 Dicrurus megarhynchus
GTGCCGGGCAGGTACCGCGGCCGGGGAGCCGGGAGCGGCCGGGTCGGGCCCCTGGCACCGGGCGGGGTCCCGACGGCAGCGGCGGACCCGCCCCCGCCGGCGCTTCGGCTCTTCCTTGGGTGAATTGAAGCCGGGGTGCGACCCTGTGAACGAGGAGAGGATGTGGCGAGCGGCTCCCGCCCTGCCTCACCGCAGGGTTGGCTCCGGGTAGGGGTAAATCATCAGTGCGATGCTCTTGAAAATAAAGGAAGATCTAATCTAATCTAATTGTAGGGGTGGGTTGCCTTTTTGTTTTCCTGCTGTCAGGCCCATGCGTTGTTTTTGGTTTTTTTAATAGAAGTGTGATATTAGACAGCATTAGAGTTTTAATCATATGAGGAAAGTGCCTTGCTCAGAGCCTTGGTGCTGTTTTCTGTCTCTTGATTGGAAAATGACTGGATATCCCTACTGCCCCCCACCCGCAGGGCACCACAAAGATTTAACAAAAATTTTGGTACAGGATCTTGCGAGGATATCCTCAGTTCTCTGGAAACTAGAGACATGTGACCTTGTCTTGTCTTATACAGTCCTTTACAGTAATGTTGTTACTCAGAACAATTTGCTTTTATGGGTTTGCCTCGGAGCCTTTTAAGGGCATAACTAGGGAAACAATTAATGACAGACCATTATCTTGTGGGGGGAAGCGGTAAAACTAAATGGGAGTTCACCCAGAAATATTGCACTTAAATTTAGTCAAAAGGCTAGTTTTGCATCTTTATTTAGACTGAGAGTTTGCTATCTCCGAAGGTCATTATTAGGCTAGAAAAATGTGTTCCAAAATCCATATAATCTCTAATCCTGGTTCACTTGAATTTGTATTAAACAAAAATGTATGGTTGAACTATTAGATGATCCCAGAAACTTAACAAAATACAAGGCCTTTCAGAAGCTTTCAATACCAAAGCTCACACTGTTTTGGCTTGTTAGTTTGGAGCGTAACTTTCTGTGTGTGCTGGCATTTTGGGAACCTTCATCCCCACTTGCTAAGAAGCTGGTGGCACAGAGATCTGGAGTTTGTTTTGATTTGCACTACTGTATCAAAAACAACATCACTTCCTGCTTACCTGTAATGTTCTTGACTAGAAAAGTGCAAGTTCTGCTCATTACTCAGTTAGGTACTTGTCTTCTGTTCGAAGGAACTAGACAGTTTAAAAATTGCACTGATAGTTGCTTTAGTGAAGGTAGAAAATCCCTGTTGCAATGTAGTGGTTTAATCTCTAGATCTATTGTTTTGTTCTGACAACTTGTTTCTGCATAACTATAGTGTTTTAAAACACTTCCTGTGTGTTTTGGGGTGTTTGTCTAAGTTAAAGCCACCGTCAATTTCAGTACATAGGTGATGAGAGCTGGGGATGAGAAAACTGGGGGGATGGGGATGCATTCCCTCAAAGGTATCTGAATTAAACATGAAGCAATAGCAGATTTAGGCCAGCCTTCTACTCTATTTAGAGTATGTTTGAGGATGCATCCGATATTGTAACAAAGCTGCAAATTCTTCAGTTCTTCCAATTCAGGATTCAAGTGTAATCCCTAGGCTTGTTTAAATTAGTGGTGGGGAAATGTAGTTTTAAAACATCTTGAAGACCATGTGAGAAAAGTCTGAGTAAAAAGAACCCATAGGTTGTCAGCTGGGAAAAGAAAAAGACAAGAAAAAAAGAAGAATAATCTAGATATCAACTGCTAGAAAAGTAATAGGAAGTGTCCTGTTGACAGAGGCACAAAGTTTGTGGCTCTGTTACAGGAGGCAGCTTTGACTGATAAACTTCCTGTACCTTCCCCAAAGTCAGTTCAGATCTAGCAAACCCGAATCTTGGGAAGGTGGGTGAGTTGGGAAGGTGTGGGAGTGCTGGCAGGAAGAACATGGATGATGACAGGGCAGAAGGATTGTGACAGGGACTGCTGGCAGTAGGACCAAGGGCACAGAAGCTGTCATTTGTCTGCATGGTGCAGTAGAGAACACGAACAAGTGGTCGTTGTCTTCGGAAATCTTTTCGATACTGATGATTTCAAGTCCCATGGCAGAGTGTAGATCCTTGCTCCAGAGGAGCAGCCTGCAGGATTAGACTGTCATTGGAAAAAAACTTTTCTGTTTTTTTTTTCTCCATACATTTCACATAGAAAGCTCCTAATTCTGAAGAGTTTGCCAGGTTTTTCCCCAATAGCAAGTTATTTTGACCTATACAAGGGAAAGACCATGTGAATAACTGGGTGGGGTGGAGAAAACTGTACTGATAAGTACCTGACTCACCTGGGGACTATTGCTTATCTTACTGTGTTTTTTGGTTTTGCTGTTTTTGGAAGAAAATATTGGGAATAACAGCTACAGGGAATAATGTTAGCATTGTCCTACAGTTGCATTATTTCCCGTTATTACTATGAAAAATTATAGCATTCTGTTTACCTGAGGGTCCTGACTCCACAAAGGAGGCTTAAGAAATGGAAGTTTGAATATTGTCCAACGAGATTAAAATTATCTAAATTATTAGGAGGAGGTCATGGAAAGAGTCAGGCATCACCAGATGTACCTGGAAATAAGGATAATCTGAAGGACGTTCACTTGCTGGCTCAGGCAGCTATTTCACAAAGGCAGCCCTTGTTTGGGAGCTCTTCACCTTTGCTCATGTGGAGCTCTGCTGGCGTTCCCCAAACCTCGCTCCTGCTTGAGCAGGGGGTCAGCCTGCCTGCCTGCCTCACCTCTGGCTACGCATTCCCGACCTCCCTCTTGGGATGGGACTGTCACTCCTGGCCAAATGCAGATCTGCTCTTGTTGTTGCTCTTGGCCTGGTTTTCAGTTGGATGAGTTCCTGGGTCTGACTCAACGCCTGACTAAAACGCGCCGAGGAATCGGCGGAGATCGTGCGCTTGGGGGAAGAGCGGGCTGCTCCTCCTCGCAGCGGGGGATGTTCAGCCTCACGAGCTCGCGTGGTGCTGTGCTGATGCTTCTGCACGGCCTCCAGGTTTAATTTGGTTCCTATGTGGCCAATTTGGAGAGGGAGGAGAGGTGCCTGCCTGTCTCCAGTCACCTGTGTAGACAGAGCCTTCAAGGGTCTGATGAGCTGAGTCAAAGAGGAAACTTTATGTCCTTCAAGATAAAACTACAGCAGATGCTTTTTCTTTTATTGCAGTTCTTTTCCATTCAGTTTTTGAATGGTAAGCCTCTACTTCCCATTTTTTAACGCCATCTGAGGTAGACATTTTGTCTGTGGCGGTTTTTGTATTTTTTTTTAATTCTTATTTTCATAGTGCTTTAAGGCTTTCTTTAGAAAATGGAGCTGTCTTTGAGTGACATGCAGCATTAAAATTACAGCTAACTAGATCTTTACATAGTGAAATGGTAATAGTAGGCATGTAATTAATGTTCTGTTGATAATTACTGAAAACTGGAAACCCTTTTTCTCTCAAATCTGTTGCTACATTTGTTGTTAAAGCATGAGGCATATTGAAGGTTTGGCAAAAATACCTGTAATTCAGCTATAATTGTGTTCTGTTCTGAGCTTATATTAGCTATGTTTTGCAAGAGTTGCCTGAATGTGTTTCTCTTTGTGTGTACCTCTGCTTAGGCAGTTTCAAGTGGCTGGAAATTGCATGGGGCTCTGTTCTTTCACCTATGCTCACAGAAAAAGGTATCTTGTGCCTCAAAAATGCGCTGTTGTGTTTGACTCCCAGTTTTCTCCTTCCCAAATGTAATTGTGGTGCAGCTGTGCCCATAAAACATGCATGTAATAGGTTTTCCTCATACTTAATTTAATTTTTAGCCCTTTATACCAGTATCCATCTTCCAAATCTGCTTTGAGAAGCCGGTGGTTGTCCTGTGTGGTTAACAGAACAAATCCAAAACTTGAGGACTGGTTAATGCATTCAAGAAGGGCAGCACTGGTCACACACCTGGATGCTTGCAATGTAATTTCTAAAGCTATCTTTTGGTCTTGCCTTTATCTAAGCCCAGATCCATCTTTTATTGTGTCCAAAGGTAAGAGGCAATTTTACCATGGGGTGTTCTCTGGAAACAAATACAAGGTTTTGATTCCAGTTTTGAATGGCCTGTGTTTACCCTTGTAGCAGACTCAGTTTTCAGTACTGTTTCTGAAGTGCTGTATGAAATTGAGACTGGCTGGACTGACAGCTCCTGTTTTTGTTGGTTGGTTCGTTGTTTTCTGTTTTACCTTCCTGAAAGAAACCATAAACCTAATTGAAGGAAAGAAAGGTTCCCTGATTTCATGTAAAGAATAGGGATTTATTTTGCTGTAGATAGTTCAAAAGAACCTTTTCTTATTCAGTGGATGCTGAATATAATTACACTGTAGTGTTACAACCCTCTCTAGAATATTCCTTCAAAAACTACCTTGATACTGTGAGTGAAATTATGAAAATGTTGATTGTCTGCAATTTTGTAAACAGTGCAATAGATAACAAGGAAAAGGTTCTTACCAAGCTACGCAGTTGTACTGTTTAAAGAAATGTAAAACAAGAATAAGTGTTACGTTGATATTGAGTCAATCACTCCTGTTTCTGAGGAAAATCTGAAAAGTGGAGATGCTGTGTAGGAAAAGTACCAGCCCTTTTCAGGAGTGTAGTTCCTACCCTACACTTCAGTAAATCCTGAAAGAGGGATTCTTCATTTACTCACAAAATGTGTGGGTATTAACAGCGCAGAGCAGTGTTCTGAAAGGTTCTTTGGAATGAATGTACTGTGGAGTTAATGGTTGAGGTGGTTACAGGTGGTTTTGATAGTAGCCAGAGGTGGCACCATGTAATGATTCATTGGCAGAATAAGAAGTTGTCTGAGTCATCTTTATAGGTGTGCAGTGATAACTCAGAGGAGAGTTACAGCTGACTGGAGCTGGTGCTGTGCTCCAGCTGAGGCAGCGTGCCCAAAACGACAGCGTGACGCTCGCGCTGTCTCTTCGTCATTAGTGGGTCCTTGCTCCCTGAGCGTAAATAGCAATAACTTGGGGAAGGTTGTATCTGTAGCAATCAACATTGCTTTGGCCACAACACTCATTGGAAATATATTTTTCTGTCACTGCTGTTGTTTACACAAGAGATAATGGTTTTTTTCCCACTTTCTCTGTTTTGAGATACAATGTGAGTGGTTGTGCTTCCCTGAGCTTTGCTCCCGTTGCAGTATCGCTCTATGATTAATTGTCATGAAGTTATGCACCATTTGTCAAAGTTTGGCTGCGCAGGGTTGCAGCATCTGAGATGCCTCCTTCATCACCAGGGCCCTCAGAAACAGGTGCTGGTGCTTTGAGCAGAGCTCTGGCCTGCAGGCACGTGTGTGTGCTGGCGTTCAGCACCGGAGTGTGCTGTGATGCTCTCTTAGGCACCATCCTCCGGTGTGGTCAGAAGCAAAGTGGTCATGGTCTGGGGTGATTGACTGCCAAACCCAGGAGCTCTGCCCACTCTGGTCCTGGCTGGGACCAGCAAACATGGGGATGGGTTTATATCCCGTGTCAGATGGGCACCCGGCTGTTCAGCCTAGATCTACGGCTTGCATTCAGCTGGGCTTCTGCAGAGAGGCAAAAACAATGTGGAGGTGGGATGAAGAATGTGAGTGAGTGAGTTTTGCCTGTTCTTTCCTGCCTTTGTGGCAACCAGTGAGATCAGCTGCTGGTTTTCTGGAGTAAGGAAAGGAAAGAAAAGGAAGGGAACCACTTCTTCTGCCAGTACCCTGTGGAGCTCCTAGGATGGTGGAGCCAGGGACTGCCGCAAATCTTTTCAAAACCATCTGCTTTTACCACCTGTCACTGCTTATTCACTAACACGTGGTCATATTGGACATCAGTATTTAAAATCTTTCTCTGTAAGTGCAGAAATGAATAGGTTTCTTCTACAGTCTCCTGCTTGAGCTATGGGTATATAATGGAGGAGTTTCAGAAGTGCTCTGTTGTGAGGGAGAGTGGTGGGAGAGAAAGATAAAAGGACTTGCCTGCCTGACATAAAGCGCTTTCTGATGTAGTACACGCTCACAGAGCTCTTTTATTTTTGTTATCAGTTGGTTTGAAATGCATGGCACGATTCTGTTTAAACCTAATTTTATGGACAATTTTGAGGGTGAAATTTTGTTACAGAAGGAGCCCTTAGCAAAACTATTGCATATACTGACATTAGCTTTTTTGTTGCTTCTAGCTTTAAGTCAAGGGGAACATCACAGTCGAGTACTGCTTCTAGATTTCCTTTGGGTATTGAATTAAATGTCATTGCTGTAAAGGACCCAACTCCTTTGTTGGACAAAAATTTTTTGAAGAGACTGAGGCTATTGGTTCCCGGGCCATTAATAAGACACCCAAACTCTCATGTATTCACATTCCTAAATTGAATGTGACAGACAGAATTATACCCTTAGTTAACCCTCAGCTCATGTAACTGCATCCTTGGTGCTTGACTTGTGACCCTGCAGACTGCAAAGAAACAACCTGCTTGCTTTTCCGATAAAGGATCTGTTTATGCAGCCTTGGAACTCTGATAGCCATGCAGCGTGTGCAGTAGATTCTTCTTTATTCCTGTGACTGCAGCTGGAACTTCTCAGCCTAGCTCTTTACGTGCCCTGTGATCCTTTCTCCAATAATGTACATTATTGCTTTGATGTGGTTCTGCTTCTACTTCCCTGTGGAGCCCTGCTGCAGGAAGAAATGAAATCCCAGGTCAAGATGTTACAGACACTGAACGATGCTGGCTTCTACCAGTGACCTCCTTTGAGTCCTCATTGCTGCTATCTTCATTAGATACTCTAGAGCAATACATTCCTAGCATGGAACAAAATGTCAGCGATCCCCTCTGCACTTCTTTGTACCTTTCTTTGCATCTGAAATAAAGTTGATGACACTTGCAGAGAGGAGAGGGCGAGGAGCCCAGGGGGTACCAGGGTGTTTATGCCATGCTCTGTTGTGTGTAGCAAAGCAACCATCAAATCTTGCACCTAGATGCGCTCAAACCTGCCAGCTCAGTGGAAAACCTCCGTGGTTCTGCAGGTAACATTTGCCATAATACTGTCTAGCTATGGTTTTAATTTTTCTTTATTCTTACATTTATGTTCAGTGGCTACTGCCTTGTCCTGTGCATCCTCAAAGCAGCCAGTGGGTTTCTGCTATACTTGAATTCAAGGTTTCAAGGTACCCTAAACAATACATTCATTTGATGGGAAATTCTGGATCTTGATTAATTTCTCAGTTAATATTTTTTTCATTTCCCCTGTTTCCTAATCTGTGTCCTTTCCCAGGCATTTTGTTTTGTTCCTTTGCCTAGTTCTGCTGTCACTTCATTCAGCTGAGAGAGCTCAGGCTGTGTCCACAAAGATTCATTTCCTGCGTGAGGTGTATCCCTTCACCTTTGTTTTGGCCTATTCCTGACCCCTCATTCCTTTGTAGTGTCAGGCAGACTGCTAGCTGTGTGTTAATCTCCTTGGCTCAGACTAGAATTGAACTCATCTCCACCGAGTTCTAAAGCTGTCTGTATTTACACTAAAATAAGTGCTTTACAGGCACCTGTCTCAAATCCTTCTGTTTGCTACAGGGTCCAAATCAGCTGATCTGTGGAGATGTTGAGTTCCTGGTACTGGAATGCTCTGTACATGGGGCCTCAGGTGTTTTGGCCCAGCATTTTCTTTCTGCTGGATGTTTGTTTTGGCCCATATACAGCTGAGATTGTTTTTCTGCCATTGGGAACGCTGAATTTTCCACCGAGGAAAGCCTATTGCTTTAGTTGGCTCAGGGGTTTTCAAGAACTGATTAGGCATTGCTCACTGCTGATAAACTTGTCCACAAAGAGTTCCCAGCAAGCAGATCGAGGAGAAGGTGGAACTGTGTGCTTCCAAGAGGATGTGATGACAACCCACCCGTATTTTAAAGATGAGATCTCTGGACTCTGCCAACACAGTAATACTGTTGAACCAACCACATATGCAAAACTAAACTGTGATCTGACAGCAAGTCAGTCACAGCCTACAGATGCATTAGCTGCTCATACTATTCCACTTGGACAGGGAGTGTGTGTCTTAATTCTCCGGTTCCCCTTGGAAACCTTTGCCTGTCAATGCTACGTTTACTGCAGCATTGGTTTTCAATTAATGAATATTTGTGTTTCAATAGTCACCCCTCTGCTGGTGAGTCATCAACAGGCTGAAATTGCATTAATACTGAACACATTTCTGGCCTTTTCTGGAAGGCCAGAATTCCCCCAGACCAGGGTGTTGATATAAACAGGAGGACAGGTTGCTTTGCTCTCGACGTTCAATATGATTTTAAACTTCCAGTCTTAAAGGTTATAGGTTGGCACATTTAGCTGTTGGTATTTAACCTTAAAAATTAGGTAAGCGTGTTGAAAAAAAGAAAAAATAGTATGCAATGCCAGAGATTCCATTGCTGACAATAGATTGCATCCTTGAACATGGGGAAGTTCTTGCCTTCTGAAGTGACATAATCTGCATTTATCAAAACCCAACTCCTCTGCTTGTCACTAACATTTAATTTCCCTGGCAGCCTAGGTAAGTCTTGTTCTGGGAGATGAAGTAAGGTGATCTGGAGCCCTTCATAGGAACTTGTTTCTCATCTGAGATTCATGTGTTCAAAATGTTAGAACAGTCACAATACTGCCTTTCATTAAATGACAGGGTGCCTTCAAAGAGAGTAGTTCTCTTATTTTCTACATACACCTACACTGAGCGTGACTAATGTGATTGTGACTGTGAGCCCTTAAAAAAAAGTGGAATTCTAGAAGTAGGTCTCATAGCATTCCTAGATACAGAGCAGGAAACTTGTGCCTTGTCTCCTGGGTAAGAAGAGTAAACTGAATTTATTACATCTGATTGTTGGAATTAATTAAGACAGTAGGGTTTGGTTTTGTGAGATGCATGCAAGTCCTCACATGGATTTTTACTCTAAACATGTAATTCTCAGTGTGTTATCTGTATTATCACTCTAGAGTAGCATTGGCAGCATTTGGTGCTTTGCTCCATGCAGCTTTGTAAAAAATATCACCCAGTATTGCTGACTCATTTATAAAATAAAATGGGCACCTCCTTGCACTTACTTTTTCTCTTTTTTTCTGTCTTTCAGACTTCAAAAATCTTACCTGCTATGTGCAACCTTATGTCCTTTCCGTGCAAAGTATAGTGCCCAAAATAGCCTGTGTGAGATGCTTTTTATCTAAAGTGCTCATAATTGCTAGCAGTAGCTTCCTTTAAATCATTTACAGAATTTTCACTTGAGTGTCCCATAGGTAGATGGGTTTTTATTCTATACAGTGCTGTGCAAAAATCTTAACAAACAAGACAGTTCCACTTGCACTGATAGAGATATTGCATCTATTTGGTAATTGTTTTGAAAGTTCAGGAAGATTAAGGCCAGGAAAATACAGTAAGGATAACTAATTTCGTGATGAAAAGGTCATACTTCATTGCTGTAGCTTTTTAAAATGCCATGTTTTTCATACTTTATGGAAATTTACCTTCATTCCTTTAAAAAGCAAATTCTGATGGAATCTGAGTGCACTATTAGGGTAAAATATATACATTTCCTGTTTTCCTTGTTCTCCTATTCATAAATTGTCAATCTACAACTGTAGAACTCTTTCTTTTTTTTTTTTTTTGTGTTGAGTGTTTCTTCATTGATTAAATAATTTCTTTAATATATTGTAAATAAATCTCTGGTGTAGTGTTAGCAAGGGAACATATGTTCTGATGTTTTAGCATAAACATGAGAGTTCTACTAATATTTCTCCACCAGAACTGCATGCTACAAGAACAAGATATGCTGGGCCACAGGTGTCATGGTCTCTATCCTCTTGAGAATGTTTTTGGCCAGAACATGTTGATTTTACTGGTCCAGTAAGTCTGCACTTCGTGTTTACTCACACACTCATTGGAGATGTGCATTTTCTTCTTAAGAGTGTGGCATCAGTACTTGAAAGCAAAGGGAATGTAGCAAAGCACACGAGTGATACTCCATGGTACAAAGTGTGCGGAAATTAGGTAAATGTGGTAGATTTGAAATCAGATACAAAGGTCTGCCAGTGTGCCACAGGCTGAATGAAGAGGAGCAAGGTGGTGCTTTGCACTTGTGTTTCCCACTCACTGTTTACAAAGAACATGAGATTAACTCTGCTCAGCCCTGGGAGGCACATCTGCACTGCTGTGTCCANAACAGAGTGTATGTGTTGTATTAACACGTGGAGTAGGGAGCAGTGTTCAAAAACTGCATACAGTGGAAATGGCTTCTCTTCTTTTGTTCTGAATGCTGAGAATTGGCAACAGCACAGTGGGCTTTGTCTGAAGAGCTCTGGAAACGCTGCCGTTAGACAGCCTTTGGGTCCTCTTGTTTCTCAGCTTGGAAACAAGTAGTGACAAGTCTGTAGCAGATTGTAGGTCCCTGATAAAGTCAGAGGAAAGGGTAGGTAGCAGTCTTGCACTGAGCATTCAGGAAGGTAACCTGGCGGATCTGTCAAGACAGCAGTGAGATTCTTTAATGTCAGTGAAGGGGAGTCTCGCTGGGTCTCCGTTGTTCCCCTGGTGGAACCACATCCTAGCAGAATCCACATGGAACCTAGTAATTTTAGTTCTGTTAAGTAAGTATAAGGTCATGTGTCAGAAAGGTGAGTTATTGTTTTTCTTCATTCCTTCAGTTACTTTGGAGATACTATTAAGGGAAGGGTTGAAAGTTTTCTTTATGATGTGGGCATTTCTCAGCTCTCTGTTCTTCTCCCTTAATCAGTATTTGGAGGCCTAGTGCTCTGAATGTTTGGGTTCTCTTCTTTTTCATATCACTGGCTACTTGTGAAAAGCACTTTTTGGTAGATGGTTGCTCCTGGAGCTTGAAGGTAGAGCCCTTTCCTGTTTTATAAGGGTGAGGTGAGGATAAATACTGTGTCCTCAGAGCCCAAGCAGTGTGGGATTGAGTGCATGGGCAAGAGGTGGCCTGTTTTGCAATTTGACCCACCAAGCAAGAGGCATGATATGTTCTTGTTCCAAATACGGTTTTGTACGAAAGCAAAGATTGCCTAGGAGAACTTAAATAAGCAGTGCAGCACAGGAAACAGAATATTTTATTGCTCAGAACTACTTTAAAAAGCTGGCGATGTTCAAATCCATCCGGCTGGATGGGATTGATGCCAGGGTGCTGGAAGACATAAGTGATGCAATTGCAATTCTGCAGTTGCAATTCCCTGTGAAAATAAATCAGAGAGGTCCCTGAAAACTTGGGAAAGGCTCTATTATTACACCCATCTTTAAGAAGAGAAAGAAGGGTAGTTCAGTCAGCCTTCCACAATCCCTGGAAATATTATGTATCATGTCTTCTGGGAATTTGTTTCCAAATGTGAGAATAATGAGAAGGTGGTCAAGAATAGTTGACCCAGGTGTACCAGGGACAAGAAGTATTTGACAAACCTGAATGCTTTTTGTAATTAAATGACCAAATATGTAGATATGAGCATATTGGTTGATAAATTCTTTGCTGTGAGGGTGGTGAGGCACTGGCATGGGGTGCCCAGAGAACTTGTGGATGCCCCATCCCAGGGATGGAACTTCTAGCAAGCTGGTCTAGGGGAAGGTGTCCCTGCCTATGGCAGGGGGGTTTGGAACTGGCTGATCTTTAAGGGCCTTCCAAACCAAACTCTCCCGTGACTCTATGACTCCAGTGAGGTTTTTGTTATGATCTCTTATTGAGGAAGCTGTGCAAGTATATGTATTGTTAGAATAATTGAAAATTGTGTGGATATTGGAGTTCACGGTGTAGTCTCCAATGGCTCAGTGTCTCATCGGAGACAAATAGCAAGTGGCCTGTGAGGGATTGGGCCAGTGATGTCCCCTCTCTGTTAATTACCTCTATGGTGAGATGGAATGCAAAGAGAAAAGTCATAGATCACATTAAACTGGCAGGAGAGAAAGTTCAGTACACCAAGTGGTAGAAATTCAATTCAGCTGGGTCTTGGGAAGCCTGAGATTTGGCCAACAGAAACCTATTGAAGTTCAGTGAGGATAAACATAAAGTTCTCTGCCCGTGCAGATCAACTCCTTGCAGCCACATAGTCTGGGAAGCAACTGGCTGAACAGAACATTTGTGGGAAAGCTATGGGATATGATGATTGCAGCCAAGTTGGAAATGAGTTAGTGTTGCATTTTCATTGCAAATAAGGCAAACAGCATAGTGGTCTCCACGGCCAGGAGATTAGGGGAAGCAATTGTCCTTGTCAGCACTGCTGAGTACTCTGGTTCTTCAGTCAGTCAGTTCCTCAAATGAAAAGCACAATGTTTAGAAGATGGAGAGAGGACTACCAAGGTGATTCTGAGCCATGGGAACCATAAGTAATGAGGAGAGATTAGGGTCCTTGGGCTGTTTTAGTCTGGCCAAAAAAAGAGGCAAAGGGGCACTCTTACAGAAGCCTGTAGCTTCTTGAAGACAAGTTCTGATGACTATGGAGCTGAACTCTTGTTAGTGGCAGATCGTAAAAACAAGGAACAATTGTCACAAATTGCAGCTCAGACTGGCCATTAGAAGTTCAGACTGGCCATTAGGAAAAAGTTTTTCACCACTGAGTAGCACAAGAGTTTTAACATGCTACCCAGACAGGTGGTGGAATCTTTCCTTTGAGGTTTTCAAGACTCAGCTGGACCAAGCTGTGGGAGACCTCATCTAGCACTGATGAGAGTCCTTCTGCATGCAGAGAACCTAACTGCTGATTTGCAGAGAATCACAGCGTGGTTGTGTTTTTTCTGTGTTTCTGCCCAGGACATCAGGGCTGTGCAGTGCAGAAGAAGAATTTTGTACGGCTGTGACATTAATGGAAGTCCTTCTATAAAGATTTCCTCCTTACTGTCCGCTTGAAATGTGCCCATGTACTAGGAGTCCTTAACTCTGTGTGAGATGTCGGTTTATATTGCTTAGCCATTTTAAAATTTTCTGGTTTTTGACATGCCTCGGGAATAAATACCACAATGTTCACATGACTATAGGAAGCCAGGTAATTTGTATTTCATCTGAATTATTTCATTTGAATTATTTATTGAGCATTGCATTTATTGTAGTCATTGCTTCTCTCTTTGTAGGTGTTCTAGGAGCTGTAGAAATGTATAGAAATCTGTTTTTGAAACTTAATTTGCCAAAAGTAAGAGAGAACGAGACGTGAAAAAATCAGCTGTCAGAATCATAATCTGTTTTCACACATCAGTGTTGATGATTGAGTTGATCCTTGTTTTAAGGACTTACTGTGATTGATTGAGAGTGCTGCAAGATTTAATTGAAGAGGCCAACTCATGGAAAGGTGAAAAAGTAGTCAGCTAAAAGACAGGATAATTGGAAGCATGATTTTATCAGTAATCCAAGATAGGACCGAAGACAGACAGAATGAGGTCAACCTTTGACAGGCTAGAAAGAAACACCCAAAGTCCTGGTTCCCCAAACCCATAGCCCAAGTTCCATTGCCAGAAACCTGTGGGTGGTAATTCCCTCCCTTGAGGCTGGCCAGCAAAAAGGTGTTGCAATGGTATCTTGGTCATCCTTTGTGTTTTATCTGACTCTTAGATAAACACTGATGCCAACTGCATCAGGGGTAGGAACATGTAAATGTGCCTGTATCACTTCAGGAATTATTCCAATCCCAAACCAGTTTTATTTCTTTTACTTACTGCCCGAGCCAAGAAACCCTGCAGACCTAAGTCAAGCCAGTTTAAGGAGGATCAGATCTCATTGAGGTTTCTTGGGATTATGTAGAGAACTGGGGGGGTGGCGGGGAAAGCCAACCCCTAAATATTTTGCGTTCTGAATCCAGGAGAAGTTGGCTTAGGAAAGCTTGGATTTAAACTCTTGACTTCAGTTGACATAAACTGAATGAAAGTACTAAACTGAACAAAACCTTACTTAATGTGTGGTCATCATTTCCTCATTCAGGATATTTCTGTGAAATACTTTTCCAGACTTATGTGATTAAAATTGGTGTTACTGTTGATTTACTGAACTCTTCCGTGCTAAAGCGCTATGCTATAAAAATAATGCAACGTAGAAATGCTGCTCTGAGTAGACGTGGATTTCCTTCCTATGGTTGGTATTGCTATAGCAGCATTTCCCTCCAAACCATGACTGTAATTACAAAAGTTGCCAATGATCTTATAGGTAGTAAATTTTATCTGTATTTTGCAATGAACTCCTAATGTCAAATGAAATAAATACCTGCTTTTCCTATTCATCCCTCATCAAGCCTCAATTGTCAACAAAATAATTTTATTTTTAGGAATTCAGTTTTCCAGTAAGTTGTTTTTAGATGTGAACACAGTTTTTCAGCCTCTGGATTTAAGATGTTTATTGTAGCTTAATTTAAGCATCAATGTTCACTGTGCCAGTTTTACTGGAGAGATTCTTCTTAGAAATGTCTCTGTCTCTGCTGGATGTATTGGGGGGATAATTACGACCTAGTACAGATCTCAGAGGAGGCATACAAAAAAAAGGAAATTATTTACATGTGGTATATCTTGAAAATAGATTTCAAAGAGAAGATGTTCCTGATAAACATTTCTTGTGTAAATCACATTATTCATGTCATAGAATATTTCTATGTTCGTATTTCTGTTTTCAGTCCAGAAGTAGGAGCAGCAATCAGAAATAAGGGTATGCACAACAACAGGTGTCTAAGCAGACAGGATGGGAAGGTCAGTACCTATCTTCTTGGGTATGCTGCCTGAAAGTGAACTGTGTTCGACTGGAGCCACCAAATCTCATTGTTAGACTACATGCATAAACCCACAAGCCCCTAGGAATTAGAATATACAAACCTGATTGTGGTTAAACCCCGTACATTATGCAAGAGCATTTGGGAAATGAACTTAAGAACTACAGAATGACAACAGCTAAGGTAAGAGTGCAATCAATCACGTGTAATCACATTTTGCTCAAGAGTTTGAGGGGTCATTGTTACGAAAACAAAAGCATAAATCAGACCTTGGATATGGTCTGTTCTTTCTTCTCTGAGCAGCTCAGCTGGGAATTCTGAGTTGAGTTTGCAGTTACATAGCTTTGAAATAAATTGTAGCTTTACCTGGATTGCTTGGTTCTGTTCGTCTTGTAATAAGTGGCTTGTTCATTTTAAATTCCACTTTGTGCTTAGACTTTAGACTGGGTTTTGAGAGATTCAGGGCTCTTGAGGTGTGATATAAATAGAGTTTACTGCAGGGCCTTTGTCTCCACAGAACAGGTGAGAAGTGTTTTTGGGCCCCTTGTACCAAAGTCATGGTGTTAATATGATCACACCCTTTCTCTTTATTTTTCAGTGAGTTCTGAGAACAGACCCATATCTACCTCAGGCTGTAACTTGGTTGCCCCTCTCCTGAAATTGCCCCTGCAGAAGAGCCCTGCTAATTCCTCTCTCTGGGTGCTTGGTGTCCTAAACCGAAAGGAATGAAGAGACTCTTGTTATGCCATAAAAACACGTAGGGTAGAGGTGATCACTTGTGTTGCTGGAGAGAAGGAGAGGGAGTGAAACATATGGCTAAAGCTCTATCATTAGGGAGCATCACATTGCACAGATGATTTTTTTGAACCTAGACATGTTTAAAACAAAGCTGGCTGATATGTGACTAGTGTCATCACCCTGTGGGCATCTGAGAGTTATTGGAAACATACCAGTGCCTCTAAATCTTGTAGTTAAACTGGTTACAAGCTACTTAATCCAGGAGTCAGCATGAACTTTATACATATAACAAACATACAGTCTGTTCTGGTTTTGGAATGCTGTTCCTAATGGAAATTTTGTATGAACACCAGCATGAAATTACGAAGTATAACATGGCATTTGTAGGCAAAACTTCTTCTGTGCAAAGGGGTTCCAAAGGCTGTGAGCCACTTCTGGCACAGGCCTGTTGAGTCTCATGCTTCACATGTAAGACTCAGTCCATTGGCCTCTCTTCTCTAAAATTCTGTGTTTGTGGATGGTTTCTGTCTGGCTCCAGGCTACTGCTGATGGTGAAGTGGTGGAGTTGGGGAGGCACCATTACCTGGGACAAGCCGGGGTTTGCCTCCCAGCCAAGCCTACCTGTGAGATGTTGGGCATGGAATGCTCACTTTCTTCATGACCTGGAAGCATAACATGTGCCCTCAAGACCCTGATCTATCACATCTTTGCGCTGTGCTACTGCGGAGTCTGTCTTTCCCATTGGTGCTGGAATAACCTGGATGGTATCATTTAATATTTTGGTGTTATTTTTAGATTTTTAGTAGTATTATAGATGAGATCTGCAGTGGAAGTCCAGCAGAATGAGTGATGTGCATTGGTTTATGGTCACTGAAGATTTTTAGTTTACTTTTTTCATGGCGTTTAAGTAAACTGGAGTTGCAGAGGACTTGGGAACCAGCAGAAATCTTTTTTTGTGCATCAGTGCGGGATAACTTACGGGAACAAAACAGTGTCAAGGCTTGTTCTGATTTCCTACTAGACAATACATTATTTGTAACTTTAATATCATGACTACAGCAGCTTTCTTTTTAAGGCCTTAGCTGGTACTTCAAAAGACAGGGCTCTATATTTAAGTTTTGCTCTGCTCACCATGTTTCTTGCTCATGAATTCTGACCTTGTCAGGTGGATTGTTTTCATAACTGCTAAGCAACAGCAAAAACCCAAACCACAAGCCATTACCAGAGCAGCAGTCTGCATTTCTGTGGCCTCCTGCCATGGGATGGAGTCATGCTGCAAGTGCAACAAACTGCAGAAACACAGTTTGGCCAAGTTTGAAGGCAAAGCTTTCTCTGGTCTGCTGTGTTATACCTCTTGCTAAATCTCCTAATTGTGAAGGCATTCAGTGTGTTTTTATGAACCAGAATAATTCAAAGGCTCAGGAAAGGGTCTGTACTGTCCTAGGTGGTGGTTACTTGGGTAGATCTAATGCCTCAAAACTGCCTTGTGTATCCTCCAAATGCCAGAGGGTATTAGTTCCTATATGCTGCAGACTGAAAGGGAAATGCATCATAATGCTTAATGTAAGTTTATTAAATGACTCAAGTAAATGGTTTTCATTCTGGTATTAGGCTTGTCAACTGTACTAGTTTAGGGGTTTTTAAAGTTGTTGAAAATGCTTCATTTTCCTGTTAAAAAGTGTTATCAAATGCTGCGTACATACAACTGGGCAGTGAACTGTCACTTTTTAAATTTGCCCACTGTAAATTTAGTTTTGTGTTGGGGTCAATGAAATAAGAAAGCCATATAAATATGAGTACCTGGCAAAAGATGCTGAGAGTATGGAAACTCTAGGCAAGATTGAGATGAAAACAAGCTTTGAAATACCAAACCCCAGTTACTGAATTACTGAAAAACAATGGTATAGCTGACTGAAGGTAATCCCCTTTGATGAAACAATACCCTCTGCTCGCAGAAAGGTCCAAGGGTCAGAGCAGACCCTGCCAACTTGGCAGAGGGTCCAAAAAGCAGTTTTTAGAGTTTAAAATATAATGCCATATGGTAATGCAATGATTCTTATAGGCTGTATGCAAATGTTATAGGATTTGTAGCTTGTTCTAGATTGGTTAATGTAAGTTAGAATATTCAGCACAGAAGATGATTTATTGAGATGTAAACGGGAAAAAAAAGTATTCTACTCTATTCTGTATTCTCTTCTGTATCCTGTCTTCTACTCTGTGTTCTTCTTCTCCATATTCTCTCGCTTGCTCTCCGACCCGCTCCGAGCTGTGTCTGGCAGCTCCCAGCAGGTCCCCTGCACCCCTGCCCTTTCACAATAAACCTCATGCTCTAAGACCTGACTTCAGAGATCTCCCGTCTCCGTCCTGGACAGAAATACCACAGACAAACTACTACAAACAGAAGAAAATCATACAGTTTTGTTTAATGAAGCCTATAAACTGAGCAGATGAGTTGGGTGTGTGTAACCTTGGAACCCTTCCTCTGTGCCTGACTCATAGACATTTTGATTTAGCTTCAGGGATGATTCTCCTTAGATTCTGTTATCCTCAAATGGCGCTAGTTTTGCCAAGCTTGCCCATTTAGGAAACATAAATCATGTCCTCAAAAACCATGAGAAAGCACCGAGTGAGAAAACAATCAGACAAATGAGGAAATCTGTTTGAATTCATGAGCTTTAGTCTTCTCTCTGCAGTAATTGAGGCTAGAAGAGCAGAATTCACATGTAATCAGAGAGTTCAGGAGCTGGCTGTTCAACAAAAATACTACTGCAAGTATTGTTCTGCTATTGCTAAGGATGGGAATACTGTAATATGGACATAGTCTGCAACAGATTTTAGCCACAGCTAAAACCAATATGTGATGTGTTGAATGAGGTCTACTGGGTTTTCCAGATTCAACTTTCTCCATGCATAAGCTGTCAATTCATTTTGGTTACAGGCAGGGCAGTGTTTGTTTCTTTTACTTAGTTGAAGGAAGAAGCCACTGAAATCACATAGGAGTTTATCTATTGCAAAAATTGTTGTGCTATGGGTACAAAACTTGCCAGAAAATGTAGCTGTCTTAATCTTCTCCGTTCTTGATGCGAAATGCAATCACAGCTCACCCAAAAAGATCATGACAAGGTCTAGCTGAACTCCGTGTAGTTTTCCTTTTGGTCTTTCTGGTTTGTTTGATTTAGGGACATTTAAGCACCTTGTTTCCTTTGGGCACAATGTGCTTTGCGTCGATGGTGTCAGCTCAAAGCTTTTACCGGAATACCAAATTTTTGGTGATACACAGACCAGTTGCTCCCTCGACTTTGGGTGCTTGTATGTTAGAAATAGAAAGGGATGAGAACTGGTTCATGCGTGAGCAAGAATTTTAATTTATCAGTCGTCTTACAAGCCCTTGTTTTCCTCAGCTTTCATTTTGAGCTTGTCTTTTGATGTTGCTGAAGATGGAAAGGGAAATACAACAAGTTTTCCCTCAGCCTCATGTGGCAATCATCTGTAAACTTCAGATTTTAGTAGTATATGTCTAAATACCTTTTAGCAAATTTGGTCTGGGTAGTTACCATTTCAAATGAGATTAACTTTATGTGGCTTTATGTGTGGGATTGTGGGCATTGTGCAGTTTTATTATCTAATAAACGCCATTTAACTGCTGGTGATTTAACCTTAATTAATGTTACAGCTCCTGGAATTATGTGTTTCAACACAGTCATGGTGAACTTTAAGTTAAGATCTAGCAGTCCTATTCCTAAGCATCTCCTAAGGGGTTTGTTTTGTTGGTTTTTGTTCTCTTGAGTAGGGAATGTTTATTGTCTCTGTTCCAAGGACTTCCACATCTAGTATGTAGCATTTTGATTTACAAAACAATTCACTTGCATTTTAATTTTCATTAGAAGCATCGTGGAGTGTAGTGGTTTTTAGTTGCAAATTTGGACAGGCATGTAGTGCTGTAATCTTTCTTTTGACTATTTGCCACAGCCCAAGTGAAGTGAAATATTTTGGAACACCTTAATTTTGCTGTCTGACAAGCTTCCTCTAAGTGAAAGCAGATTGGTGTTCTTCAGGAGGAAGGGAAAGGAAATGTGGCATGCACAACAACAACAACCTAGTGAGTGTCTGTTCTTTTCATGCAGACTTGTGCAGGTACTTACAGTCTATATATGATGGTGAATTGAAAAGATCCGAAGTTCACTTAAGGTGTGAATTATCAGAGGAGTTAAAGACAGTGTTGTATTTTATTTATTAATATTTTGCATTTCAGCATCTTGGGCTTTTGAATATTTTGTGTCTTCTGTGATTCGTATTCAGCTGAAGTCCTGTTACCTAAACAGGTACATATAGTCCTAAACCTCTTTGAAGTGGTAACCTTTTAGAACATTATAATTTGTTTCCTGTTGAAAGAAGTGCTTCAGATGCTGTCCTGAACAGGAGCACTTTCCAAATTCATGGATTTAATGAGGTCAGCCTGTCTTATTCTTTACTATGTTATGGCATGCATTATGTCCTTGTAATTCTCTTACGAGCTCATTTATTATGAAACTCTTAACAGTGATTTTTCAGATGAGGCCAATAAAATTAAACCCATTTGTAATTTATGAAATGTAGTCAAGCAAACAGAGTATGTTCCAAAAATGAGCGTTACGAAATTTCTCTGTAATTATTTTGAAGTGGTTTCCTAACAACAGATTCATTTATGTAATGTTTTTTTAAACTCTTTGTGCTCATAGAAAGCTTAAAAAATTATGCTCTAGCATAAATTCTAGATGTGAGAAATTCAGATTCATTGTTTCTTTTAAAAGAAATAAGTTTAGAAAATAGTACTTGAAGTGAAAAGCCATCCTGACAGTTAAGGAGCATTTACAGTAACTGCGTGTAACAACACCTGTCTTATAGATTATTGTGGTCTGCCCAGAAATAATTAAAGGACATGCACTCCTAGGAGAAAGAAGGTACGGCCAAGCTGACTTAGGGATGCTATGATTTTTGTGAAGCAGCTGTGGGAATTCAGTACTACTTAAAACATAGACCATCAAGGGCTTTATTCCCTTATAAATGGCCTTATGTCCTCATCTTCTACTTGTGTGAACTTTTATTGGTGCTGAGCTTACAATTTCATGCTGCCCTTGGAAAAATCCTTGCACTTCATGCCCTAAGGCCTTCACCAGCCTTCCTGAGAGAAGGTTGCTGCTGCTCACCCTTTTGCTTCTGCAGGGATCTTCCAATGGAAGCAGAGTTAACCTGGTGATGAGTTCTGGTTTGGTTTGGTTTTACTCTAAGAAGTGGCATGTAGGGTATGGCCTACAGCATGCTTGAATTATTTACAGGACTTGATTTGGTAGTTGGGAGATTTGGAAGACTTCTCAAAAAACCATTAATTTAGATGACATATAAATGCATAATTTCTCTTCCTGTAATTGTGGTCAACAGTGTGCTTAGATAAAACCACAAAACAAAACCTGGGTTTCACTCCAGGAGAGGTAATACACATTGTACCCTAAAGTACAGAAAAAAGTGTCGTTAATTACAAAATTAGCTATCTTGGGGAGTCTCTGGTGAACCATTGAATCTCCTCTCTTGAGTTATGGCTGCACTAAGTGCTACTCAATTGTCCTTGCTAATTTGCAATTAGATCTAGTTTTGGATGTGGTTGGCTTTTCGGTTGTTTATAGGGTTTTTTTTTCCCCTTGCTAAGCAGTACATTAAAGTAAAACCTGTTTTATGCCAGTCATGCTAAACATGCTTCAGTGTGATCTGAGTCAAACAAATACTTGACAACCAAGAGGAATTTTTGCTCCGTGCTTGTGGAGCTGCTAAACTTTGGGTGCCACAAACCACATTGTGGAATGGTGTTAAAAGAAACCAGCTTCCTCTGAGCATTTCCCTCTGAAGCAAAAGTTCTCACTGTGAGAAGATGCCTTCCAGTTGTGCCCTAAAAATCCTACCAGAGCACAAGTGGCTCTTCTCCTAAGCCACTGCAGATCTTTGCAGCTATTTCTGGATACTGCTCTGAGATGAGAGGAACTGGGCGGGTCGAGAGCATCAGTTGCGCTCCTGTCGGCAGCATCTTCTGTGGCTGGGTGCTGGAAGCTGAGCCTCGACCCAAAGTGGTTGGCAGGAAGCAGAGCAGCTTGTGAGGAGCTGCCTATGCCAAGAAGTGATTCTTTCTTTTGAGGTTTGGCTGGGGATGCAGCTCCTGGAGGGCAGTACTGCTGACACAGTGAATACCGAACTGCTATTCAAAGCCGAACAGCTGATAAAAATGGGGGATGAGAGTGCAGCACTCTGCAAAATCCGTGTGCTTAGCTCTCAAAGCTCTTTTTGAGAAGATAAGAAAACAGAGACTGAAGATGCCACTTCCACTAAGCTGTATGTCTGTATGCTTTAGAATTAAAACTTCACTAGACTGTAATAGGCCCACAAGACCTGATAAATGTGCATTTGAAAATTGGAAAGGGCAGTACCATCTCCATAATTCCTAACTGGCTTTGGAGCCGAGCACTCCTGTATCATTTCTCTGATTCATGAGAACTGCTAAAACCTAATAACATTATAGAACATAGTCATCTCTCTTACAGGCTTCCTTTCAGACAACTCAGAAGTTTTTTAAAGCTACTGTTAAAAATTCATTTCACAAGTCAGGCTCTGAATAGAGATGGAAAAGTTAGGAATTTGTATTTTGCTAATTCTGAGTGGAACTGTGCAGAAGGAAAAATTCCTTGGGAAAGTCAATTTTCAGGCTGGCTTGAGAATATATTAACTTGGTTTGTCATGCTGTCTTTCTGATTTTTAACTCTGAACTGTTTCTGAATTTATGAACATCAGACAATTTTTTTGTCATGCATTTCATCTGACCGAGACCTGCTCCCCATAAGCGCCAGGGAGAATCAAAACAACCACCTTGTCACTGTTACTCAAAATTGTGCCTTTGAAGCTGTTTTGACACTTGGCCAGGCACCCAGGCATTGGGTTTTACAGCCTCAGCCAATCCATTTACATATATGGCAAAAGGAGATCTGATAATCAGATCTAGTTGGAAAAATTCCAATAAAACAACTTTTGCAAATGTGCTCTGGCACATTTCTGCCTGCCTCCGAAGGATCCGCAGCGTCCCAACACTGCTGCTCTGTGGGCAGCGCCTGGCCCAGGACAATAGGCTGTTTGTCATGGAGAGGGAAAGGGATAAAACCCTGGGAGCCACAGCTTGTGGGAGGCTGTGACCTCAGCCCTCAAGGTTCTCTGGAGCAGAGAGCTCCGAGGGTCATTCCTGAGGGTCCTTGACCTGTGTATTAAGATATTTGTGGGTTTTTTGTGGAAAGGGCATAGTGTCAAAAGCTGAAATTACAGGTTCTGGCATCATTTAAGAAGTTTTTTGGTTATTGTTGTCCTTTTTAAAATTATTTAAAAGGATTTACTTTTTTACTCCCGGTACAGTATGTTAGTCTTCCTGGAACGGCACTGCAGCCAAGAGCTGCTGGGTGTTTCCTACATCTTGCTGTGAATATACAGCAGTATCTTTGAATACCAATACTGATAAAAATAGTAATAACAAATAATTAAGAAAGTTCCTAGGAATTACTGACTATCCACCTACAGGAGCACAGTAGTGCTGCAAACTTGAATAGAGAATCTGGGGTCCCCAACATAGGAAAGGACATGGACCTGTTGGTGTGAGTCCAGAGGAGGAACCAAGGTGACCAGAGGGATGGAGCAGCTCTGCTGGGAGGAAAGGCTGAGGGAACTGGGGTTGTTCTCTCTGGAGAAGGGAAGGCTTTGGGGTGACCTCATTGTGGCCTTGCAGTGCCTGAAGGGAGCCCACAGGAAAGATGGAGAGAGACTCTTGACAAGGGCCTGGAGGGACAGGACAAGGGGGAATGGCTTCACACTGACAGAGAGCAGGGTTATATTGGATATGAGGAAGAAATTCTTCCCTATGAGGGTGGTGAGGCCCTGGCACAGGCTGCCCAGAGAAGCTGTGGCTGCCCCATCCCTGGAAGTGTTCAAGGCCAGGTTGGATGGGGCTCTGAGCAACCTGGGATAGTGGAAGGTGTCCCTGCCTGTGGCAAGGGGATTGGAATGAGATGGGCTTTAAGGTCTTTTCCAACCCAAACCATTCTGTGAGTTTATGACCATACAATGTGTATGTGTCCTGCCTATAAGATAAACACATCTTTCCTGATTTGTCTAACATCTGTAAGAGGATGAAAGGTGAGATTTTTTTTTACATCCCTGCCAGGGCACTAACCATTATTTTTAGCTCTAAAGGTTTTTGGCTCGTTTGAACAGTTGTTCAAATTAATGATCTTTGGAATTAGGGATAACAGTACCACTTAACCACAGTGCAATCATGACTCTGTGTTCAGGCTGACGTACTACTTTTGTCTTCTTTCACGCATACTGCTTTGTCTCTCTTTTTTAAAATCCCGATAAAACTTTAATTATCCCATTATCCTCCCACGTGTTTTGCCCTCTAGCAGGTCTCGGAGATGGAAATATACTTGCTGCAAAGTCAAAGATGAATAAACTAGGAAAGGTGTATACACGTTTTTTCATTTGGGTTTGTTCCATATTTTTATATATCATGTGTTTCTTGAAACGTTTTATTTATTTATTTAGGGGTTATCTTGTTGGTACTGCATAAGAGGTATGCATAAGAAAAGATGAAGATTAATGCCTTCTTTTGCCATCTTTTGAAGAATTTTCACCACAGAAAAGGAAAGAAGAGAAGGAATATCTTACTTTTTTTTTTTCTTGTACCAAGTATTATGCAGTAAGAACTGCCTTGGCTTCTTGCAGACATGGCATTTTACCTTTCTGGTGAAAAGCAATAGTTCTTAATGTGTATGCAGCATCCCAGCATGGCAGGCTCAAGGAAAAGTATACCCCTTGTGACAACAGGAACACCACAGAACTTCATCTTGCGTCTCAGTGGTGCTAATACATCAAGGTTGTTGTGACCTCTCTCTCAGAGAGCCTAAAAAGATAACTGTGTTTATATTTAATGGTAGCTGTTTGGCTTTCTGGGGGTTTTTCTTTCATCTTGAACTCTGTTTGATTTTATATTTTTCTTTAATCTGTGTATCTACCAATATAGAAAAATTAGAGTATTTTCTTTTTTATTTATTAATAAATGCTGGTGTGAAAGCTTCAAGGGGTGAGGCTAGGTTTAGGTAAGAGTATGTAGGAGTGGTAACGTGAGAGAAATCTTGAATTACAGCATCAAACCTAAGGGCAAAGACATGGAAAATTCAAATAAGTACCAAGACTTGTCATGTACTCAATTTACTGACTGTTTTATGTGTTTCATATTGCCCCAAGCTAGAATGATGTGGAAAACAGCAGAAGGTACCAGCATCATAAAATCTTCAGCTTGGGACCTGATGTTACTCTCCCTACCTTCCAGTCTGAGCACCTGGTGTGGTGCACAGTATGAACTCCTTCCTTTCCCAAGCAGTAAATTGATGGAACTGGCATAAGCAGCATTTCTGAACCCTTTTTGATTGGTGGAAATTAAAATATATTTGTGGAAATTACAGTATATTACCTATATTACAATATATCTCTCTCTGTCCGTCGTACCTGCAGTGATTCATAGACCCCCATAGGAGTCTTTGTGTCTGTGGCCACAGTCAGGGATCTGGATCAGTGGCAGGAAATCAGAAGAGACATGTCAGGAAAAAATACTGTTTGTTATCTGCAATTTCATAGTGTCAGGCTGAGAGCATCTTTATGGTAAACTATGCAAAGAGTGATTTCCAGCAGAAAAAACCGAGCAACTGCTCCTTTCCTTGCTCTCCTTTCTTCAAAGCCACTGATTTTGCAGGTCAAGTGCTACTACCTGGAGTTTTATTATCATTCATGTGCAGTATGTGCATCTAACAAATCCCCTTGCTGGAGATGGTAAGAATTTAACTGTTTCTGTCACCTATCCTGCCTGCCCGTAAGTGGGAAGGGAAAAGGAGTGAAGGCTTTTTAAACTTGAGAGATAAAACTAAGTTCGTTTTTGCATAGTAGCTGGAAAGATGAAAACTAAAAAGCAGCCAGACAGGGACAGCTGGAGGCATTTGCTCAATGCTGTTTAAGGATGTTTCACAGAAATACCATGGAAGAGTGGGAAGCTTAATTAGAAGTTCTTAACAAGTCATAAATCTTTCTTAAAAATAGCTCTTAATGTGGCTTCCTAGAAGCATTTCAAGGTATCTGAGAAATGGCAGGAATCCTGCTGCAATTGACTTTTTATGTAATGCCACATTTTCCATAAATGAGATCTACAGAAAGTTTTTCCTTTGCTTCCCCCTCCACTCCAATATCCTAAAATAAGCAGAAGATGATATATTGTAGATTGCTAGCTTGTGCCTCTTTTTAAATTTTTGAATAGCAAATATTAAAACAGATTTTTCATTTCTATGCATGTTTTCATACTAGCAAAAGAAGATTACAAATACATG
This sequence comes from Dicrurus megarhynchus, assembly GCA_013399195.1. Classification (NCBI taxonomy): domain Eukaryota; kingdom Metazoa; phylum Chordata; class Aves; order Passeriformes; family Dicruridae; genus Dicrurus; species Dicrurus megarhynchus. The sequence continues at coordinate 47,866 of VXAD01008595.1, forward strand.
CGTGATATTTAGAGGTATGCTTCTTTTTTTTTTCCCCAGGTAGCTTATTATAAAAGCTCATGTGATCCTGTGTCACACTGGGCATGTCTGATAGGTACACATAATTAATTACAAAACTACCACACATAAATTATTGTTCCTGCCATACTGTGTTGAGTAGAGCTAATAGGAATATATTTTCTTCCAGATATGCATACTTTCACTGTCAAAACTTCCTTCCTTCTAGGTACTGCTGTAAACAGTTGGGCTGTTTTGGTCAAGAACTGTTTCGTTGCTTTATGTTGGTGCAGACTTAAATGAGGAGTTCTGGGCCCAGGGCTGCAATTTAGTGATGTGAATTGGAAAACAGGGTTTTCTGCAGCTTTCTGAACCAAGCAGGTGAACTTTCTGAAATAGATTAACAGAACGAAAAACACTGTTTCTCTGATAAAAACCAGGTTGTTTTTTTCTGCCAGCCATGATGTCACCTCCTTGTTTTTTAGATTTGTATGGATTCTTAGATTGAGAATTGCACCTTTTCACCCCTGGAAGGGATAGTTTTGCTCCTATAAATGTACCTACAAAGAAATTGCAGTCTTAAATAAATCACACAAAGGAAATTACCTGATTGACAGTTATCTCCATTTGTTAGGCACTGAAGCCCAAATGCCTACAGAATACCAACCTGTAGGACTACCAAGGGGAACTTCTTAAATCACTGAAAAAATTAGTACACCAAAGTTGGAACTGTAAGTTGTTTCTCTTTCTTCCAAGAAAGAGCTACAAATTTAAGGTCCTCACTGGGAAAAAGCCCATTTATGTTTAACGAACTTTGTGTGGACTTAGTTGACATTTTTCCTGTTGTTTTCTTTGTCCTTTTTTTCTTAAAGTATCGGTAGATATGTGTTAGTATAAAAACATCTGCCTGCTGACTCTTTTTCTTCTTCCTTTCCAACCTGATCAATCTAGTAGTAAGACTGTAATTAAAAATTAAGTTTGTAGGGGCTATAAAGTGGGAAGGGCTATGCATCTTGTATCAGATATCCATAATATATTCTTCCACCCTTTTTTTCCTCCTGATGTCAGGCAACAGCAATAACAAACCCTTCATAATAAACCCTTCATCTTGTCATCCTCTGCCCTTGTTAAGATCTGCTTATTAAGGTTCTTTAGAAATTCCTCTGCCCAAATTAAAGTGCAAACGAGGCCATATGCCAGTGACAATAGTAAGGGTTTTATTTGATGAGAGAGGGGGAGAGAGAGAGAGAGAGAGAGAAAAGGAGAGACAAGAGGAGAAAGAAACAGAAAATAGGTGGGGAGGACAGAAGGAGAGTGAAGGAAAATATCACCGCTCCGTGGATCCCAGTGATGTTCCGTTGATCGTCTCCAGCTGGTCTTCTCGGTGGTGAAGGTCCCCCCCAAGAAACAGAGAATCCGATGGGTTTGTGTACCCTCGAGCCAGATGGCAATGTGCAGGCATGTCCCCCTGGGGGAGGACAGTCTCTCACAGCAGACTCGGGATCTGTTGCATCTGGTGGTGCAAAGCCTCTGGGGAGCACTTTGGGGGGTTATGACTCCCCCCTGGGTGTCTCTCACGAGAATGTGCCGTGGATGTGGCCTGTGGGGCTGGGGGTTCCACAGCTGGGCTGGTTTGTGTAACAGAGGATGGGTGTTCAGTGCCTCTGACCAGAGGTTATGCAGTGCACCCGAAACCTCCTCCTCCCCCCTCGGCTGGGGGGAGTCTGTGTAAACCTGGCTTCTATGAGCTGTGCTCTCTCCACACCCCAAACTCAGCCCGGGATGATCACAGCTGGTGGCTTTGGCCTTTTGTGGATGCATACCTGTCCCTCAGCCTGAGATGACTGAACAATAGGCTTCCCTTTATCTAATAAGCAGTTTGACTTTCAGTCCAAAGTCCCAGTCTTCAGGGAAGCTTCTTTGGTTGTAGCTTCTTTATAATGAACAAAACTTTATATCAATGTGTGAGGCATGAACTATTTTCAGTCTCTTACAGCCCTTCTGTAGGAATCACTGGTTGCTATGCATGGTCTCACCACTCTAACGGTTTATCAGCTGCTATCATCACAACCATTATATCAGCCTCAAAATGGTAATCTGCAGCTTTGATGTTGTACTGGTTGCTTACATTTTCCACGGTACCATGCCTTCCTTTTGCCAAGTGAATTCTGCAGTAGAATAGAGCTTGGTAGAATAGGTGAAGGTAACAGCTGTTCCTTGAGGCAAGAGCCCCAAGGCAGCTCTTGAACAGGAGCCACAATCCTTGTATGATGCAGGGGTTTGTTATCTTGCTTTTCCATGAAGAGAGAAAGTGATCTAGATGTAGCTGTCCCAAAGAAACTGCTCATCCTTGCACACCAGCCAGACGAGGATGTCTTCACTGGGCAGTGCTCTGTAAACTGCATTATAAAGATGCTGATGCATTCAGTCCACCTTGGGATTGCTTGGAAAAAAAAAAAATACCCTTTCTGTCTGTCCACATTCTGTGGGTGCAGCAGCACACACCCATGATAAGGCAAAATTCCTAACATAATTTGTGGCACTTGTGAAACACTGGAGGATGTAACAAATACTGCAAGATACATGCAGACCAAACAAGTTACATGAACTGCAGGTGAGCTCTGGAGTACTCCCTGTGCCTCTCTGGGACTTTTGAGGGCAGTGTCACAATCATTCCCTTGCTCATGTAATGTGGAGGTTTCAACCAGATTTGTGTCGAAGGTGTGATGGCACGTAGAAACAATGCAATCCCAGGGAACCGGCTTCTAGCAGCGCCTTTTTCCTGCAGCTTCCTGGGAGATGCTGCTCTTGTTACCAAATCTAGGTTGTGGAGTCCTGTATGCCAAGTGAGGAAAATACTATTGGGAGAACTGTATGATTCTGAGGGTCTCTAGCCAGCCATCTGCTTTGCTCAGCAGATGCTTCCCAGATGTTGGATATGGAATCATAGAATCACAGAATGGTTTCAGCTGGAAGGGACCTTAAAGATCATCTTGTTCCAATCCCCTGCCATGGGCAGGGGCACCTTCCACTAGACCAGCTTCTCCAAGCCCCACAAACTTGGCCTTGAACACTTCCAGGGATAGAGCAGTCTCAGCTTCTCTTGACAACCTGTTCCAGGGCCTCACCACCTTCACAGTGAAGACTTTTTTCTTAATGTCCAATATAACCCTGCTCTCTGTCAATTTGAAACCATTCCCCCTTGTCCTGTCACTCCAGGCCCTTGTCAAGAGTCTCTCTCCATCCTTCCTGTTGGCTCCTTCAGGTACCAGAAGGCTCCAGTGAGGTCACCCCAAAGCCTTCCCTTCTCCAGCCTGAATGATCCCAGTTCTCCCAGCCTTTCCTCATAGGAAGCTAAGAGAATTTGAATAATACAACAATTGGGAGCAGATAGTTCATCTTTCAACAGCCCTGTCAGTGAAAGATACATGAAAAATGAGTTTCTTCTGTGGCATGCACAGTCACAGGCTGCAGTGTAAAAGGCAAAATGAGTGTCTGTAGATAGGTACCTGTAACACTTCATCTTGTTCCAGTGGAGGGAAGTCTTGTCCTTCTTTTCTCTGATTATTTATGTCCAGCAGGAAACGTCACTGAGGCTGTATTAATAATACTTAAGAATAACATTCTTGGAGTCAAGAGAGTTTTTAAAATTATTATTAAAATTGTTGCATCTTTGGAGTCTCCATGGTCTTAAACTACAGTTGAAGGCACATATGTGCTATGAGCATGTTATTCCAAGAAAATAAAATAGCAGAAGCAATAGTATAGTTTCTAAATTTTCCACTGGTTAAAGGAATGTTTAATTGACACAGGAGATACAGAAAGGGAGAGTCCTGCTCTTGATAGGATTGCAGATAATAGCGCATTTAAGTGTCCCCCACCTTGCTACACCACAACACATGTGCTGGCAGGTAAGAAAAGCCTGGAGATAAATGAAGAGGCTGCATTCCTTCGTGGATTGGGAGGGAGAAGCTAGAGCCCAAGCAGTTACTCCACGTTTTGATTTTTCACGCCCATCTGGCAAGAAGGAGGAGGTAGCACGTTGCAACTCAGATGTGGATGGCTGGAAACATTTCTGTCCCTCATTCTGGCCCAGCTTCCCCAGTTCTGCTCATGAATTTTGTCTGTATGTGCAGTTGGGAGCTGGGCAGAACAAAAAGAAGTTCCTTATACAAGTTCTCTTTCTCTTTTCTTTTCCTAAGCAAGGATTAGTCGGTTTTCTACAGTACTTTGAAACATAAAAGAAAACAAACCATCTCTGGGCAGATTACACAGGTGAAGGTGCAGTTGTTGGATAAGGATTATTTGCCAATAGAATTCAGTGCTATCTCTGAAAAATCAGAGAGGAAAAATCACTGGCCTGCAAATTTGAGGAGGAAAACTGTTCTGGTTAAACTGTCCAGGTTGTCAGCCCACCTTCCCCCAAGTGATAAATCAAAGTGGTAATACTTAAAGCAAAGCTGTTCTACTTTTTAAGTTTTGAAATAAAAGAGTTACTGTTCTCTATCCTTTTGAAAATCCACTCGTCACCCTGGAGTACTAAACCTATGACATACAGTTAAGATAGTTTTGAGAATATCTGTTCATTTTACAGAGATTGCAGTGACAATTTAGATGCTTGTCTGTCTTGGTTTTGCAAGTGAGATTGTGACTCTCTAAGATCTTCTCTGGTTTGCTTCTCAGCTTCTGCTCAAGGAGCAGATACCAAGTCTTGTGGGAGCATCACCTGTTGGGCTGTCTTCCTTCCACACCAGGACAATGCCATGGCTGCTCGAGTAAACACATTTGTCCAGGTTTTGCATTAAATCCAGCCTGTAGACCTGACTCATCCCAGCAGGTAAAAAGGAGCACCAGTTCTGTTCTTCGGTCAGTCCTGGAAAAATTCTCCTCAGCTTAGGAGAACTTCCTATGTAGCCAGCCAGCTGCTTTTGAAACAGTCCTGAGCCTCAGGACTGGAAACACGTTTGTCAGCCAGCTGGGAATTGGAGCATATGTCTCACTTCCTGCACCTCAGTGATGTTTCATTACAGAGTGCATCAGATGCCTTCCTGCTCCTACACTCTTTTTTCTTGCAAAACTTCATCTCCCTCTCACTTTTGCTTGGGATTCCTGCTGCTCTGTTGTCAGGAGAGCACTGGTTCCTGTTAAAGGAACCAGTCTAGGAAGAAGGTCCTAGGTCAGTTTTGGTGAAGTGTTAGTTTGCGATGGGTACAAAGCTCTTTAATCGCTGTAGCCAAAAGCAGATCAGGCAGAATAGCTGAGATACCTGTTTCCAGGTGGATCAAGTTGGGGAGAGCCCTCAGGATGAGAGGTGACCTGTAATTGCATGCTTTACTGCCCCTTGTCACTGTGCCCTTGACAATACAGTAAATAGACATTATCTTAGGCTTAATGCACTAACACTGCTCACACTGCTGCCAACTGGAATGCAACCTTCAGGATGGGAAAACTCCCCCTAAATAAATATTCCAGAAATGAAACAAACTTTCTACCTTTCATTTTGTTATGAGAAAATCACCAGAATTCCTTGGGAGAACCTTATGTTGCTGTCCCATTGCTGTGGTACCCATGTGGAAAGACTTCTAGTAGGCAGAATTTACTCCTGTAGTCACACACTCTTCTTCATCAGAACGTTGATTCAAATAAAGTTGTGGCAAAGCAAAAAGAAGTTTTGTTATTTAAACCTTCTCTGAATTGCTGATTAAATCTGTTCTGACAATGCACAGAGGATGAAACACCCATACCCTTCCCCTCCCCCCCCCATTATTAGCTTGGCAGGTTCCTGTCAGAATCTGAGAAATTTTGGGGTGTTTTATTGGTGTGTGTTAGTGGGTTTTTTGAGCTGTCCTTACAGAACTCTGCTCTTTGGTGTTGCTGGTGAATAGGGCAAGTTGACAATCAACAGGTAGGCACAGGAAAAGGCAGAGGCATGAATTCTGATTTGAACCCTTCATCCTATAACAGCTTCATCTAGTCAAAATATGGTTTGACTAATTAAAAATTAAGAGTCTGCCTGGTGAGGAAGAGGAATTGTCTTCCTGTTGCAAAGACCCATTGCCCTTAATGTAAAATGGTCAAAATAGGAAGGTACTGCCCACAGCTCTTAAGTCTTTTCCAGCCGTAAACTTTGCACATATTCACATTTGTCTTCTCTCTTTCAAATCACATCTGTTTGTTTGCCACCTGGGGTTCTTCTTCACGCAGGTCCAAAATGACCGCCCCAGTATTCAAATCCACTGCTCTGCTTGACTTCGGGCAAGCAGCAGGATCAGTTTGCTCCAAGCCTGTTACTTTTGCTGGCTGAGGTGCTGCCTCTCCCTTGTGCAAGGAGATTGCTGTTAGATGGAGATGTTAAAAAAAAGAGGGCCAAGAGGTTGTGTTAGCTAAGGGCATGTCTGTGCTGTGCCTTGGTCTGGCAGTGCTGTGGCAGAGTGTGAGCTGAGAGCTTCAAAGGGACATCCAAAGTGTCAGCTGGCACATGGCTTAAATGAGCAGTGTTAATTAATTGAGGAGCAGTGCTGTCTGGAATGGATTTTAGCACTCCTGGTGCTGGAAGCAGCTTGATCACAGCTAGACCAGGTTATCCCTGCAGTCCTCAGCTGCTTTAGGGTCATTTCAGGATGTTCTCCCCTTGGCTGGTGGTTTGGATGCTAAAAACGAAAGGGTTTGGTAAACACATCTATATCTGTTTTGCTTTGGTGAGTGTATCGTGTCTTTAGAGCACTGACAACGTTGGGATTGCCTTCGGGCACTTTTGTTGTGTTGTGGGAAGAAGGGATTGTTTTTTCGTGTTGGTTTGTTGTTTTCTTACACTGGTGTTTTGTTTTTTTATTAGTAAGAACAAAGGATCTGGTTTTTGTGTGTGACAGAAGAGCATTGTGTGAAGAATGCTATTAAGGATGGTAGTTGCATTTTATTGTTTTGAAAACAAACATGCCCCTCCTCTCTAGCTGCAGTCTGCTGATTTAGTTGAAGAAGCAAGGTCAGTTTTTATCTCTCTTTGTTCCTTTCTTCCTATAATCTAGAAATACTTTAAAATATTCATTGTTCACTGCCAGAGAGCTTTGTGCTTTCCTTCTTAGCTCTGCAGTCACTCAGGACTCCTGGGTGCTTCCTGCTACTTCGGCTCCACACCCCACCATGTTTTGAGCTGAAGCAGATAAAAAAAGCCTAATAGCTGGGAGAGAAGGAGGAAGGTTACAGGTATCTAGTCAGAGGAGGCAGGAATGCCAGCAGCAAGGGGACAGATTGAATTAATTTGTATTTGTGTGAAAGATTTTAAAACTGGCCAGTGACCCAGTGGTCGACAGTATGGTCACTCCCATGCAGTGACACGGGACTTGCCTTACCCTGCTCTGGGAGGGACCGCAGAGATTCACTGCAGAGAATGGCAGCAATTCAGTCATTTTTGGTGACATCAGATTTCTGAAGAGCGCAGCTGGTGCTCGGCAAAACAAGTGCATCCTCTGACAGGAGGAGTCAAAGATGTGCACAGAGGGAAGGCCACTGTCCCCTGGACCAAGGAGGGAGATGAAGGTGTTGCCTCCTTCTCTTGATGAAGAGAAGGAGGTAATGCCTTCCGTACCACATAAGCTGTCTTGGGCAACAAAGATTTAAATTCCTCTCCCAATTAGATGACTGTTGCAATTGAAAACAGGCAAATCCACACCTTTTCTTTCCAGGCTGTTGTGAAAAAATGAGGAGGCGTTTCTGATGGTGATAGGATGGTCAGGTGGCTTGGAGATATGGCCTGAATCCTTGGTTCTGTTGGAGGGAGCAGTCCTTCACCAGTGTCTGCATTGGAGCCAGGATTTTTGGGGTTTTGTGTATTTTACCATCCGTTAATCTTGGGAGGGGACTGGGAAAGAAAGCATCGCTTATGTTTGCAGTTACAGTTGAGAATTGTCCATGAGCAGCTGTAAGGTAAGAACAATTTTCCCTCATGAACTTCCTGGTCATTTGCAGCTTTGGTGGCAGGTGACGGATGGCAACGTAGCTGTTAGGGCAGCCAGACAGATGAGCAAATTTGGAAAGCTGCCCTGCCTGAACAGATGTTTCTTTGCACAAACAAGTTTGGAAAGATCCTCTGATTGGAGAGTACAACCAGATCACCGTGTTTAATGGCTCTGGCTTTCATGTCAGAGAAATCAATAATTTTGAGAATGGAAAACTTCTTAAAGTTACCTTTACTGTTGTTCTAATTTAATCAATTAGAAATACAAAAAGCACTCTACTATGAAGTAATTAAAAGTGACAGGCCTGTCATAGGATTTTATCCTATTTCTAGGTCTTTCAAAACACAGCAAGAAGATTATTTTAATGAAGTAATGAGTATTTTACTTTGTAGTGATGTTTGGAATAGAAAAGTTCAATGAAAGATTGAGAATATGTGCTCAAGTGAAATTGAAATGATAAATATTGCACCATTATGAAATAAGTAAATTTTTAAGCTTTCCAACATTTGAAGTACTTCTTTAAAAGCTGACTTTTTTTTGTCTCTGAAAGTAGTTGTAAATACCTCGCTAGCTTGAATGTGCTGCTGCCACCCGAACCCTTGCAGTGAATTCCGACTCCAGCTGTCATCCCCTGCATCCCACGGGTGTCAGTGTGTGGGTGTAACCTCTGCTGATGTGTGTGTCTGTTGCTCTCTTTGAATGTGCTTGCTAAACACCTGGCCTGTGGAGGAGTTCCTTTGTTTTCTTAGGAATGAGCACAGAACTTTGTAATTTCTATTGCTGCCTCTGGTTGATGCTAAGCTTGAGAGCAGAGGAGCAAGGTCCAAAGGATTTACTTAAGGATTAAATATTTATATTGTATCAGGTTTTTCAAAGAGCTCCCTACTTAACTGTTCCCATATAAAACAATAAACGAACCTGGCCTTAAAGAAAAAATGTTCCCTTAACACTGCCAAAAGATTAAGACCAGTATTTTTAGTATATACTTGGTGACAGAAAAAAAGCCTGGTTCCTCAGTACATGTGAAGACAGTCTGAGGCTTGTACAGGTTCTGCCAGTGGTTATCCAGCAAATTTTATTTCTAGCTAGATGCCTTTCTGACTTGTGAATTAGAAGAACTGCAAGTTTAGGCTTGGATTAGTTGGACTGATGGACTCAGAAGTGTTCCTAGGCCTGCCTGTAGTTTAGCTCTGGGTGGAGTTTGGTGCCTCCAGAGCAGCTTCACTGACAGTAAATGTCAGGCTTTTCAACCTTCCTGAGCTTCCAGGTGAATGCTGTTAACCCCTCTTATTTTCTGTCTGTTATGTGTCTCCCCAGCATGCATCCTGTGTTCCTCACCCTTCCATGCTTCCTGCCCCTTCCTGGCCTTAATGCAGTGTCAGTGCTTAATTCTGCACAGTACAGCAAGCTTCCCTTCCCAATGCTCAGCCAAATTCATCCCATCATCCCTCACTGAAGAGAGAGGCAGCCTAAGAACAGATTTGATGCTGCGTGAAGGATTTGAAGCAAACATCACTCTGATGTCACTGTGCTTTAATATTTTTAAGATTTCCAGGTTTTTCTTTTACCACTCTTAAGCTGGATGAAATCTGTGTACCAGCTCTCTGAGATTAGTAACAGCCAAGAAGTTGCAGGTAAGGGGGTTTTTTTGCATGGCTTTAAATGTGCCTCATTACCCAGGATAGGTGAGGAAGTCCTGTTTCAGATGATAATGATGAAGCGTAGGTTGCACTTTAACAGTGATTTCTATTGCTACCTTTCTAAATTAATTGTGGTTTTGGAGAAAGAATGGACAAACCAGTTCACTCTGTGTGCAGCTGCACTGGCAATTTTGGCTGTTTCAGTTTTGGAGTTGGAAGAAGGAGGTTACACAAGCCTCAGCCTCTACAGCTACAGAATTGTCATGCCTAATAGTGGAAAGTCACGAGTCATATTATCACCCTGTTCCATTTTTCAGCCTCCAAAGAGATCTAACACGTTTAGAAGCTGGGTGCTTATTGACGTCCTTTGAGCTTATTAAGTTTGCAGGACAGGCTCTTTACCTGGTCATTCTGGTACAATTAGAAAATCAGTATTTCGAGTGCACAGATAAAGGCTTTTTTTTTCTGAAGACTCCTCAGAGGTCAGTGCCTTTACTTGTCCTCCCTTAACCCACGAGCTCTGGCTGCACTTGTAGTCACCCTCTCTTTTTCCTCTCCTCTCTTCTCACCATGTGGCCTTCTGCACACTCTGTTCACAAGTTCCCTGGAGGACACAGCTGGTGTGTTAAACTGTCTGCTCGGTTAACAATGCCTTGTCCTCTGCTTCTCACTCCAGATTTGTTCTTCCTTCAGTTTTCTCTGGAATCCCTCCTTAGAACCGTAGAACTGTAAAATATCCGGAGTTGGAAGGGACCTGCAAGGACCATCCAGTCCAGCTCCTGGCTCTGCACAGACACCCCAACAATCCCACCCTGTGCATCCCTGAGAGCGTTGTCCAAACGCTCCTGGAGCTCTGGCAGCCTTGGGGCCGTGTCCATTCCCTGGGGAGCCTGTTCAGTGCCCCAGCACCCTCTGGGGGAAGAACCTTTTCCTGATATCCAACCTAAATCCCCCTGACACAGCTCCAGCCTGCAGGATGCAGTCTGATTTTTATTAATTGCCATAACAACTTTACTCAACAATGGCTCAGCATCTTCAGCAACTCCAACCACTGTTTTCAGTTTCTCTATTTGAGCAGCTAAAAACAAGGTTTTTCTCATAGCTGGGCAGCAACTAAAATAGTTTTGCATATGGTTTGCTAGAAGTTTCTTGCCTTCCAGTGTTCCTATTATGTCAGAGGTAATGCACCCAAACCCAGGTGCATCCACAGTCCAGCTTGAATTACTTGGCATTGAATGAACACTATAGAAGAATGAAATCCACCAGAATGGATCTTTTCTGCTCCTTTTTTCCCCCATGTGATTTCTGTCTCCTTTGATCAGATTCCTTATTCTTTTATTAGATTAAGCAATCTAAATTAAATACAACACTATTTCTCTACCTTACAATGATGCAGTGAGCTGGAAACTGCCATGTATGGCTTGGATTAGAAAAGAATAAAAGGGGGGAGAAGTTAGTAAAAATCATAAAGCTTTTCTGGATCTGACTTTGTGAAAGGTTGTCCAGAAAGAGTGCAATTACTAAAAATTGAGTCCAGTTGTTGTTGGGTGTACTATTGTTGGGTCTAGTCTACCAGAGGCCATTCTTGAACTAAAAGCCCTGTCATGAAGTTAAATTATTACAGTGCATATTGTAATAAATACTGCCAGCTGTCTTGCACCTTTAACAGTTCTGAAAATAGATGGACATACTGTCCCTTATTCCTTAACTGTGCTTTTATGTGGGAAAGTCAGAGGGTGAAAATCAAAAGCTACAGGGTGATATGAAATAACTTTCTTAGCAGCAAAGACGCGTTTTGTACATTTTAAAGTAAATAAATGCAAATCTACCATAGCTATTCAGGCAGCTATATTATGGTACCATTTCTCTGCAGTCTTTTACAGAGAATCCAAGAATTCTGAGTTTTAGCTATGCAGGTTTCCCACTTTACAGGGCTTTTAAATATTGCATGTTTTCTGGTTTGATTTCATGACGAAAAGTAAAAAAAGGCCAGGTCAGGCGGATGACCCAGGAAGCAGCATTACCTTGAAAGTCCTTTACAGCTGCCTCTGGGAATGCTCTAGGGAAGCAGCAGTTCCTCTATATTTATTTTAAAAGTGAAATATTTCAGAGCTAGGGGAAAAAGCACTCAGGGGAGAGGGAAAGAGATCTACAGATAAGGAGGAAAAAGCCCAGAGCAGCACAAGTGTGATGGAAAGACAGAAAATGATCAAGACAAGTAATAAATATTTCACAAAACAAAGACAAAATTTACTTTTATTTATCTTTTGGTGGTCAGGAAAATATTTTGCATTCAAGAACTTTTCAAAATGCCCTCTCAAAAACCAATTTGCTAATCAATATGTTTTTATTTTTGTTTGTTGACACACCAGAATATCTTCAATTAAAGATAGTCTTTTATTTATATGGTATGTATTTGAAACTCTGATTCATCTCTAATCATTTCTCTGCTCTAGGTGCTGATGAATTTCTTACTTTGTGTACTCTTTCCTTTTCACATTTTGGCCCTTTTGGGGCTAGTGTCAGTAACAGTAAAGTAGTATTAGGTAGTCACTCTGCTCTTGCATATGAAACCTCAGAGTTAAGGTTAATACTTCTTAATCAGTTAAATACTTCTTGCTCCTCATATTTTCAGTGGGCAGAGAGAGGAGTGTCCAACAAGGAGAGTCAGAGTCTCTTTCCACTATTTTTTTGCTTTTTTTTTTTTTTTTTTTTTTTTTTTTTTTTTTTTTTTTTTTTTTTTTTATGTGTTTTGGGCTGTCCCCATTACTGACCTTGAGTGACAGCAGCAGCCAGGAGAAAGAGCACTTGGCTGTGCATGGGAAAGAGCCACTGCTCATCCCGGCTTCCCACAGAAACCTTCATGGAAGTATTGCTGGAGTAGTAAGATTACATTTGGGGTTTTCATTCTGATAAAACAACACTTCAGAAAGATGTAAAAACCTGCTCCCAGGGTGAAAGGAATAGAACAAGCCAGCTCACAGGCTGTGGCTTCCAGAGAGCAGAGACAAAGCCTTTTTTTCTGAATCAGTCTCCCTGCTCGGACACTCCCTGGTTTTAGTCATTCAGTAGCTATTTGGAGGCTTTCCCAATGCTGGAAAGATAAAAATACTTGGTTTTGGTTGTCATTAAGCAGGCAGTGTTCCCTTGATGAAAAGGGATTGTTTTCTGGGGAGCAGGTTGAGGCAGGAGACTGAGACATCTCAGGAAAGCCTTCCTGGCCAAAATAATTATTGGGATCCATGGTAATCTATTGTTCAAAACCAGGAATTGTCATACTCAGAATCTAGGTGTTTGATTAGTACACTAAAAGAAAACACTATAAAGAAGTTGCACAACTCCATGAAACTCAGTGGTTTTTAAAGTACTTTTATTTCTTTCTGGATAGAGTTCTTTATTTAGCTTGGAAAAATTAGCTACATGGAAAAATTAGCTGTATTTGTGTGTCTGTAACATCTAACTTGTTTTTGCCTAAGCTACAGGATGATTTGTATTGAGTTTTGATTTATTTTTTTTTCATCATCTTCATTAGTGCTAATGAAGGCTATTTTTAAGGCCTTTGTTTGGGGATATTTGCCAGGGGCCAGCATACCATTTACAGCAAGCAAAACTGAATGCCAGCCCAGCAAAGAAACTAAACTTCAGCTCCCCTTTCCACTTTAATGCGTTTGTTTTCTTCTTCCTTGTCTTTTTCAAAGGAAAAAAGCTATGAAATGTGGTTACAATCAGAGTAATATGAAACACAAAATTACAGAAACACAGAATGGTTCATCTTCCACCTCTGGAAATTTATTTCTTCTTGCCCATCCTGAAGATGGTCTCGACATTTGCCTTTTATCATCCATGGGTCTGTTCTCAGTCTCCATGGCATTCTCAAAATACCAGATTGTTTACTTCCAGTGACATCAGCAAATTCATTCAGGCCCCTTGGATGCTTCCTATCCAGTGCCACACTCCATCTTCCTGTACCAGGGGTACCACTTTGCTCCCTCAGATTCCTCTATGAGACACAGGCACAGGAATGAGCAGTGGATTTTATGAGCAACCTAAAACAATTTTTACTTTCTGCACAGGCACTCCAGAGAAATTAAGGGTTCACAGAGGGTGATAAAATGAAGTCTACCTTTCTGTCATGATGGTGATAAGGAGGGAGGAGGAGGGCTGAGAAAAAGGCAGATGCTGCTCTGTCGTAAATGGGCAGGAGAAGGCCCCAAGCTGCTGAAATGTGAAATGGAGATGAACCCAATAAAGTTTCATGTGTTTAGGCAAAGGCGTTGTGATGCTTGCCTGTGAGGGAGGGCTGTAATTCCATGCCTCATCTCGCTCTGATAACAGTCAGCAAATCAGGGAGAGATTTGAAGAACAGCCTAAAAAAAAGATTTGACTGGGAAAGATATATGAGGAGCAGTTTAATAGTAGAAGGCATAGCAAGCACTGATTGAAAAGAAATGAGGAGGAGGAATTACTAGAGCTGATTTAAAACTTGGTGTTTCCTTCCCTCGGGGAATTCTCCTAACTTCAGCATTTATGTTGGACAGGAATAAAAGAAATTCTAATTTCTGTGCTGAAATGGAGGGTTATGAAAATTTTTGGTTTTCAAAAGGATGGTATGGGGTTTTTTTAAAGACCAACTTGACATTTTGTCTTCCGCCACCACTTTGGATGAGTCCTGGGAATGGCAATTCAGAGATTTCTTCATTGATCACTGTGAGCTGGGGTCACTGACAAAGCATTTTGCCCTGGTGAGTGGTATTGATGCACCTCCTGCTCTGCATCCAGAGAGCTCCGGCAGAGTGGAGGTCACAGCACATGCCAGGATTTTGCATGAGAGTGTCTCTGTTGGGAGATACAGCCTGTCAAGAGGCACAACTGATAGTGATAATGGATTGTAGGTTGTGACAAGGGGGAACATTTTCATGTTGTGTGTGTAAGAAATGGAGAGAGGTGGTACGTGCTCTCAAAGGAAAGCCATGACACGTGGTGTTCTAGGTAGAAAAGGGAAAGTAAAATACATCATTTATGGAAGCTTATTGAGATAACAAGTAGGTTTTATAATAAGAGAGAAAAGCAGGACATTTATGCAACCCTTTATAAAGTTCATGTTTAATTCAGCTTTGCCATGACGAGCTTCAGATCAGCCGGTGTGCTTCATCCATTGGCTGTACAACAGCCATCAGCTGTTATTCTGCAACAAATACTTCTGTGAAAGGGGTATTGATTCATGTGGAATAGCATTTAATTGGGATGCTCTTTATGTAATTTTTTAGGGAGAAAAGGCCTCCATAGGAGCTCACAGAAATTTCTCTCTTCACTGAGGGTCTCTATAACATCTGCCCTAGGACTCACAATAATTGGGAAAAAAACCCCAATTTGCTCATTTGAGGTGTCATGCTACAAAGATAATCAAACTTGACTAGTTTGATTAGGTACTTGACTAGTTTTTAGCCTGTGGGCTAAAGTGGCTCCTGCAAGGGAAGTGGAAGTTACAGTGGACAGGGAATAATGAAGTGCTTGGGGCTGGTCCCTCGATCCACAGCTGTGTTCGGGTGATCCGGCATTCCAGCAGATCTCAGAAGCCTTGTTGGAAACAAGGGCCCTGTCCTGGGTCTTGGAGCGAGGAGGCTCCCCGTGCTGATGTCAACAGACGGGAGACACAGGGTGGAGATCACTGATCTTTCTTTTCAAGGTGTTTCATGTCTTTCTCTCCCTCCCTACAACAACGCCCTGGGAGTCAAGGGAAGCTGGTTTCAGTAGGAGTTTAGAAGCTGCTCAGTGTGTTTGCTTAGGATTGTGGTTTAAGGTCCTTACAGTAACAGCAGCAAACTCTTCTTGTATATCTTGACTGTGCCAGTATTTTCCTTTGTAAGTGGGAGGGCAAGTTGCATGAGTGAAACATACGTATTTTCACTTGGACTTCGCAATGCTTTTTGGAAAAATATGTTGGGTACAGCTGAGGTAAGTGTATTCTCTATGGGGAGAGAAAGTAATTTTTATTTTTATCCTGTGTTTCTTCTGCTTTCTTGCTGAACTGAATGATTTTGCGTTATGATAGTGCACAGGAAAGACTTACAGCCTGAGATCTGTTTGCTCTGATATGTGGAGAAGAACACGAAAGCATGATATTAAGCTATTTCAGTGAAAACAAAGATATAATAAACTCTGGAATAAAGGGGCTGTTTTTCCTAGGCATTAGGAAAGCCGTGTCAAATTGTCTTAATAGATTATATTGTATGCACAGTAGTTCTGCTCTCACAGGCTGAAACCTGAGCTATGCTGTAGCTGTTCTGTGATAAAGTGACTTACCTTTCAATTCAACTGAAAATGAAAAATGCTAAGCCCATTGTGGAAAGAGCAGGGTATGTCTTGTAGAAATAGCTGTCAAACAAAAAGCTTGCCTGGGCTACAGTGTCAGCTTGTCTGTAGCTGTAGCTATTCTTTTTGTGTGTTTCATGGTGCGCCGTGACTGCATGTGTCCTTAGAGCCGTTTTATTTCCTAATACCTGATGGCTTCTACTGCAAACCTTACAGTACCTCCCTCATGACAAACAGAAAGGAGGGGCTAAGCTGATCCCCACACTGCAATAAATGTTCCCATGTTATCTGAGAGTTTGGCTGATTTTCTGGACCAAGCGCTGCTTGCAACTTGGGTAACAACTGATTTTTTCAGGTGAGTCATGTTCCTAAGTCCTTGCCCTGTAAGTGATATTAGACCTTCTCTTCAGTGTTGGGCTGGGATTTTTCCTTTTAAGTGATCCTCGGTCCTCACTTCTCCACTGCTGGCTGTGACTCTCTCGTAGAAGTGATGGCTTAAGGCTGATGGTGGCTATCAGACATTTCTTTTATTCCTTCTTGCTTTGTGGCCATAGAGGATCTCTTCCTACCGTAAGTTTCCCCATTTGGGAGACAAAACTGCAAGCTGGACTTAAAGGTCTTTTCCATTCTAAACAAAGTTATGATTCTGTAAATAAGGGGAAAGAAAAGAAAGTCTTTGAAGGAGAATTAGTAGAGTATTGGCAAATCATCCACAAGGAGATGAAGAGATAGTCTGAAATTATTTGTAGAGGCATCATGCAGATCCTGGGGAAAGTTGCTGTAACTGTTATGATTGTTAAATAGTAAAACTGGAGTACTTGCTGAAAAAAGGTAGATGAAATGTTCCTGCTGAGAGGCCAGTGTTTCACTGTGGGAAGGCTTTGGCAGTGATACAGGACCAGCAAATTCTTGCTCTTTCCTGCCCCTGCCTCTCATCCCACTGCTGCTTCACAACACCCTCAGCAATGCTGACACAACTCTTTCTCAAGCCACATCATAAACCAGTCCGGTGTATTTGTTTAATTCACGACATGATCCCACAAGATTTCTTCCTGCACATGTAAAGGGACAGGAAAAATATGGCCTGAGTTGCTAAAGGTAAGAATTTCTGGAAAACCTTAAAGCTGCTGCCAAACCCTCTGTGTTTAGGCACAGTGCATTTTGAGTTTCATAAAAGAGAGGATTGGGATGATTTTACATCATCCTGTGAATACACTGCATTGATTATCTTAGGCTTGCTGTCAGACTTGAAGAGTGGTGAAATTAAGGTTTATGAATGTACATATTTAGTAAATTAATTGGCCTAGCCTCTGTCTCAGAGTTAAACTACAAGTGGTGTAAATCTGGAAGAATCAACCTGCTATAAGAAAACTTTACTGTAGTGTAAAGATGATCTAAGAATTTCAGTATAACCTGTGGGCAGTGCTGTTCTGTATGGTGATTAGTGCTGCTAATAGCTTTTGTGGAGTGTTTGGCACCTGGCAAGCCTGACATCCCACAGCCAGCTGGGAAGCCTGGCAGTGCAAAGGTGTCATTTTTCTTCTTTCCCTTGAGTTCACCGTTTGACTTGTAGATCACTAGATAATAGTTTTCATCTTCTGTCACTGTTTCTAGGATGATCTACTTGTTCTATGGAATACTTACATTATGTTCTTTCTGGCCTACTGAACACTGTGACTTTCTAACCTGAATTTGGACCCTGAAGTTTTCTGAAGGGCTTGAAAATCTACAAAAATGCCTGAGTTTAATTTGTAAGAAACAGATCATCCAATCTTCTTAGACTTGATCTCTATATTCTTTGAAGTAGGGGTACACAGGATCACTGTATTGCATTTATTCTTCAGCCCCTCAACTTGTATGTCTTGACAGCAACCAGTTTATCCTCTGTGTTTCTAGGAGATTTCAACTAGATGAAATAATTCCCGAGTAAGTATCATCTGAACAAGATTTTTTTTTTCTCCCAGCACAAATCACCTACCATCTCCCTCCTGTATCTATGCTTAAACTTCCTTCTGTCAAAAGGCTCACACTGCATTCCCAGGCATGATTTCTTTCCCTTCTGGTTATTAAGGACTATTTCTCTTGCAGGACATCTCTGCCATTCAGTTGTTAAAATCCAGGTTTTCTTGGCTTGTGTTCATTACAAGATCAAAGAGCAGGGATGTGGTGGCAATTTCCCAAACCCTACCCTGGCTTCCAGTGCAAATTAAGGCCACCTTGGTGCACTGTTTACTGTGGTTTCAAACACCTTTCTGATAGAACAGGCATCCTTGGGTTCTGCTGTTTCTCTGACTGCCACCTTTTTTCTCTTTTCATCCTGTTGGAAAGGGGTCAAGAAAGAGACTTGGCAACAATTTTAACAGAGAATCTCTGTAGGCTGTGAGTACTCAGCCAGGAAAAATTTTCAGGAAGCCAAATATGCTGAGTTTCAGGCTGTTTTGCACTGCCAGTGGGGGGAGAAATATATTTTTCCTAAAATAGCATTTTGTGCTACAGCGATTTCAAGAACTAAAATTTCGAGCAGAGTGAAACACCTCTCCTGCTTTGTTTTTCTTTGCTCTCACAACAACAGAGAAGTTGTTTTATGTTATTAAACTGTAGAAAAAATATTGTTGCTGCTACCATGTACTAACATCTACTTTCCTAAGAGGTGTAGTTGAGTGGGAGCCCTAATCCGTGTGCTAATTTTACTATATATCTCTGTATTGCACAAAGTGTCCTGCCTCAAAGGCTACTCTTTGGCAAGGTCAGTGTATGTTTTAGCTGTTAATAACAAAACTTTTTGCTTTCTTGTGGTAAGCCTAGAGGGGCTACATGCTACTTATTATGTCCCTGCCCAACGGAGCTGTGTATTTTGGCAGCCACTTTCCAGCCTGGCAATCTGCGTGTACCTCATGTCAGCCCTTCCTAATAGGACTCTTATCTGGACCTAAGATTAGCAGGAAGAAATCTAAGGTGAGGGATAGCCAACAAATGTCAGAAGGCTTGGAGGTGAATAATACATGCATGAAGAATGTGGACAATAATTCAGCTGGTGACACCAGTCAGAGAACCTTGTGCCTTTTGGCTGCTGTTCAGAGAAGCAGGGATTTGTAAAAGTTTAGTTGCTACACCAAGTCACTTGATGTTTGTTTTCACAGCATCTCCAGGGTTTGGGCTGAGGACAGACTGATCCTGTGATTGCAAAGATCCAGGGAGCTAAGAGACCTGGCTTAAGATGCAGGTCTTTTGTATTTCTGCTTGGTGCAAATTAATTAAGAGAGGGAGACGTGGCTTGTTCTGAGTATCAAAGTTTAAAATACACAAAACAGAGAGGTTTAAGACAGAATGTGCCTGCTTTGCATGTCTTAGTGTGATGGAGTGAAAAGCACCAAAGCAGCTTGGTAGTGCTTCAGAGATGGTAACATTTGCTTGATATTTCTATCTTCAGACTGTGGGCTTTGTCTCCAAGATCGTGAAGTCATACAAAAGTTAAAGACAGCATCATTTCTTGGAAAAATAAAATAAAAATTATTAATAAAAATTGAGTAATAAGTTATTTTTTCTCAAATGATGTGGATAAATCCTGCCTTTTAGATGGGTCCTAAATACCTTCACTTTGGCACATTGCAATTTCATGTCCCTGCAAGAATGGTAAAGGCTTAAAAAACAGAATAATTAGGAGGCCTATTTATTTCTGTACCTATCTGTGCTCCATGCAGCTATGCTAATATACCAAATTTTTGTGGTCCTGTGTGTTCTCAGGGCACATCTAGCCCATGTAGAGGCACTACCACTACGCAGGCTGCAGGGATTGACATGGGATGTTCCATGGGATTAGGCTTCCTGAGGCCTGTGAAGTCAGCACACAAACCTCGTTTTCAGGTTTAAAATTATTTCAAAATTTAAACTGAGTTGACTCAAGAGGACTGTGTGGGATTCCCTAGAAATAAGAAGGATTTCTTTTTTTATTTTATTTTATTTTATTTTATTTTATTTTATTTTATTTATTTTTTCTTTATTTCACAGATCATGCTAAAATGAGATTGAGGGGTGGGTGAGCCAGCATTGCAAACTTTGTGGATATTTTTCTTTATCAGATAATTAAGATATTGTTAAATAAATTAAAAAGTAATTTAAAAACTTTATTCTTTATAGGAACGTGGAAATTTTGAATGCAGAACTTCTTAAGGGTGAGAAGGAAGTGTGTGATTAAGGAAAACGTACACTAACTTGAATCTGGCACTGATTACAACAGGATTAGTCAAGTACTTTAAACTTAATTCAGACTTTTCTCAGATGTTTAGAACCAAATCATCATTGAATTTTGTCTTTCCATTCCCTGCTTCAATGTCAGTGCACACAGAATGTATTAGATGGCATTGGTACAGTCTGACCATCCTTTTCTGATGCTGCACTTATGTTTTATTCAGTGCTGGATTTTTTTGAACTTCTGTAAATGTGCCTTGTCATCTCTCATCAGCTTGTCTTCTAAATATTGGAGAAGAGAGGAAGAAAAAAATTGGTCCCTGTATGTGCAAAAGGAGGAAAAGTTTTCACTGTGCCAGTGGGTGCCAGCCAAGAGGCATTTTCTATTGACATTTTATTGTCTCTTCTTTCTGGAGAAGTGTGTTTCAAAGGCTCCCAGTGCTGCAAAGCTCTCTGCTGCCTCATTATTCAGAGCTGCTGATGTGAAGAGGAGAGTTCCTTAATGCAGCTTTCACTAACTCCAGGGAATTCTTAGTTTTCTCTTCCTGCTCTTTTCCCTTTATCTGAAGAGTAAATGTTTGTG
This sequence comes from Dicrurus megarhynchus, assembly GCA_013399195.1. Lineage (NCBI taxonomy): Eukaryota > Metazoa > Chordata > Aves > Passeriformes > Dicruridae > Dicrurus > Dicrurus megarhynchus. The sequence continues at coordinate 68,541 of VXAD01008595.1, forward strand.
TTTCTTGGAGGACTTAGGGCAGAAAAATCTGCAGGCTGTGCTGCCTGTCTTCCACAGAAACCGAGGAGATTTTAGAGGTATATTTTCCTTGCAGTTTGTGAGAAAATGTAATTTGGAAGGATATAATTTTGGTCTTCTAGTTTGGCTTCTTCCACATCTAATCATCAGTTTCCCTCCTGAATCCACGGTTTTGTCTTTTTTGCTCTTGAGTGAGAGGAGTAACTGCGTGACAAAAAAATCAAACAGCAAACCAAAACCCACCAAGAACCAAAACAACAACAAAATACTTTTTAAAATTAACATATGCACTTGATAATGATGAAATTGTAATACTGTAACAATGACTTTGATGAAATCAATGTATCTTAAAGCATTTATGGTCTTGCTGTTGTGCTCTTTGGCTCGTGAAATGGGAAGTTGCTTCCGATCCCTGTTGTAGAGTAACCTAAACAATCTCAAGGAATTAAACACAACTCTCCAAAAGATCAGGAGGGTGTTTGGTTGGCACTGCATCATTCACTCTAATTAATTACCAGCCCCTTGGATAGCCTTGTTTCTGATAATGGGAATAATAAAATACCTGTTTACATCTGGGCTATATCAGCAATCATTGATTAGGTGTATAAAACAAGGATTGAACAAATACAGTACTGCATTATAAACATTCTAAGCAGCATGAGGGAGGAATAAACATTACTGTGGTACTGGTGAAAGATTTTGTGAAAATGTTTGCAGTAGAATGAGTTCTGCTTACTTGTAACTGAGTTTCAAATAAGGGAAGAGCTGATGTGGGTAGAAAAAGAAGTGTTTAATACATTTATAAGTGCGAATAACACCACGACTTCTGTGTTTTCTTGATACCTTCTTGCAAACTGCACCTTTAAAATCTATCACAAAATACTATGGCAGTGGCTGTCAGCTGCCATGAAATGAGATGCTCTGGGTCCATTTCCCATTTCCTAGTGAACTATGTCCTGCTTGACCAAAGCCTGCTTTGATCAGCACCTGTGTTAGCAGGCTGTCTTGCTCGCTATCCACAGCACGCCAATTGGCAAATCCCATGAGAAGGATGAATTTTCCAAAGCATGGGAGGAGACCCTTATAGGTGGTTTTTAATTTCTTTCATCTATTGGTCTTGGTGTTGAGGAAACTGTTTAATGGAAGAGTTCAGTTTTCACTTCATCAGTGTTGCAGATCACCAGGATATCTCCCAGGAGTAATTTGGCTCTGTGTGTTTAGAGTTCTCAGAACTACTTGGAGTTTGAAGCTGCTGTGGGTAATTCTGGGTGTAGCACGGCGAGGAGATCTCTTGGACTGGCCCTCTCAGTTCACTGAGGTGCCTCCTGGTACAAGCTGAATGGAAAGTCCTCCACAAACACACTGACTCACATACTAATCACAGAGTCATACAAACTCTCCTCTTTGCTGCTCTCTTCTTTTTTCTTACAAAGGTACATTTTGCAATCGCAGCATCCAAGACATGTTCACCCTGTCCATGCTCAGTGGATTTCCTTCAGTTTTCCACTTTGATCAAACAATGCTTTACTCTCTCTTTACTCTGGAAATGCTAGAAGCTACTTTGGAGCTTCATATTAATACCTGGCTTGCTTTCATATGGCCACTGAAAGAAGGTTCTGGATTAGCTGGGCTGCTTCTGTATTCCCTGTTGGAGTTTCCAGAGAAGAAGGCCTGCCTACTGGGCTTGAGATCCCAAGGAAAAATAAAACTGCAGACTCTTAGGATAACATTTGCTGTTGGAAGGGGCCAAGGCAAAACCAGTAGTCTCGCTGGGCACACATCACCTCTTAAGCTTTCATTCCCTGTCCCTGAGCTATCCCACATCCTCAGGAGGAGCAGCAGGGATCACCTGTAGATGTAACTCCATGTTTCTCTTGCTAGAAGCACTAGATCAAGGATTAAAGATGTTGGGAACACATCCAGACAGGGGCAGTCAGACAAAGCAGTGGGAAAAGTCTACCCAGAATGGTGAGGTGAAATGGGAGGCAGAAACACGTGGAATCTGGGAAGTGCCTTCTGTCTCACTGGTTCACATCTTAAGGACTTGTACACTTCATGATTTTTCTACCTTGCACATATAAAGTCTAATTTTTTGCTGCTGCCTTTTCCTCACTCTCTCTCCAGAAGCCCACAAGCCCCATACCAGTGTCTTCATTGCCCCTTCCCAACGCTCCACCTATGGATCCCTGTAGGAGGAAGCAGCCTCCTAGATTCTTCTCCTCACTGTGGTTTCTTGCTTTTCCAAAGGGGGAACAAGGTGTTTGTCAGTCCATCACACCTGCACAGTGAGAGTCATGACAGCAACCAGGACCTGCCTCAGGTCTGCTGCTGGAGCTGCCCTAGTCTCTGCACCTTGTGCTGCCTTGTTATCTCAGTGCCAAGGACTCCAACAGCAAATCTGTCAGTGTGTCATGGTTCTGATTCTAGGAGCGCCAGAATTGTCTTCAATAAAATGGGATGCAAGGAATTACTGGAGAGCTGGTCACAGGTGCTGTTTTCCTGGCTTGCTTGCAGCCAGCTAGAAGTGTGCAATAACCAGTGTAAAATTCCCTGTGGTCTTCCTGGAATTAAATAGGCTTTGGTCATGCTTCTTCCCTGCTCCTGAAGGGTTTGATCCTGCTCTGGACAAAACAACTTTGCCAGGTGCCATCAAATGCTCTAAGCCTGAAAGATAGTGAAATGTGGGGAAAATTAAAAAAATAAATGCCTTTTGTTTGTATTTAGCCTGAGGATTGAGTCGATGATGAGGGAAAAGGCAAAGCTGTGGTCTTTCCATTGATAATGTTCTCTTTCAGGTTTCAATTAAAAAAACCCAGCCTGCGGGTATCTTAAATCCTTGGGTTTGAAAATGTACGTCTGTATGTATGCTTTGCTATTAAATTAATAGTGTAGACTCTCACATTCATATGGTCATCCTTTTAAGACTCTACCTGGTGGGAAATATTTCAAGCACTTTTGTCTTTCGGCTCCAGCCAAGACAAGAGTAGGGTTCTAGACTGCACTTCTTCATAAAACCCCAATATAAAACTACTCAGACTGCTGAGCTTGGCTTCCTGTTGGAAAGAAAAATAATTACAGTTACTTAGTTAACCTTAAATCTATGTCTGAACACAGAAGGTAATTTTGTCCACTCTGTTAGTTCTGAGATCTAAAGTGTGAAATTTCCTTTCAGCTTGCTGTCACAGGACTGCTAAACTTCTTAGTGCCGTCACCACAGCTACTGTATTATCTGAACTCATCAAGACATTTCCCTCACAACATGTCAAGAGCTTCTCAGCTGATAAGTGGTTTCCTCTGTCTTATAAGGAAGGTACAAACAAAGTCAGATGTTATGGAGGGATAGAGGGAAAGGAATATTTGCCCTGTTACAGCTTATAAAAGTTCACAGTGTGAGGTATTCCATAGCCACTGCCATCATGGTCTTGATTCAAAAATGGATGAGACTCAAGGAAAAAAGCAGTTGGCAGACTTTTCTGTCTACAACATAAAACCAGTTTTCTATGCATATACTGCAAAAGTACACACATATTCCTAAAGAAAGCTCTCCAGTGAAAGCCTTTGTGCTCTGGGAAATCCAGACAGACTGAATGGGGGACCCTGTGATCATCAGAAACTGGGAATGGTAAATACATGCATGTTTGTATGTCTGAATCCCTACAGCTGTCTTGCTTTCTTTCAGCTTGTGTTATTCAGCCAATTACTAATTATTTTGCATTTGTCTTGTAGCTTAATATAAACAAAAAGATGCATTTATAGTGATAAATCTGCACAGAATTGTATTTTCTATTTATATCTTCCACTGGACATAGTTGTGGGAAAAAAGTTGTAAAAATAGAAAGGTAGCATGGCTTAGATAATTGTTTGGTTTTTTAAAAGCATAGTCATTAGGGGGTCATCACTTTGACTGTGTTCCTGTGAATTGTCCTCAGTTTCTTTTGTTGTTTTCTGCAAGGTTTTTTTTTTGAAGGTTTTCTTACGAAAACATAGAAATTCAGTTTAATTTGATTTTGTTAAGACTTTGGGGTGTTGTGCTTAGATATTTACTTGACAGGAGCACTGGATGGAGTGGCAGTAGAATAAAGGAAGGCGGTCTCTCCATCATTCCATGGCATAGATTTACTTACTAGATAATGATCAGTGATATTGATTTACTTGGATCAATATTGCTGTTGACTCTAAATCTTGAGTGAAGACCTTTCTTCTTCATGTCATGACAGTGCCTTTGTGAAGAACGTGGTTGCTGTAATCACTAAAGTATTTGCATGCTGCTGTCAACAATCACCACTTCATTTCCATTTGTTACAGAAATGTAGGCAGTTTTTAGTTACCCAGTCCTTTTTTGGGCCACTATTGGGATAGTTTTCCATGAGTGCTGGAATGTGGAAATTGCTGGGGACATAGCAATCCTGCAGCTGCTGTCCTTCAGAGCAGCTGTGCTAGTTGGACTGTTCCAAAAGTGGGGCTAGAAAAAAAAAAACACCAAAACACGTCAGCCACTGGTTACCCTCAAACTGTATGTGGGAATTCTTAAACTGGCTCAGACAGAGAATCATTTAGGTTGAAAAATACCTTAAACATCACTGGGGAGAGAGACTGGAGGGTGTTGGTGGCTGCAGAGCTCAACGTGTCTGCAGTGTGCGAGTGGGCAGTGACCCCACCCCTGTGCTGGGCTGAGCCCCCAGCGTGGGCAGCAGGGGAGGGAAGGGGGGGATTCTGCCCCTCTGCCCCACTCTGCTGAGCCCCCCCCTGCAGAGCTGCATCCAGCACTGGGATCCCAGGACAGGAAGGATGTGAAGCTGCTGGAGCCAGTCCAGGGCAGGCACCAAGATGATCAGAGGGATGGAGCAGCTCTGCTGTGAGGAAAGGCTGAGAGAATTGGGGTTCTTCAGCCTGGAGAATAGAAGGCTCTGGAGTGATCTTAAAGCTGCTTTCTAGTGAAGGGGGTCTACAAGAAGCCTGGAGAGGGACTTTTCACACGGGCAGATAGTGACAGGACAAAGGGAAATGGCCCTCGGCTGACAGAGTAGGTTTAGATGAGGTATTAGAAAGATAAAATCCTGTGAGGGTGCTGAGGCCCTGGCACAGGTTGCCCAGAGAAGCTGTGGCTGCCCCATCCCCGGAAGTGTTCAAGGTCAGGCTGGATGGGGCTCTGAGCATCCTGGTCTAGTGGAAGGTGTCCCTGCCCATGGCAGAGGGTTGGAATAAGATGATCCTTAAGGTCCCAACCCAAGCCATTCTATGATTCTAACTCTCACTCTTCTAGCTTCTAACTCTGTCAAGTCCACCACTTAACCATGTGCCCATGTACTACAGCTACACATCTTTAAATAACTCCAGGGTTGGTGATTCCACCACTTACCTGGGAAGCCTATTCCAATGCTTGATAACCATTTCAGGGGAAAAAAAAATCACAAATGTCATAAAAGCACTATTTTTGACAGGGGACAAGGACAAGTAGTGGAAGAGGACAGAAAATCTTTGTTAATACATTAGCTGCTGGATGCTAATAAGAAGTTATCAACTGAGATGTCTAAAATAAAATAAACGTGCCAGACAAGCCTGTTACCACAGAGAGTTAACTCTTGACTTCACTGAGACCTCCCTTCTGCAGTGCTGGGGTACAGAGTGACTGGTGTGCAGTGGTTATGGCAGGGGTTTTGATTTAGGGTTTGGGGAGAGGGCTGCTGGTCCCGATCACTNTGCCCCATCCCCGGAAGTGTTCAAGGTCAGGCTGGATGGGGCTCTGAGCATCCTGGTCTAGTGGAAGGTGTCCCTGCCCATGGCAGAGGGTTGGAATAAGATGATCCTTAAGGTCCCAACCCAAGCCATTCTATGATTCTAACTCTCACTCTTCTAGCTTCTAACTCTGTCAAGTCCACCACTTAACCATGTGCCCATGTACTACAGCTACACATCTTTAAATAACTCCAGGGTTGGTGATTCCACCACTTACCTGGGAAGCCTATTCCAATGCTTGATAACCATTTCAGGGGAAAAAAAAATCACAAATGTCATAAAAGCACTATTTTTGACAGGGGACAAGGACAAGTAGTGGAAGAGGACAGAAAATCTTTGTTAATACATTAGCTGCTGGATGCTAATAAGAAGTTATCAACTGAGATGTCTAAAATAAAATAAACGTGCCAGACAAGCCTGTTACCACAGAGAGTTAACTCTTGACTTCACTGAGACCTCCCTTCTGCAGTGCTGGGGTACAGAGTGACTGGTGTGCAGTGGTTATGGCAGGGGTTTTGATTTAGGGTTTGGGGAGAGGGCTGCTGGTCCCGATCACTGGAGAAGGAGCCAGGGGAAAGCATCTGTGAAGAGTGAATTGGAATAAGAAGTGGAAGGATTGCCTGCAGAAGAGCTTTTAAGACCAAGAAGAGTCTTAAAAGGATGACCAGATGTCTGCATTTAATTATGCTGAAGCAAAGCAAACTCCCTTCTAGTCCTGATCTATGCTTTGATCCTGTAACCTGCTCAGTGGCTTTGCAACAACTAGCTCTAAAAAAAAGGGAGAGCTCTCTGAAGAAAAGAGGGTGGGTACAGATGCTGGACTATGTGATGCAGAAGGAGCCTGCAAGTCTCTGGTAGCTGCTGTTCTTACCAAGTGGATAATTAAACAGGGTTGAGGCAGAATACATTGATATTTGAGCTACTGAGAAATATTTGTTCTTTAAAATCCCACATGACACACACAGGTATGTCCTCAGCACCATTGCCTCGTCTCAACTCTGAAATATTTACAGGCTTGTTTTCCTTAATTTTCGAGAGAACAGAGTGAGACTGAGTGAGACTAACAGGTTTCATTAAAAAATCAAGAGGCTCCTCCTGGGCTGTGTTGCATCAGTGGCCCTTCTGCTTCCTTCTTTCTTCTCTAGTCCTTCATGGTGGTCAAACAGTTTGTACTGCTCAGGAGAGTGTAGGGAATGCTTAAGCAATGTGGAAATTCCAGCTTTTGCCCATATCTGTCCTGGGGGCAGCTCTTTGGCCCAGCAGCCACAATTCCCAGAGGTTTCTGTGTCTGTCTGCCTGTCATGTAGTGTTCAGCAGTTTGCAGGATCCAGCTGTGCATGCTGCTCCTTGTCTCCAGCTCTTAATTATGCTGTCACACTTCCCTGTCTCTTTAGATTTAACTGCTATAAATTAAAATGGATTGCAAAACTGGTGTGGTTTTTCAAGGCATGGAGGGTTTCCGGGAGCAATGAGTTTCTCCTTGCGTGTTGCTACTTGGGGATGCTGTTACGGATTTGAATTGCTACTGCTGGCAAACAAAAAATGATTTGAAATGTATTAGCTGGAAAAAAGAGATGTAACCTTCAGGCTTCTAACAGCAACATTTATATTTGGTGTAAATTGCTTGGAGCAAAATCTCTTTCGCAAAGAGGATTATCATCAGGAGTTCAGTCTGGCTGTAAATGTGCCCATCTTTGAATCGCAGGATTTTATTTCTTTATGCTGCATTAGCTTCTATAGTGCCTGTACAAAGGGTGGATTATGACCTTCCTTTTAATTCTGTAGCTAAACGAGGGGAGGTTTATCTTTGTTGTTGCTGTTAGGTGATGTTAAACAACCGTGGAAGTTCAACAAACTGTAAGGAACTTGTAATTTTTCCGTAGAACAGCCATTTTATGATCCTCTTTGCTTCATTTTCTGTCATTGGTAAAATCTCCCTGACTTCATAGGCTACACAAATCTTTCTGTGCCTAAAGACCTTTGCAAATACATTATGTAACTTCAGTGCCTCCTTGCTGGTACTTTCTGCTTGTTTGTGTCAGCAGTGCTGTTGTCACAAATGGTGTGCAGTGTTGAACTACAGCCATTTTCTGCTCTGATTCACTGTTGCTTATTACTGAAAATGCAGAAAGTATTTTAAGTCCAAAGGCTCAAATCTGAGCTAATTCACGTTAATCCCAGTTGAAACATTGGTCATTGCAGTGGAACTTCCCTGCTCGTGAGTTTGGCCCAGAAAATGAAATCAAAGGAGCTGAGTGACCTTCTGGTGTTACTGAGGAGCCAGGAGTTAAGTCAGTATGATGTAAAACAAGTCACAAGTTCAGCTATTTCCAGCATGCATGGTGTGTATTTATTTTCTGATGATTAAACTAGCAACAAATGCTTTCAGGCGAAAAACACGTATTAGAAATAATTGCTTTTATGTATTATAATTACTTGCCTGCTTTGGAGAGTCTCTGTAGTACATCCTGGGACAAAATGTAGAAGAGAAAATAATTATATGAAGATGTATTGTTCAGGCATCCCCAGTGTTCAGTCCATTTAAAACTCATAAAATAATTAATAGACTGAAGAAATAAATTGATGAGACAGAAATAGTCTGTGACCACTTTATATTGCTTTTTCTGACCTCAGCTATACAAGTTCTCTGAAGCAACAGAGGAATTTTTCTTTCTCTGCATGTTCCAGGTTAATTATAACTCTTCCAGAATCCTGATTAAAGAAAACTGTCTTATGTATGATTGGATATTTTCACCCAAGATTAAAAATTTATTTTCAGAAAGTGGCCAAGAATTATTTTGTCTTAAAGGACTTTTGCTGTCTGTAGTTTTGTTTCAAAAACTATTGCTTGTTGTTAAGTGTAATTTTGGTTGAAGCTGGTTTATTACATCTAATATGATGTCTGAAAGGCTCACCTGAACAGGCCGATCCTCTTGTTAATGGAAATTACATCCCTGCATAAAGTTGTGTAAGAAAAATCTCATCAAAACCAGTCTAAGTACAAGGAGATGCCAGAGAGGCCATTTTTGAATCTAGATGTACATTTACGGGCATACGCTCCTTTGCTCTTGCACAAAACAATGTTTTTTTTTCATTTTATGCCGTTGGTTTGAAAAGACAAATATCTCAACAGATAAGCTTCTGAAATGGCTGCTGGCCTGGTTGAGTAGGGCAGTGATCCAAACCATTCTGAAATACTCACCTCTTCCAGTCCACCTTCACTGCTCAACCTCCCTTTTGCCGTCCCTCCTTGACCCCTGCAGCCATGGAGCTGCTATGGGCAGTGGCAGCAGTCAGTGAGGTTCAGATCCACATTTCCCTTCCCACCACTCTGGCTCTGATAGCAGCCAGACTCTCTGCGTTACACCATTGCAATCTGAATGCAGGTTTGGCATCACTGAAATGTGTGAAAGATGAGGACAGTGGAGCAGTTGTTCTGTTAAATATCAGCTCAATCGTACCTGCTCTCAGCAGGGGGAACTTCTCCTGTGCTATTCTGCTGAGGATACGAGGGTTTTCTTTTGCAGGAGGGAAGTATTAGGTTGGTAGGATTAGGAGTCCCACCTTTCCCTTTGCTTGTCCTTTGGTGTAAGATCACGGGTTTGTAACGCAGCGCTGTAGCTCGTCCTGTCTGTTTGATCCAGAGGAGGCTGTGAGAGGCAGCAGTACCCTCAGAGCAGCTTGTGCACTTGTGTCTGCAGAGATGCTCAGTGGGACTCCTGGCTCAGTGGGATTCCTGGCTCATGGTTTTTTCGTGCTCTGGCTGGAGATGAGTCAGCATCAGAGAGATTTGTGCTGCTGCAAAGATGCTGCGCTCAGAAATTCAGGTGGCATCAGTGATTGCTTTCCTGCTTCGATTAATGCCTAAAACATCCAAGTTGCCTGTAATTACTCACTTGAATTGGGCTTCTGGAAGCCCTTGCATGGGCTTTTCTCCACAATTCAGTGGCTTTCTCATCTTCAGTCAGATTTGGAAGAGCCAGGAACCTCAGCCTATGAAACAGTGTTTATCCTTCTTTACCTCACTAAGGGTCAGCTCACTGCAGCTTCTGGCCTTAGTTCAAATAGTCCTACCAGGCACTTAATCCCTCGTAGTTTAATTGACTGGAAAATAGTCAGTATTGACTATTTATTCCTTAAAATGAAAGGCCAAGTATAACCTTCTGCAGGAATCAATTTGAGTGTAAAAAGCCAAAAGGCATGCATATCATTCTCTCTGTTTTGAAGTAGACCTCCAAAGGGTCAGGTCAGCAGGCGTTACTTGGGTCACACCCTTTGACCTCGGAAATCCTCTGGTTCCTTAAAATCTCCATACGTTCTTCAGTAATCTCTTTACAAAGGCCAAGCAAAATCAGTAAAGACAGAGAAAAAATGAGTAACACTTTTAAAAATATTTAAAAAAACAAAGATAGTTTTACAAAATAAAAAAATCAAAACTAAGTTGAAAGGAAAATATCTTAGCAATCCTGAATATAAACTGGAATCTGCCTTTGAACTTGGAATGCAATAAAAGCCTCTTTAAATTTGCTTGAACGGTGGAGATTCAGGGGTCTGTCTGAACGTACCAAATTGCAGCATTCTGGCTTTTGTGTCATGATCTCAAAACATGGATTTGTTTGTGTGCATTAAACAAATCCACAGATTTTCTTTCCTGGTAATTAGCACGGCATCAGATGGGTACAAGATTTTTGTATTTTTTTCTGAAGCTCACTTAGGAAATAGAAAAATAAATGTACTGCAAAGAGACACAAGTCTGATCCCATAACAGGCAAACACCATCCCATTCTTTGTGGCTTTTTATTGTGGATGAGATCCTGAGCAACTGGATCCAACTCTGAAATCGGCCCTACGAACTCTACGCTGCCTAACTTGGACTGCTTTATTATGGAAAATAAAAAGGATGTGATTTTTCTTCCCTTTTAACACTAGGAGGTTAAGCCAGTAATTGAGAGTAACAGCAGATTGCCTTGGAAGTTTGTTTTTTCAGTGGCTGTGTTTGATACTTCCATTTTCATCATACCAGAATGGCTTGGAAGATGAAATTTTTGGGTATTTTTGGAATCAGACATTCAAAATGGTCTCAGACTAGACGGAGAAGAACTGTCAGTTATGTGTGCGTAGTCCTTGTCAGAAATACTTAATGAAACATGGCTGCGTGGTTAATTATAGGGACGCTTCAAAGTAGTGTGATTTATTTGTTTTACTGTTCTAGCAGGCATTGAACATCTGGCCAAAACAAGTGAAGCCCCTTTTAGATAACTGAAGCAGGGAACCCAAATGAAACAACATAATAAATTGAGGTCCACGCATGGAAGCCTTTCACAGTTATTTGTGCAATAGTCTACAACTATAAACAAAGCAGTAGTGCTTGGTGATGCAGGTTGGAAATGCTCTCTACTCCTGAAGCATGGGAAGGGGAGTAACTCCTCTGGTAATCTCCAAGTTTGTGGTGCAAAGTACTCTATAAATGTACCACTGTTTGTGCAGATAGGATCTTCTGAATACAAATTCAAAGCAAGTGTCCAGTGGCTGGAAGTGGTCTTTATAGTTTATCTTTCTGTTTCCTGTTGTTCAGTGGGATTTGTATGGCCTCTAGTGACTAAGGCCTTCTCTCCTTCATTTTTCTACATTGTAGGGCGTGTGTCATGCCAAATTTCTGAGGTCTTTTGTTTCCATCTGGCTAAACTACTACCTTCTTCTGGCCCTACACACCTTTCACACACTTCCAGGCTCTGCAAGTGCCTGTCTTGCAATATGAGTCAGTTTTTCCGAACCGGAACGAGATGTGACATTTTGTTATAAATAAGCTAATTTTCCAATAGTTTAACCTGTTGGTTTAACTTCCCAAGTGGCCAGCTCTTTAATAAGAACAGGTTTTTAACAGGCCTAGATGAGCCTTCTGCATTCGTCTAAGTTATAATCTGGACGACATCTGAAAGTAGGCTAATAACCAAATTCACTGAGCCAGAATACCCACAGCTATTAGTTTGTAAAATAGGATGTAAAATAGCATGCCTGAGAAGTTATTCTGCTTGACCCACTTTCTAAACTGGATTCTACACCTGATGATTTGTCGTAGATTAAGAAATTTGGGGATTTTCATTTGTTTGATGTTAAGTACTGTGGTCCCAGGCAGCACTGGGAAAGAAGAGTAATATTTTGTTAGGCTTGATTCCCTGTTTTGTGTCTCTGAAGCTTCTGCTGGAGGAAGAGAAGTTTTTCTGGGATACTTGAAGATCATTGTTCTGGTTCTTGAATATGTGATTGACAGCATTATACTATTCTTATTTCTTTTTGTTTCAAGTTCAGTAGGCTTTTTTCAAAACATTTACTGTTGTTTTTCATGAGCCTTTCCCTTGCAGTGTGTGTTTTGTGCTTGCTGTGGTCTGCCCCACTTCAAAGATAGTTGTTCTGCTTCCGTTAGGTTAATAGGGGAAGAGGGGCTTTTCTAAGAGGATTCAGTCCAAGCCTTGTTTGCATTTAATCAACTTAAAGAGTTTGAATCAGGATGGCTGGGGACATTCAGGCCTGAAACCATTGCATCTAATTAAAATACTTAACTGGGACACATCATGTGGGAGCCTGGTCATGTCAGTGGGTCTCCAAAGGGGAGTTCAGACAACTTAAACTCTCCAGAGGGAGCCTGTCACATCTGCATTCCTTAGAGTGAACTGGGATGAATTCTGGCCAGAACAGCTCATAAAGGCTGGTGACCTGCATGTGGTATTGCAGTTCTGCAGGGCAAGGTGATTGCGCTGTATCTTTCATGAAGAGGAGCTTTCTTCATGGTGTTATTCCAAGCCAAGGCAACACGAAAAGACTGAGCACGTCGATGAGTGATGGCTGACAAGGAATGCCATAGGCACAGTGGAATTGAAGTAGAAAACACAGCAGTGTTTGTGAGGAAATCTCTTTCTCCTTTGTCTTGTAGCTGCATATCTTCATGGCTGCCACTTAACAGTAGCAGATAAACACTGTTCAGCACTGCTGGGAGCATCTCCTGCTGGGAGCCTTGGACAGCACGAGCTGTGTTTGACCTCTGTGTGCAGCTGTGGTGTCATATGGAGGATAAGGCTGAGCTTGATTTTTTTTTAAGCTTCTCAGATTTTTGTGGTTTATTTTTGCAATAAAGACTTCTTTAAAAAACCACTTTTTAAATTGCCATTGACTGAACTAATTTGAGTTGACATAGGTGACTAAGAAGGTTATCCCAAAAGCCTTTAAAGCTTTATTTCTGCATCTTCTCAGGTACCTGCTGCAGGAAGGGACAGAACAAGAAAGCACCATGTCTTCAGTCTCAGCTTATTACAATGGAAAGACCGTACTTATCACAGGAGCTACAGGTTTCATGGGCAAAGTACTGGTGGAAAAACTTCTGCGCTCCAGCCCTGAAGTGAAAGCAGTTTATATTCTTGTCAGGCCAAAGGCTGGACAGTCAATGCAAGAGAGAGTGGCCAACATGTTGAAATGTAAGGTAAGTTCATACGGTTTATTCTGGAATCTAATCTGAAAGCCATTTAGCTGGGGGAAGCAAAGCGCTTCTGTTTTGCTCAATTCATGAGGAACAAAAGGCTGACTTCTTCTGTAACAGCTGTGTATTTTTGCTGTGTCTAAGACAGCCAAAAGAACTGTACATGAACGAACCTGTATCTGTCTGATTTTCATAGGTGCCACAGCATTTTACACTGTAAGTAAAATCCTTTTACTTACGTTTTTGCATGACCTCCACCCATGTGGCTTGATCCTCCTTAGTTTGACATTCCAGTGAGGAAATCCACATCTCTAGTAGCAAGAAGGATGTCAAAGCCCTTTGCTGTATTTAATGTAAAAATTTGTAAGGAGACACTGACTTGGCCTGAGGCCCTCAAAATTCTCAAGGTCCTCTGGATCTTAAGCTAGTGGTGAGGTTGTGAACTTGCTCAGACTCCTCCAGCTATGATAAATGCCAGAGTTCAAGCTCATGCTTAATGCTAGTGTGAATTTGTACATAGCTGATGTGAAATGAGAGGAAGGGACAGATCTGGCCCTAGCAGGCAAGGAATTACTTGGAATTAATCTGAGAAATGCCAACATATCTTTATAGAGTATTAGTCTAAAAGTTTGAACAAGACTTGACTGGAAGAATCATCCTCCTCCTACAAAGTTAGAGGTAAAATAGGTGACTTTGAGAGAAGTAGGTCTGGCAGAAAACATGCTTTTTTCCTTTTAATGTTTTGAGGCATTAAGCTAGAAAAATCTTCTGTATGTCCAAGAAGAGAGTTTGCTTGGTTTTGGTGTGTTTTTAACAAAGGGTAGGTTGTTTTCATACTCAGGAAAATCTGTGAGTGATACAAAAGAAGACAATCCCATTGGTTGCCTTTTGCAAGTCTGTCATAGAATGATTTAGGTTGGAAAAGACCCTTAAGGTCTTTGAGTCCAGCCCTTAACCTCACACTGCCAAGTCCACCCGCAGCTTTCATCGCTGTGGATAATGGTTTTCATCATCGACCAACAAAATCCCAAATGTGGTGTGTTTTGCATGTGTTTTTGCCTTTTGTGTTTTAAAACACTGAGGAAATGATAAACCTAAGTATTTATCAAGACTTCTGTAAGCTCTGTTTGCATTTTATATATAAATGCTACTGGCTTATCTCTTCAGTTGGCCAGCACAGCTTCAAGGTGTTGTTAGTTCTAGGTGGGGTTTCCTAATAGCTGTTTTATTGTTGCAGCTGTATTAGATGTACCCATTTTTCTTCCTAGCATGTGTCAGCAGTTTTAGGCATGCCAACAGCAAATAGGACCTGATAACCTCTCCTTGAACCTTTGGTAGCCTGCTCCAACATGTTTTAATTGAACAAAAGGAGCAGGCAGGGCTCTAAGTTAGGCTGCTGCAGCCTTGGGAAGAAAAAACTCTCAGAAGTCATCCAGGTCCTCTCAAGGAAGATGTCTTTTTGATGCTGATCATTTTAAAATTACTCAGAAATCCTTGCCTAAGGCAGAAACCTTACTCCTTGAAGGTGTTTGCCATGTACAAATGTTGACAGCCTTGGAGATTTTTTTTTTCCTAGAAATGAAACTGTTAATTCCACTAGCTTTTAATTTAATGACAGATGAGGAGAGCAGGAAACATTATTCTTAACATTTTTGCAGATCTTTTCCAGTTGATCACAATCTAGAGACTGCCCTTTCATTTACAGTTGGGGTTTTCATCCTCCAGTTTGGGAAATTCCTGAGGTATATAACAAATAAAAATGCAGCAAAACTTTGTTCCAAATCTTCAGACAACATTCACATTTGAAATTTCTGATCAAAATCTCTGATGAGATATTTTGGAGTAAGCACAGGAAAATTCAGAATAAAATTCTTTCTGTTGTTCATGTGTACTGTTTATAATTTCTAAACTCTAGTGCATAATTATTCCTTTCCCCCACAAACTACTGGATTTAATGCAGAACAGTGTTTCTGTCTGGATTTAGGAGAAAATACTTTATTTCTTCTTTCATATCTTACCCTATGTAATCTTCTCTACTGAGCCATGACACATTCACTTTGCAAGTAACTCTTTCTTCTTTTGCATTTAGCTTTGACCTAATATTGTCCTTTGGATTTTCTTGTTTGCACATCCAGAAAGGAACTATTCCAGGAAGCAAAGGAACAGAGAAAAACAGGTTGCTGACTTCTAAATATTCTAAACAAAGAGATAAAATAAGTATTTGAGATGAAGTAAGATCAAAGTGAAGCAGATTGGTTAGAATTAGTTGCATAATGTTTAGGTTCTTCAGCTAAGGTCCTCTGGGGACTCCTGATTTTTGGCAGTACTTAGAAATATTTTGAAAGAACTTGCCTAGAATTTTGATCCTTCTTCATATATCTCTGTGAAATTTGTGTGGTTTTATCATTATATCTACAGGGGTTTAAACACTGAGGTGTCACATTTGTGACCTGTCTGGTTCACCGTGTGTACATGTGAATATGCTGGAAGATGACTCCTGTTAAATAGAAGAGCAGCTGTGAGTTACAAAAGGGTGATAGAGTGGGAATGGGCAAAATAGTTTAGTTTGTGCTTTTCAACAGTTGGTTACTTGGAATTTTTCAACTTCTGAATCCAACATGGAAAGTAAAATACAGAAAATAGTTTGGGCATAAATCAGAGTTCTTTGACTGCATTCTGTAGCTGAATAGGCATTGACATGAGGCTGCTTTCCTCAGGTCTAGTAAAATTAGTTTTACATGCAGATGCATTAGTGCATTAATATGCAATGTATAATGAACAGATACTCAATTATCTCAGCATCAAATCCAAAACAAGCATGGTGACCTTGCCTATTTATGAAGGGAGATGTTCTATTTTCCAGCAGCAAGTCCCTAAGGGAATCAAGCTATTACCCTGTGCTTAATGAAATGCCACGTCTGCCTTGCACAGAGCACAGCTGTTACACAAAACCCCCCAAATTTCAGTATTGGCTGCAGCCTGGATGTGTCTGGAGCTATGGATCATGAGGCAGAGCTTGACAGGGCTGTATAATCGTTCGTTGATGGGAGGTGTGTGTTTATCAGAGGTAGGGAGTTGTTTCAAGGAGCATTTTTTGCTGTCTGATCCCTCTGTGCACAGAACTAGGCAGGAATGCTTGGAGGGGTTCTCTTGGATTCCCTGGAGAGCAGTTACTGGGCTAGTGCTGAGTCACTGATTGTACCTTTCCTGTTGTCCCTGGGAGAGCAGAGCGTTTTCCAAGCCCTGCATGCAGTGAACCAAGGCTGCTTGCTGCTGCCAGGCTGTTTCTCAGATATATTTGTTCGGTGTTCCGAATTAGAAAGATCAGGCAAAGTGGGGAGTGGAAAAGGCTCTTAATAATGTCTCTGATAATTCAGAGAGAAAATGGGGAGGCTGCCGAAAATGGGGAATTAGGCGTGACTGTAAAATGCTGCTGCTTTTTCCTGTCGTCCAACCACAGTTAACCCTTGCAGGTACAGTGGATGCTACAGACAGACCTTCTCTTCCCTGCAAAGCTTTGTCTGGAGCTGCACATTGCGATGGGCCTGGCCACTGCAAAAAGCAGATGCTCAATGCTGTCAGCCAGCTTTGCCTCTTCAGTATTTCCTTTGAAATGTGCTGTGTTTATCAGCAAACATCCAGCAAGGTCCTGTATATTTCAGCAAATCATTCCAGATTTATCTTTCCCCACCTCCTATGACTATCCATGTCTTTGCTCCCTCACTCATCACCATAAGCAATGAAATTCTCCTTGCCAAATCGGTGCACTGTCACTCTGTCTGGAACAGCATCCCTGAAATCTGCTGTGACCACTGTAGAGGGGCCTGTACCTGGATCAGGGTTAATGAGGTTTTTAGGTTGATGGAACACAGTGGTGTTAGGACACAGGTTGGACATGATGATCTCAGAGATCTTTTCCAACCTGGCTGATTCTCTGATTCTGTAAGTGCCCCATCCCTGGAAGTGTTCAAGGCCAAGATTGAAATAATATTTTTTCTATCTCTGTGTGTTTGAAGAACAAATGAGTTATAGAATCACAAAGTCATAGAATCAGTTATCCTGGAAAAAAACTCTTAAGGTCATGGAGTCCAGCTGTTAACCCAGCACTGCCAACTCCACCACTAAACCATGTCCTTAAGCATCACGTCTTCACATCTTTTAAATACCTCCAGGAGTGGTGACTGAACCACTCCCTTTGGCAGCCTGTTCCAATGCTTGAAAACCCTTTTGGTGAAGAAATATTTCCTGGCATCCAATCTAAACCTTCCCTGACACAACTTGAGACCATTTCCTTTTCATTCTATCACTTGCTACCTGGGAGAGGAGACTGACCCCTACTTTGTTAAAACCTCCTTTCAGGTAGTTGTAGAGAGCAATGAGGTACCCCCTGAGCCTTCTTTTCTCCAGGCTAAACAAATCCAGCTCCCCAAGCTACTCTTCCTAAGACTTGTGCTCTAGACCCTTCCCGAAGACATTTGCTACTGCAAGAAGCTGTGTCCCTTATCCCATGGCTTCTCCTTGTACTCCTGCATGACTCTCTCCCTGAAACATCAGTCTCTGATCACTTAGAGATGCAGTTCTGTGGTGTTATCAGCATGGTTCCTGCAGATCTTGCCCCTTAAAAGCAGAACTTGCAGTACTGGAAGCTCTAGGAAGGATTATGACCTAATAGTGTGATACGTTGTCTTTTATTAAAAAAAGCAATGCTGCTGAAACCCAGACAAGCCTTGGGGATGCCATTTGTCTCCAGGTCACAAGCTCTGCCAGATGGTACAGAACTCAAACCTCAGTTTTATCACTGTCAAGAAGAGGTCACAGTGTAATACTCCATCTTTGCAAACTGTCTTCAGTCCTTCTGCTCCTGCGGGTGTTCACAGTGGTAAAGTCAACTCTTTTAAAATAAAATAGACTGCTGTTTTCAATTTCCTCCAGTTGTACAAAGGTATGCAGTAAATCACAATGAAATTAAGAATGTTTAAATGACATAAGATTCTAAATGAAAAACAAGAATACAGTGTGATATGAAACTGTAGAAACAAGGCAAGTTACTCTGAAATTAGTAAACCTTTGAAAGCAAAAATGCTTCTCAGTTAATTTCAAGTATGTTCATCATTCTGTTAATAAAAATGTTTTGGTGTCAAAACATCAGTTTCCTCATCTTCCACTGAAAAGAGAAACACAGCCTGAGTCAGGGTGGTCCAACATCCACCAGGGGACACCTGCCTGGCAGCAGCTGCCACCTCAGCAGAGTCTTGATCCTTGCAAGGTGTGTGTACAGAAAATTTGCCTTGTCTGAAGGGTAGAGCAAGATCTTTTTGTGCAGCTCAGCTTTCTCTGTGCCTGCTTGTTCAGCTGCAACAGCAAGGGGGTTAATGGTTTCTGTCTTCATGTCATTCTACGCACATACCCACCACCCGCAGGACGATCTGTAAAAGCTGTCCCTCACTTTTATCTTTACTTCTTCGTTTCATGCAATTTTTCTGTGGCCTGGTCTGGAATCGCAAGAAATCATCAGATTTCAGAACAGTTTTTTTGTTCGGTTGGATTTTTTCACCTTAAAATAATTTTGTGATGTCAAGTAGATCATGATGTAAACAGCAACACCTCCAGGGGAGAATACAGAGCCTCAAATAGAAGCATTCCAGAAAAATCCCTATAGCCAATTGTATGCTAATGCATGTGTCGCTTGTGCAGTAAAGTTTAAAAAAAAGCTGAAAACAAAGGAAAATTTTCTCAGTTTCACATAAGATATCTTAACGAGACACGCACATGTTTAAATATTAATGTTCAGTTATTCTGCTAAATCTGTAAAGATATCATGGCTCTCTGTAGTATGCTGCTCTCTGAGAACTCTGATGGCCGGAGACCTCATTTTGTCCAAGGAATGTTACGGACGAGCTTTTTATGCAGCCAGCACAAAACTGTGCTCTGCAGCCCGATGAACACATACACATTTGTATAGACACAAATGCACACATGCATAATGGCACTCTCTTTCAAGCTAGCCATTTTTGTTTTATTTAGTGGTGGGTATCCCAAGGGATTTGTGTGTTAGGGAAGATTCTGCAGTGAAGATTCTACCAGCTGATAAATGACAAAATAAAAGATCAGCCCTTAAAGCAAATGAGCAGGCAGTACCTTGAGAATGATGCAATTAAAAAAACCATCAACAATAAGATCTTCTCTTGCCAGTAACAGCATGGAGGTTGCAGTTAGGCTGCATTTGCTGCCGTCTGTAAAGTGAAACGCATCTTTACTGCTCCATAAGCAGTGATATTTTGGGACACTTACAGCCTGTAACTTCACAGTATTTTTTCTTTAATGTGCAAGAGTGTCATACAGAAGAAAGAGGGAATCTCATAAGGGAGTTAGCAAACTAAGATTGCAGTTGAGTCACAGCTTTAAAGGATCTTCATAACATTGCTTGAATTTGCATTTATGCCTACATACTTTCTGGTTTGCAGCCAAGGCCCAGTTCCCGGAATCAGGAGAATTTCTCTTGGTACCTTCATTTAGCTTTGGTTGAGTATCTCAGGAAGGGTAGATGTCAACGAGGTTATGGGCCCAAATAAGTAGCCCAAACAAGTCGTCCTTTCAATTCTGTGGCATTCTGGTGGATTTTCTTTTTGTTTTGGATAATTACATGCATGAGTTTGATTTCCCTGCCAGTATTTCCACTTCAGATGATAACAATTTAAACACAGGGAAAAGTGTTTGGTACAGAGATGAAAATGCAGTTAATCACTCTTCTAAATCTAGGTAACCAATACTGTCTGATTCCAGCCTTGGAGCATAAGCAAGCTAGACAGTTTCTGGATTTGGAAGCTAACAAACCCAAGAAGTAATTCTTTTATTGGTACTGCTGACTCTCATCCACCTCTTTTCCCATGTGATTGCATCTGAACTCAACCTTGTGTGTTAAACTGGAGATGGAAATAGTATCCTAATGTTAGATTTTTTTTTCAGGTGACTAAAGGGAAGCTTTAGATTCTCTAATCCACAAAATTTACTTTTATGCCAGTCAGAGATCTCTCCATCCACAAAGTTGTGCCTTTCCAGGTCTCCTTGCCAGGAGAAAGCTTTCAGCATCACCACCACTGCTGTCTACGTATCCTGAAGAAAAAAGTCAAGGAAGTGGGAGAGTGTGCATTAGAGGGATGGAGGAGTTCAGCATGGCATTATCAAAGAGGATGGGAAAAGAACAAAGAGCGTTGAAGAGAAAAGCTCTCCTATGCAGGCTTGAGAGTTTTACACCAGTAACAGAAGTCAGAGCCATTTCCCAGCAGCTTTTGCTGGCAGCAAGGCCATGGAGCAACATCATTAGAGAAGTCCTGTTGGGCATCCTTTGTAAGCTGCCTATTTCTCCTGGATCCCGGTTTTGCTCAGGCACACGGGAGAGCTGAGCTTTTAGGCAGCTGCACAGCATGCCTTGTGTTCACAGTTTTGCCAAGTGACCCGTTCACCAACAAGGCCTTCAGCAAACATGTTTTTAAACAATGTTTGTCATTTTGCTGGAGCCCGGGACTTGGCTCTTGATGTGTGCGAGTTGGCACAATTCCTTTTTGGGCTGTTGCACTTCAGAACTGCTCTGGACACCGACAGAGCTGCTCCTGCACCACAGCTCATCTGCGGGCGTGGGTTCTCTGCTTGGAATTGGGGCTGAACGAAGACAGCTAACCTCAAACAACCTCTGAGGGCCTGCAAATCTTAGTTAAGAAAACACAGGCTCATCTTTTTCTTGAATGGGTTGGCAATGGAGCCATCAGTCAGCACCCAAAAAGCAGAATTGGCTATTTGGTCATTCAATGCAATGTAAAGTTGACTCATATTTTATCCTTTGTGCCTGATTTTATTCCATTCTATCCTAGCTGTTTCTTCCATTTTTTTTCTTAAAGGAAGCTTTTCTGTTTTCCTAAATTGAACTTTGGCTTTCCAAGACCCTGTGAAGAAATACAGTTTGTTGTGAACAAAACACAGAAGTTTAAGAAGAAATCCTAAATATAGTGGGGCAGATTCTTTAAACTTCTGTTTTGACTTCCCAGTCAAAACCTGATCCCTGACTAGCACATGGATAAAAAAATGTGTGGAAATACTGGGGAGAAGGGAGGGGAATACTCTGAGCCTTTGGGCATCTGAGAGAGCTCCCGCTTGTAACACAGTGGTGCATCTTGATATTCACAATCCAGAGCTTTTGATCTTCTGGGTGTCCTACAATTGATCCTAAAATCCATCCTTCAGAGGATCACACAGCTTAAAAGTTGTCTGAAGGTCACCTTTGACTGCAGTTTACTCTGGCAAATCCAACCTGCTGTTTTTATTACATTTACCAGACCCATAAGAACTGCCAAATATATTAGGGGGACTGCTTGAAAAAGCTGTGAAGTTCTGCCTCACGTCATTGCGTACACAAATCAAAATGTCTGAATTGTGCCAAGGAACACAAGCCTGAAAATTGGGCTTCGGTAATTTTCTGGGGGCTTTATTAGGCCTTTTGTTTTCTTTTAAGGCATCTGGGAGTGAGAGTATTATTAGTGTTGTAAATTAATTTTGCTTCTTGAAGTGAAACAGCTCTTCCATTCATCGTTAAATGTGAATGATGGTGTGACTGTGAACAGCACCAACTGACTGCAGCCAGACTCCCAGAATGAGCTGGTCTGACTCTGCAGAGGGAAATCCTCTTAATTCTGGGAACAGGGATGATTCACTGCCGTACTCTGGTCTGTGGAGGTGGTTGTCCAGAGCCTGCTGTTCTGGCCTGATTTGTGTTTGATCTGGAGTTGGCAAAGGGAAAGCATTGCTAGTCTAGCTAAATAGTTTTAAAATCAAGGCATGCTTTATTCACTCTATTGAAAAGTATCATTAGACTGATTTTTGACCCTATATATGTTCAGTTACTATAAGCTTTCACTTATTTTCATTGAAGAATGTTGATGTGTCTTCAGTGGTGCATCAGTCTTGTGCTGCAGTTTGGGTCTGTTTTATCCAAAATTCAAGGAGGTTGTGTTGAAGTGGCTGCTCCTGAAGACTTAACAGAAACTTGCCTTGTGTTGATACAATCTGAATTGGGTGAGTTTTGCCAAGTGTGTGGCTTAGAATTTATGGGCATGATTTAGATGAGAGGGAAAATTTGGAGTGATCTCCTTCTCATACATGAAGCTTTGGGATAGTCAGTGTGGTTGCATCAAGATTTAAAAGCAGGGACTGAGCGTGTGGTGTCTGGATGGGACTTCTGGGCACTGCTGCTGTAGAAATAACAAATATGAATAACATAAACAAGCACTGACTTGTGGCTTGTTTAAAAACCAAACAAACCTTTGATACTAACTAACTGTGTGTGTACTTTTGATCTCCACTATTGTGTATCTTCTTCTCATCTTTCTTGTCTACTCTGCTGGTTGTCTCCTTGTGTTGCCATCGTCTTAAAAGTGGGATTTCATAGCTTAGTTTAGGGACAAAGGTCTCTTATTTTGGTTTTGTATCTGCAAAACACTAAAATGTGCTTTAAAGCCTTCAGTCTGCTGCTGAGCTCAGCAAAACAGAAGCCTGGATCTGGCTCCAAGCTGGGCGTTATTGCAATTACAGTTGTGTATAATTCTACAGGTACTTCATGTGTATAATGAAATGTTTACAGTGAACAGTCAGTATCTTCTTAGTTGGGAGGGGAAAAAAAATGCCTCCCAAATGTTTTTTGGTGAAGAAAATATGGGTAAGGACAAGCAAAATGGACTTTTTTTCTTGAATTACCTTGATTGCTTTGGTAGAGCTCCAACCCCAGGGCCCTAAAAAGAGGGGAAAAAACCCCCAAATCCCAAAATATTTTGGGATTACCTCTTCCAAAGCAACAACTTACTTTTTAACTATTTCAGTTTTTTGTTTTTATAATTGCAGAACTAGAGCTCTAAACTACAGCAAAAATTTCTAATCAGTTGACAGTTTTTTCCACGACATTAAAAATTTCCCTGTCAGATGAAGCCAGAGTAAGTTATTTAGGTTCTCTTTTTGTTAGTGAATGCATCTTGAAAAATTGGGATGTCCAGAGGGCTCTGTACTTGTCTGAAGTTTATATTAATGCTTTATTTATTAAAGCTGTTTCAAAATCTGCTGAGACACACACACACTGTAAGTATGGGTAATTACATCTTCACTCAAATGTTTCATGATCCTTTCTGTAACAGCTCTCAGTCTGACCTCTTTAAACCTTTTTTAGAGGTACCTCACTCACTATTCAAGGTGTTCAGGTATAAAGCAGGCTATGAGAACACAACAATAGGGATGCAGGAGGGTAAGAAAAGGGTTCATCATTCTTCAAGTGATAAGCTCATGTTTCAAAAGACCAGGTGAATACAACTGTGCCACTTCTGGCATTGCATGTGTGCCCATACCCGAGGAATTAACCACCTGAACTGTCCACCCCCAAATAATTTCAGCACTGGGAAGGGCATTTCCATGCAAAGCGTGACAAAATTCTCAATGGTGGAGGAGAGAAAAACGTTTTTATGGGTAGATTTCTGCTTGGGGAGGTTGCTTGCAGAAAGGCAATAACCTGTTCAAAAAGCTAATGTGTTCCTTGCTGTGCTGTATCCATGCCTGGAGGCACGCTGTCTCCCTGATGGTTGACTCCCCGTTGGATGTGGGCAGTTCCCAAGCTGCTGCCCTTGCTTTGATCTTCAGGAAGCTGACTTTACTAGAACTCTGTGTGGGGGTATGTTTTGCAGCAAATTTCTTTGCCAGGGGTGTAAAGAGAGCATGAAGAACTATGTATTCCATTTATTTCAGAAGCCTCCAGGATTTCTACATTCTGGAGGACACTTGTGGCTGGGAAAAAGGGCAAATGCTTCACCCATTGTCAGAAAGGGCAAGAGGGACAATTCAGGCAGCTGCAGCTGCAGGCAGTTTCACATCTGTCCCTGGAAGAAAAAACAAACCATGGAGTGAATTTTCTTGACACATTTCTAGGTACATGAAGGAAAAGGAGGTGACTTGAAGGTGAGCATGGATTTGGAAAAGAGAAGGTGACCTAATTGCAGCCTTCCAGTACCTGAAGGGAGCCTGCAAGAAAGATGGAGAGACTCTATTGACAAGGGCCTGGGATGACAGGACAAGGGGGAACAGTTTTAAACTGAAACAGAGTTTAGGATGGATATAGGGAAGGAATTCTTCCCTTTGAGGGTGGTGAGGCCCTGGTACAGCTTGCCCAGAGAAGCTGTGGCTGCCCCACCCCTGATCTTTAAAGTCACTTCCATGATTCTGTGATTTGCCCTTGATGCGTTTAGCTGGACCAATGTGGTCCTGTTCTGTGATAAAATGCCTGAGTCTGTGGATGAGGGAAAAGCTATGGATATCATTTCCCTTGACAAAAGCAAAGCTTTCAGCATTGTCTCCATCATATTGCCAACATGCAGATAAGGGTGTTAGGGTCAAGGTGGGGAAAAGAAACGTGGCTGGACATTCAGACTGCAAGAGTTTAATGGTTCATGCTTTGCCTGGAGGTCACTTATAAGCAGAATTCCTTAAGAGTTTATCTGGGAACTTATCCTGTTTCACACCTTAAAAAAACAAACAAAAAACCAAACCAACAAAACAAAAAAAAACCCCAAACAAAACAGAAAACCCAAAACTCCAGGTTGTAGTGCATTCTTTATGCCACAGTCTCTACTGAGAACTGGCAGTGCTGTCGTAAGTAATATCTAACTTAGGAAGCTGGAGAAGGGACATGGGGGATTTCTCTCGGAGCTCCTGAGTTCTGGTAGCTTTTTTAGTCTTTTTATACATCCTTTGGCTTTTACTGTCCTGCCTCTGCTGGGCAGTGTTCATTACAAGGAAGTTTCTGTGTTCCAGAGGTCACTCCCTAAACAAACCTTAGTGAGATAAGTTCTTCCAGCTGCCTTAGCATGTCCTGGCAGGGTGTTTTAAGTCACAGGAATTACCGCACTTGGTGATAGTGAAGCGAGTGAGTGGCTGGCATCAAAGGGATTAAAACAGAGGCAGTGCCATTAACAGCACTTAATATTCACGTTCACAATCCCTGGTCCTCATGGGGGATTTCAACCACCCAGGGAGCAGGTTAGGAAGGATAAAGCCCTTCCAGTGCCTAAAGGATTCCTATGAGAAAGCTGAAGAAGGACTTGAGAAGAAGTGAGATACATCAAAACTTCATATTCTTCCTTCAGGACAGCTATTTAAATATCTAGATTATTCTGTTACCCCTTCTGTCAAATGAAAATGTTTTCCCTCTTTTAATGTGGGATGAACCAGATGTGCAGCTTCCAGATGCAATGTGTCAAAAGCTCATAGGAAACTTGCAGTGAGTTCCCATTTCAACAAACATGCTTTAAATAAAATACCTGCTTAGGCATTTTCCTGGAGCAAGGTTTATTTGATCTGTGTCAGCAGAAAGCAAGCAAGGAGCTTGTGTCTCATGAGTTCTGTTTTTTTTAACCCAAAGGCCTGTAAGAGCAGGGTCCATCTTCCCTAGCTAGAATACTTAAGCTGTGAAATCTGTTCCCATGCTGTGGGTAGAAGTTCTAACACAGAATTCCACACAGTGCTGCCAGAGATACCCGGAATGTGTTTGAGAGCTCATTTATGTGGCTGCTTGTTCGAATACACTCTTGCCAGCTGGTTTCGCTACCAAACTTCATGCCCAAGGTGCAACTCAGCTTTCCAGGTACACTATCCAAGTTTCACAGAACACGGGGGTGGGGCGTGTAGCTTCTTCTTGTAAAATGTCATTTTCACTGACTACTTCCCATGTCACATTCTCTCCACGTATGTGGTATCAGGAAAGTGATGCATCTTTTTGAAAGGTAAGGCCTAAACCCACAACATGCCTTCTCTGAGATACCCAAGGGCTTCCTCTGTGAAAATAGGGTTTGCTATTTTATTGTTTTCAAGATAGTGGAAAAGCTGAGATAGGTTTGGGGTTTTTTGTTTGTTTGTTTTGTTTTGGGGTTGTTTGTTTGTGGTTTTGTTTTGTTTTCCAGAAAGGGCAGAGAACAGTAAATACATGTACATGTAACTATTAATGTCATAAAGAGTGTGGTGAAACACAGAAATAGCCTGTGGAGTAAACCTGTATTGTAGATGAGAATTAGAGGAGGGATGTGTAACATCACTGGGTGTGTCCAGAAAGATAAGCAGGCAAAATACAGACTTGCTCAAAGAACTGAGACACAAGACTCTCTTCTTCTGCATCCTTTTTGATTCATCCATGTCCTACACATTGTCACCATACACATCCCTCAAGGACGGGATTTTCTCTGCACGGGGTTCTTGCTTTGTCCATTGAAGAAAGGACAGTCAGGTTTTGATTTCTGTCTTTCCACCAATTTAAAGTTCTAGTCCTTATCATTTTGTATCAATGAGCAAAATAAATGTCCATCCTTTATTATATCTGTGTAGAATAAATAAAAGATTTTAATCACTTCATAAACAACTGCCAAAATATTGCTTTGGCTTCTCTTTCTAGCATCAAATAAGCGGTTC
Organism: Dicrurus megarhynchus; assembly: GCA_013399195.1. Taxonomy (NCBI): domain Eukaryota; kingdom Metazoa; phylum Chordata; class Aves; order Passeriformes; family Dicruridae; genus Dicrurus; species Dicrurus megarhynchus. Next base: position 95,251 of record VXAD01008595.1, read on the forward strand.
TTTAAATATAATCCATTTAAAGGATTTACACTAAGAAAGGGTGCACAAGAGATCGAGGCATGGAAGTTCAGAGGGGGGAAAATTCTTGTACGTGAAGGCTTTTGTGTGCTAAAAATACATTGTGGCACATAGCTATGAATCTCATTCTAATATTTTTAACCCATTAAACCTGATCCTTTAAAAGATAAATGTCTCCACAAATCCTGAGTACTGATTTTGCTTGTTTCTGTTTCATGGTGAGCAGAAATACAAACTGATCAAAGGCAATGGGCTGGGTTCTGTTGCGATGTCTAAAGGGCATCAGGACTCTGCACTGCAGCGTGAACAGGAAAGGAATACAGAATAAATCAAGTTTGCTGCAATTCAGAATTGTTAATGTAGTGCCTGTATGATTTTGATGGAGTTTTATCAATGGAGGGTCTCTGAGCCTTTAGGGAATGGTAATTAGATTCTTCCCTGTCAAATTTTTTATGTGCACAGTACATTGAGTGAGAGGACAGTAACCATTCTTAGCAGCATGGAGACCTTGAGCTTCCATAGGGCATGGAAGCAGTAAATAATTTTGTCATCCTTCCAAAATTCTGCCCTTCAGGCCTTCCTTTTGAAGCTTGGAAGATTATCATTCTTTCTGCCCTTCCCCTGTTATTTCTCCCATTTCTTTCTGACAGACAGGATTTGCTGCCTTGGGGCCTAGCAACCCATTTCCCCACTTTCCACTAACCCCAGAAATCTCCAGGGAAGGTTTTGATCAGAACATCACTCAATCATCAGCAATTCTAGCTGCACCTTTTCCGAGTCAGCTCTGACCCAAATCCATTGTGCAGCTCTACTGCTCGTTTGTGTTTCATGATCTGCAGATCTTTACAGCCATGATCTGCTTGGTCCCATCTTCACATACCTCCTTCAGCTCCTAGAATTGTCCAGTCACCTGCCCCTCCCATGTTCCTCAGCAACTACAATCAACAGTAAGTAAATTCTTTTCCATTTTAGCACATCATCTCAGATGCAGAAAGGGGGAAAACCAGAGGTGAATTTGCTGAGATTCAGGACCTGATGACTACGTGTTCCAGTTAAGATGGATCACCACCAAATTTGGGTGATGGCCAACAGTGCTTCCTGATCCTCTTTCCTCACCAACATACACCTCCACAGCTCCCCTTTCCCAGTTTCAGTTGTCACCTTTTAAGCAGGGTGGTAGAGCTGCACTATTTCCTACCAGCAATCTGGACTTTAGGTGTAGTCGAAGAAAGCTGAAAATGAGATTACATCTTGTATCTTGGATTTGGGCTGGCCAGTGCTGCACAGTTGATAGGCTGATAGCTGATAGGATGTTCAGAAGGAAAGTCATAGAGTCATCATGGAATGGTTTGGGTTGGAAGGGACCTTCAAGCTCATCTCATTCCAGCGCTCTGCCATGCAGGGACACCTTTCACTAGACCAGGTGATCTTAAAGGCCGTCTCCCTTTAGGAAGCAAAGTCCTTTATTCCATAACCCTCTGTATATCTTTTCTTCCTCTCAGCATATACAAACCTCTTATTCCTGAGTGTCTACCCTTTTCCCAAATGGGATTAACTATTTATTCTCCTTTTCTTGTGTTTTCTGTGTGCCTCTCTTCAAGTTCATAGCTGAAGTGCACTGCAGGAATATCAGCCATGCAGCCCATGGATACCAACCAGAAAAATGCTCTGTGGTTTGGGATTTGTCCAGCTGGGAAGACTTGCCAGCAGAACTTCCTCATATCAGTGTCTTGATATGCTGAGCTAACACCACGTTTGCTTGTGTCTCACTAAAGTGGTTTAGGTGGTATCTATATCTCCATAATGAGAAGTTGTAGTTGTAAAGATACAGATCAGTTATGGAGTTGCTTGGTGGAGACAGTTCTCAGTTTTTACATCAGGCAGCTGGTGTGTTTCAAAGGTTATCATCTTACTGGGAGCCTCGAAGGGGAAGGTGTTGGCCTCAGATCGTTATCTTATCAAATAGGAACATATTTAATGTTTATTGCTGTGAAATATTAACCATAAATAAACAGTGAAATTTGTTGGTGGATGTTGTTTCCTCTCCTGAGGTACACTGCAAATACATTCATGTCCCTGGATAGAAGGTGTGTCGTGCTGAGAACTGATATGCATAAAATGAATGAACCTTTGTAGTGTTCACTATCAACTAGGAGAATTTTGCTGCAGGCTCTAAGTGAAATGACAGCTTTTAATTTCTCCAACAACTTCAGTGTTGATTAGTATCAAACGATTACACTGCTCTTGTGCCCACCCACAGTTTTTTCGTAATAGTGTAATATCTCCAGGTAGTTTAGCTCAGGAAAGGTGAGCCCTTACGGTGCTGTGGCGTTCCTGTTTCAATGACGTGATTAGAGAAGTTTCACCTTTATCCTCATAATCCAAAATTATGGACGTCTAAAGGGAAAATCCATGGACTAAGTGTTGCTCTGTGGGAATCAAGGACACCATTTCACAAGGGCAGGTTCAGCTCGTAGCAGCATTAGTGTTTGTGCTTTCTACGCAAGCAGGGCAGGTCTTGCTCCAGTTTTGAGGTTATTAGGCCTGGGTCATCACCCAATTATTAACATAAAGTACAGTCTTTAATCTCTGCTCCTGATTGCCTTAGTCATTACTGGGTGCATGAGCTGAAGGAGTCCGATGGAAGGACACTGGAAATGTTGTCTGTTAAACAAAAAGACCCCCACAAAAACAATACCTGCTTGTATGCCCATTTTTTGTGACTGAAACAGCTGAGGAGGGAGACTGGGTATTCCATGGGCATAAAGGGAATAGCTCTTAGAAATTTTCTTTGGTTCTGAAGGATGTTATTAGAAGGGTCCTTAAAAAGAGCCATCCCAACCTTCTGCCACTACAGTGGGTTTGGAACAGGAAGAAGAGCTGCAGAAATACTGGAGTCTGAGCTCATGTGAATATGCTGGGAAGAAGGGAGCGGTCCAATCTCCTTCCACCAGGGAAGAGGAAGGGAACCACCAGAGTTGCCCATGTTTTTCCCTGCCAAGGCACAAAGAAAGAGCGAGCAGAAACACGAGTGACAACAGAAGTAGAAACAGAAGCAGTGATACATCTTTTAGTCTGCATAACTTCATTAAGCACTGCAAGCAAGGCTTCATTTCTGTGTACATGAAAATATCCAGCTGCCTTCTCTTTCTCTGGAGCAATCACTTTTTTTGGTAAGAAACAAAGCCAGGAAGGTTCCAGACCAAGGCACCATGCCCAGGTCAGTGCCTGTCTGTGAGGCTGGGACCTGTTTTCTCTCCTGTAGATACACTCCAGTGTGTTTTTCCTCTTGTCTTCAAAGAGCAGTGACATTGGGGATTGATTTTCTACATTCCTCGTTGTCTGTAATGCTTTAATTTTAGAAAATGCAGGTGTTCTAAAGGGTTATAAAATCTCACCTAAGTAACAGCACATTCAGTTAAAAACCTGTGCACATATTTCTAAATTCTTGCTTGTTTAGTTTTTGTTTTCAGGATGTGTTTATACTCTTGTAAATGGCAACGCAGAAGCCCATCTGTTTGTTAGGGATAAATAGTAAAATTGTAGATTATCTCTAGCAGATATTTATCAACATTGTGCAGACTCGAACATATACAAATCTGGATATCACGTTTTAAATTAATTCAAATCACTTCATTTCATTTATTCGTCTTTAATCACTGCTACCGCTTTGTGTCTCTCTTTTGGGGAGGCTGTTTGGGAAATACTGATTATTTTGCACATATTAAGAAACGCTTTCCCCTATATTAGATGTATTTCAGTAGGGAAGACCAGATGATAAAAGAAATCAAACCGATGGACTGGGAACAAAGGAAGTCGTGGGCTTGACAGTCAACCTGTAGCCTCCACCAATAGTAGCTGGAAATGTTTCCTAGGAAACCGGGCTGAAAACCAAATTCTCTCATGTTAAATTTTCAATTTAACTGAGATGCCAGTTGTGTGCGATATTAACTCTCCATGTGTGCCATTGCGTATTTTAAATAGCAGGGCATAACCTGAAGTAGGTGCACATGGGATATGTTTCTGTGTTCCTGTGAATCTGTACATTGGTTTTGATTCAAAGGTGAACATTTCTCCAGTAACAGTAGGAGAAGGCAAATAATTCAGGTAAAAGTCCCAACTTTTACACAGAAATACATGCTGTGAAATTACCCTTTGTGCTGGACAGAATCAGTTGCAGAAGAAATTCACTGGTATGTAATTTGTCAAAATAAAATGTAATGTTAGTTTCCCTGGGAAGATCCAGATTTTATAGAATGTGATGGGTTCATTATTTGGAATAAGAGCAGGGGATGGCCGAGCAACTATTGTAAGACCAAACATTTTTTGTGCTAGAGGCCCAAAGGTGTGGCTAAACTGAAACCTTGCTTATGCTGTGATAAAAACTAACCTCCTGCTGAAGTGGACATGGGAAAACAAGCAGCAGCAATCCTGAGGCGTCGCTTCCCTGCTGCTGTTCATAGCAGTGGTATACATTTAACCTCACCCAGCTGTGTGTTACCCATCCGTCTGCACAAAATGGCCTCTGTGAAAAGCTCTGGAATAGGTGCTTTTGGGATCTGGGACTGTTTCTGTCAGTGTTTTTCATGTACCATTTCAGCACTGATTTGGGGTCTGTGCTGCATCAAATGAGAGTTGACACACCTGCCTCTGTGCTCATCTGTGCATTGCAGAGAAGATTCTTTTGACTTTCTACCTTAGTTGTTGTCCATCATTTTTTCCCATTTACCAGTGTCTGCTTTGGTCACACATCACTCACTCCTCAGTCCCTCTCAGATGTGTCCTCTGAGTTTTTACTGCTTTCCTTTGGTTTAGATGAAACCCCTGGATCACCAAATTGCAATTTCTGTGTTTCCTATCCATGTTAACTCTGCAGACACATCGGGATTGCTACCTCTGGGCAGCTTTCCTCCAGGGAAATGTTAGCTCCTGATTAGAATGGGTCAAAAGCAGTTTATGGTGGGTAGGAAAGGCATCAAGAGCAAAGCAGTTATCCTCTTTCTTTGTAAGATTGGAGCTGGAAAGAGTGATGTTCCCGACCTGCTTGGAGGCAAGAGGCATTCTCCAGTTAACTTCATCTTTTCCCAGGGCTGGTACTCTCTGAGGCAGGCATTCCTCTGCCTCACCTGTGTGCTTCTCCCTTCCTTCTCCCTGGGGACCTGTGCTGTCCCAGCACAGGACTGTAAAGCAATGAACAACGTCAGAGGAGAGCACATGGAACCCACCACCTCTGGAAAAAAGAGCAGATTTTTCCACAAGCCTGTTACCCAAGTTTTTATACTATTCACCCCAATGAATCTTGCCTTTATTAAAAACAATTTCTTATTATCTAGTTACAGAGAGATAATATTCCCAAGCCTAAATGTGTGCTGTATTTTTTTTTTTGACATAGATTAGGCTTTGAGTCAGTGCCAAAATTTTGCTTTGGCCCTCAAAAGGCAGCTCTCACGAAAGAAGCACTTGGCTAAGGAAGGCATAATGCCTCCTAAAGGGCTTTAAAATAGCTAGGTTCTCCTTCCACTTGTGTGACCTTGGGTAAGTCACTTCAAATCTATGTCTGTTTTCTCATGTGAAAAACTGTATGGCTCTTCTTTATAAAGAACTTAGTGATGAAGAAGGCTATGTAATAGTTAGGTATTAATGGCATATTTAATAAAAAAAAACTATTTGAAATCCAAAATACATGTCTGGAGACCTTTAGATACCCTTCTCTCCCTTCTGCCTGATATCTAATCTGGAAGGTTGAGGGACATTTAATCAGTGTCATTCCCTGGTCACTGGTATAACTTTGAGTCCATCCTCTTTCAGTTTGCTTTCCATGCACAGCCATGGAAGCAGTGAGCTCCTTGGAGTGCTGGTGCTGTCTAGGAAAGCAGTCAGCTTTGTGTGCTTGTCTGCAGATTGTTCAGGTACTGATAGATGTTCAAATCCCTGGCATCAGGGGAATCAGCAGAACATGAAACCAGAGTGGTGAGAGACATCTGTGCTAAAAATAAATAAACCCTAAGTGAGATAAGCTCGGTGTCCAGGAAAGGGAATGTTCAGTGAAAGTAATTCAGACTGAGGAAGGAAAGAGTATTTTACTAAATAATAGCTAGATTTTAAAATTGATTATGTATGATGTTTAGTCAATGAAATGAGGCTTTAAGCTGTCCTAAACATTCGTATGGCTAAAAATATGTATTTTAATATAGATAGGAGATAATGTTGTAAATGAAACACTTAAACCACTCTCTTTCTTCTATAAACCATGATGAGACCTGACTGGGAGGATGTAATTTGCTGAATTATGTCTTTCTTTGAACCATTTCTTGTAGCTCTTGTCAGATGGTGGCTCAAATCAAATCCATCTTTGTTCTGCTCCTGTGTGGTAGTTCTTGTGCCCCTGGATAATTTCTCTGCCTACACCTGCTTTTGTGCTCCCATCCTCTGACAGGGGCTGCATTTAATTAACTCACCAGTCATTTTCATTTCTTTTCGTTAGTTTTTATTCCGCCAGCAAGGCTAGATGGATTCCAGCTCCAAAGGCACAGCCGAGCCCGTGCCACTGGGAAGGTGCCAGGACTTCTGAGCTGCAGCACTGAAAAGAGGAAGTGGCAAGAAACGCCATTTCTGTTCTGAAAAGATGAACGTTTTGTTAAAAGAGATGAGATTTTCTTTGAGGCCAGCAGCACGCCTCCAGGGAGTTGGTTCAGCAGATCACTTTAGGGACTGAGGGAGAATGTTGTGTAGGTGAGAGGGAAGAGAAGTGCTGTCTTTAACCTGAAACCAGCAATTCCCTTTCTCAGTCCTTCCCAGGAGACAGTCTTTTCTGTGGAAGGCAAGGCATGTATTTACTTGCTCTCTCCACCACTGCAATTTGGCAATTTGGCTGCTTGCTTGAGTGACAGAAGTGAAGGTGACAGCTACCCAGGCTGTGCTTGATCCTGCTCTTGGAATGCCTGGCGCAGGCTACAGTCCAGCTTCTGCCTGTCTGTGTCCTGCACTTGGGATGAGGCTCCCACTTCATTGCTGTTATTTGGCAGATGTCATGGATTTGATGTGAGGTGATACCTTCATAATAGATCTGTTAGCTCATTGAGTTTAACCTGATTAAACTCTCCCAGACACCTACTTAGGTAAGGTAGATGGGATGAGTCCGAGTCAGATTAGGAGACGTCTGCATGATCATGAAAGGGTTGGAGGCAGAGGAAGGAATTTGAGGGGCATCACCCCTAACTTGCACATAAACACAGTCCATGAAAGCGGGGCCCAGGCTGTGGGAGGGGAATAAGGGCTGCCACGACATTATCCAGTCTCTCCCCATTCCCACTTCTTAGACAGGTCTTGACCTTTTGGTACTGTAGCAAGAGAGTGGGAGGGAAGGGGTAGACAGGTTCACTTACCTTGCAGAGTCAGTCCTTGAGTAATGGGTACTGCTTTATAATAATGATGAACAAAGTTACAGGTTCTTGTGTTGTCTCCCTGGGGACTCATGTCACCCAATTGTTACAGGCGTTGCTTTCCTAATAGGAGAAACTGCTTGTAGGCGTTGATTCTGCCATGGTGTGTGGGAGGGAAATCTTGGGGAACAGATGGTTCTTGGTGAACAGACTCCAGTGACTAAGACTGACTCTCAGAAAAGAATTAATCTATCAAGCTGGTTTGCTGATGAACAGAAATAGGAAAAATAGCCATAATACAAACACAAAAATGAACGATGAAGCAAGGCTGCCTGTTGTATGCTTGACAGCAGTATTTCTCCCTGGTAGAGAAATTGCTTTTTAATAGCTCTCTTATGGAGGGGATTCTTTAAGCTGTTTCTTTTTCAAATGCTAGTTTATTTGTCATTGAGCACAAAAGGGCAGAAAACCAGGCACTCAGAACTCAGAATGAAATAAAAATGAAAAACATTGGGTCTGTCTGCTTGAAGGTGGGAACCATTAAGGATGGAAGACCCACCAATATGTACAGTTGGAAGGGACAAATTCTCCACTTAAGCTCATTTCAGTCCACTAGTGTTGATAAAAACACTCCCCTAAAAGGTCATGGTTTAATTATTGGCGCTGATGACAACTTTCATGACCTATACATAAAAATTTCTGAGTAGGTGGATTAAAGTCTCTCCCCAGGAAACAGGTTTTCCTCTACAAAAGAAGTACCCAGGACTGTGGGCTACTGCTCAGTCGTGAGTAATCTCTTAAGAGCTCCTTGTCAGCCATCTGATATGCTGATATTTCATTTTCAGGGTGTTTAACAGTCCCACCAGCTGGGAGTTAGCATCTCAATTTTTCCAGCATGACAACTGAAAGTGGTTCAATGAAGTGGCCCTTTCTTACGTGGCAGTATTTTTTCAGGACTCATTTGATTGCTGTATTGACTGAAATGCAATTTTAGGTCTGTTAGGCCTGCAGACCCAGCACAGCTCAAGGGAGATGATTTAAAAGTCCGTACCTATGGCAAACTTTTCAGTTTAGGGCTGACTGCAATGTAGTAGGGAATTCCCAACCTCTTATGGTAACTGATAGTCCAGGACACTCTGCTACTGCTACTAAAAATGTAGCAGACAAGGCAGAGTTTCACTTGGGTTTAATAGAAGCAGTGCTAAACAGTCTGAGACTTAATTCTCCTTCCCTTTGGCATTACAGTAAAAATGTCCAGTTTAAAAATAAATGCCTGTACATGCTCTGAACGTTCTTAGCTGCAATAACTGATACTGAACTGTAGGGCTAAGGGCTATCCAATACAAAACATCCTGCAATAATGTTTCAGAAATGGAATCTGTCCTGGTAAAATCATACCTAAATTGGCAAGGTCTTTTGAGCAACATGCACGGAAATGCAGATTTCCATGGCTGCAATCCTAAATGTAGGTTAGCATCCCTTTGGAATTGGGCTTTAATCTTGGAGATGATCTCCTGAGCTGCTGTTTCTATGGTGGCACATCACTGATCTTCATACCCTATAGGACACAGATGGCTCTACCATTGTCAGTGTTGTATATTAGTTGTTATTTCTCTTGGTTCCGAGAGGGATGATCAGATATTATTATATAAATTGAGGCTTTTCAGGAGATGCTTTTAGGCATGTGGGAGGGAAGGAAACACGGTGTTTTGGAGAGTCATCTCTTCCAGTGTAAAAGGGAAGATATTCTTGGTTTAGTATGTTTTCACTCTCTCTGAATTAGACAAAATTCAAATGCTCTGAGTGATGAATTGGGCAAATGGTGGGGAGATAATAGCTGTGCTATTACCCCCGGACAGAAGATGCCAAATCTGAATGCCTTTCATTTGAAAGGGGTGAGTTGCCATGTTCCACATAAGGAATATTGCATGGACTAGGATTTTACTTGTCCTTTCCTCATAGTTCTGCTGACCTGGTGAGCTAAAAGCTTTTTGCTGTAAAAATGAGTCTGAAAGCAGCATATCTCTGAAGTTAGAGGAATCTGTATGTGAGATACTTGGCCATTAACTCAGATACTACTGGAGAATACAAGACACAGGTTCACCAGTGGGACACGTGCCCCTTCAGAGATCATTTTCTGCAGCTGCAGCACAGAAGTATTTCTCCTTTCCTGCTTGGGCATCCCATACAGCTGCTTGGAGGACCCTGACTCGTGGGTGGTACAAAGGGTCCCAAAGAGGTGGAGATTCAGTGATATGGCAACACCAAAAAAAGGTTCTGCAAAAGAAAAGCACAGAGGAAGGTGGAGGACCAGTGGGGTATGAGAGTCCTCCCATCACAGTTACAATGTCAGTGGTGAAGATCCGTTTGTGCTGTCATGGTTCCCTCAGATGGACAGGGATGACACCAGGAAACAATTCCAGAATCTCTCTTAGATCAAAACACACCAGTGGACTTGTCATTTTCCTGTGCAAGTGCGAGAAGCAGAAATGTCGTGAGCTGAGCGCGGAACATCCGAGAACACCAAGATTAGTGTTTTCTCATTCTGTTGCAAGTGCTTTGGAATTGCAGGTGTCATTTGGTGGGAGGATGGAGACAGAGACTGGTTGGGTGTGAGGCTGAGCATCCATCTGGAGGTGGGTTGATGGCTGTCCCTGTTGATTGAAGGATAGAGCTGGTCTTTCAGGCTGGTAAGCCAAAGCAGGTAGCCATAGGTTACCTTAGGAGCCTGACTCTCCCCTTCAGGGTCCAGGCTTGAGACATAACCTGAATTAAGAGATTATGATGATTTTAAATTAAGCAATACACTGCTAAGAGACTAATAAAGCAATTAAATGATAGCTAATCTGAAAGCACACACAACTATAAAGCTGCTAATTATCATTATAATTATTATGAATCACATCTCACTTTTGTTGAGTTATAATTCTATCTCCCTTCCCACTTCAAGTCTATCCCCCTCTTTCTCCACTGTCTCACACCAAGTGTTTTCAGATGAAGACATGATGGAAGCTCCAGCAGGTTATCCAGTAGGGGTCCTTTGGACATCGCTGTGGACTTGGATTCCTCACCATCTGTAGGTGTCCACACTCCCCTGACAAAAAGACCCTGTCCTCTTTTATTCTGTACCTCATTTTATATCTTCCTGTTTTCTATATTTGGATGTTTGGTTTTTGGACCACCCTTGCACCTCACTTTTCTCTATCCAAACTCCTCTCAAATAAACAGTCTGTCCTCAGTTACATTTTTTTCCTAGTTTGTCCCATTTCTGCTGCATTCGTTCTCAAAATTGGTGGATTTTTTCAGTGCTGTTACTCAGGCAGTCTTGATTTGTATAGTTTTATTTACATGGTTGCCTGGGTACGGGTGACTTTGGAAGACTTTGCACCACAAAACTCCTCTACCAGTATCATACTGGCATCATATTCTTTACCATATTCACTCACTAAGACAATTTTATTTTAGTCTGGACTCTTCTGCCCAGTTCTAATTAAGCACAAGCAGTTTCTCCTCTTGTGCACAGCCTGCATAACATAGCACCAGAGCAACCCATTTTTCACACTCTGGTTTTGTGCTCATGCAGATTGTTGTCCTTGAGCTGTTCTAATCACTTTCCTCATTCCCAGGAGCAGCATTTCTTGGTGCTCCATCAGGACCTCCTGCATACACCTTATCACACTGTGCTAGCTGTACTGTGTGCCCTAGAGATCCTAACTTTACAATCACATCGTTTGGGGCAGATCTTTAAGTATTGGGTTGGTTTTTTCCCCCAGGGAATCTGGGAAACCCATAGGCTGCCTCTACCGACTATAGCAGGACAGGTGGAGAAATGAGTTGTACTTCCCTCAGTTAAATACGCAGTTAGGATATATAGTATAGCCTCATGCAAGTAATATTTGCAGAGCACTGTGTATTTCTTATTTGTGTGGGGTGAGAGGTGCATTTCAGTACCTCAGGGTGGTTGATTGGGGTATGTTCTGTTTGTTTCTTCTCCACTCCTTCTGCCAGGGTTTTTTCACTGGTAGATTAAAGCATTAAAGGAATTTATAACTTCATGGGACCAGGGCCAAGGACACAGCCTCATTATTGGTAATCCCTTCTCAGACAGATGGGGAGGCTTTTGTGTACAAACAACTTTTTGTTGTTCATAGAATCATAGAATAACTTAAATTGGAAAGGGCCGGCAAGGATCATCCAATCCAACTCCTGGCCCTGCAAAGTTTAACCTGGTTGGAAATGTTGCTCATTCTGGTGGCACATGGGCAAGTGATTTGTTACAGCTGAAGCATAATTAGCCCAAGTGCTCACTTTTCTGCCTTGTATGGACTGGGTAACATAAAATTAATTGGTTCAATCTAGACCTGGAAGCTGAAGGCAGCAAACATGAATTCCAGTTCAGCTTACATGGATTATCCTCTTTGATCTCCCTTGGAAAGCAGTATGAGTGTAAAGTATAGCTGCAGAGAAAAGTAACTTTTCTCTTGATAGATGTATTGAAAACTGCATGTTGGTGTGAAAGATGTCTTGAGCCACAAATCCTGTGCTCAGAAAGTTCTAACATTCTGGCTTTAGCTGGAAGAATTAATAGAGTGCCAGAGATGATAAGTGAGGCTTGCTGATTACCCTCCAACAGTCTCTGAGATGCCAGAGCAAGCTAAAACCTGAGCCTGGCTTAAGGACACTTGATATGGCTTTCTTGATCCTGTTTAAAATGTGTGCGTGTTTCTTTCCATACTAAAATATCTGGATTTCTCTATTGTTTAAAACAAAACAAAATGCCCCCAAAACCCGCCAAACAAGCAAAAACCCCCCCAAAACAGCAAAACACAGATAAACTCCTACCTGACTGCAAACAAAACTCATCTTTCCCTGCCTTAAAGAGGAACAGTCTTGCAGGGTGTGTGAAACATCATCTGACTTGTCTTTTACCATCAGGCCTGTCAGAACATTCTACTGGGGTGCAACTGCAATGGCAGGAGAGGGAGGAACATTTCAGAGGGTGTAGCTGAGCCATCTGTGGCAACGCTCTGATCTTTGTACAGGGAAGTGAGCGACATCTGCTCCTGGCAGACGTGTTACTATCGCAGGCTGACGGGAAGTGGCCCTCCTGACAACAGGTATCTTTGTTGTGAAACAAGACAACACCTCCTGCTCAATGAGGCCCAAGCGACTGGAAAAGGGAGTCTGCGTGCCAGAAGGCTGCTGCAGACTTCCTGGGACAAATCTGCCTTTCCTTTATATCCGGATAATTTGACGAAGTTCAATGGAATTAATTTTTTTTCTTGTAACTTCTTTTTTGTTGTTTTTGCCCATGGCCAGGAATTGGTGAATTTTAAGAATGTTCATTATGGGCAGAACTAATTGAGCCAAGCATTATTAAAAGGGAGTCCATTCTTTGAATAACATGCAGAGAGGTTGGATTCAGAGAGAAGGTTTGTGCTGTGATTCCAGAGGGGCTTCTGCAACCATATCCAAAAGGTTTCTATGGATTCTTCTGAGAACTGGCTGTAATCAGAGGCATTGATTACAGTTTGTCTCCAGTAGCAGGGGTACTTGCAGAGCCAGACTGTGCTGTAAGTAGCTGATACTATTTGGACAGATGGTTCTATCTTCTTAAAGAAGTTTTAATTTCCCTAAGCTGAAGGCTCCTTGGATGGAAATCAAGGATTACTTGTAACTTGCTGCTTCCTTGCTTGCTTGGAATAGTGACACTACAGAAAATCGGTTTACAGTGGTTAAGACATCTGTTCTTAGATGTTTTCTTAGAATATCAACTGTTTTCTTCTTCACTGGATTGGTCTCTTGTTCATAAGGGCTCTCACTTCTAGTAGTGTCCCTGCTCTTCCTGTCGGTCTTCTAAATTGCATTAGCTTCTGGTAATCTCCCAGGAATTTTCCTGTTTTTCTCACTGTGTGTGCTGCCTGTAGCCTGACTGTGGGAATATGATCCTAGTTAAGTGACAAACAAGGAAAAAAGGCAGGTATTTAACAGGCTTAGGTACCCCAACTTAGGGTTTTTCTTTTATGCACCACTCAAAAAATTATGTTGTCATGATGAAGATAACAAAAATGTATGTGGGATGACATAAGAAGGCCGAAATATTTGTGTCAGATGTGAACACAAAAGAAAAATGCTGAAATGAGAAATTGTCCTAGGCAAAACATAAAATCATCGAATGGTTTAGGTTGGAAGGGACCTTAAAGCTCATCTCATTCCACCCCCCTGCCATGGGCAGGGACACCTTCCACTATCCCAGGTTGCTCAGAGCCCCATCCAGCCTGGCCTGGAACACTTCCAGGGATGGGGCAGCCACAGCTTCTCTGGGCAACCTGTGCCACAGCCTCACCACCCTCACAGGGAGGAATTTCCAAGTATATCCAATCTGATATGTTGATGAGAACAACAGGTTGCTGAGAATAAGGTCCAGCACAGCACCTCTCCTCACTGACTCCTCTGTCATTTGGAGAAGGAAGTTCTCATCAACACATTCCAGGTACCTCCTGCAAAACTTCCATCTTTAACTGATTGTACTGTTTGACACATCCATAAATTGAATATTCTTGGCATGAATTTCAGTCACTGAGACCAGCTGGCAGGAAATGGCTCGCATTCATGCCAGAAAGCTTTCTTACCTTCCAAGACATCGTGGCCACAGGTGGGATATCTACTGGGAAAAGCTCCAGTTCAGGCTAACTCCTCACTTGTGGCCAGTGACTTGTTCTTCTTTCTGGTAATCTTCTAGCCCAGTTCATGCTAGGAGAGTGAATTCTACTGTACTCATTTCCCACATGTTCAGCTGTCTACACTTGAGTGCCCTCTCACTGCAATGTTTGAAGAATCTCTGTCTTTTATTTGAGTAGCTCCAAATATTTGGTGTTTGTCTTGATCTGTTCAACTTCTGCTGTGTGTGACATCAAAGGATTTTTACCTCCCTTTACCCTTTTAATTAAGGTGCACTTTGGTGCCCACATTACCCATGATCCTCTTCATGATGACATTCTCTGCTTTCTGCCTCAGAAGGAGGACAGGGTGAGTATGGAAGCACAGGACACCCACCCTAGGTTGCCATTCCTTTGGAAGAGCTCTTTGGAGGGACACAAGTTCAGGGCAGTGCATGTCAACACTTTCCCAGATGTACTTCTAGGAGCTGAATGGCCCAGATGTTTTGTCTTTGAAACGAAACTTGGAATTCCATCCCAGCACTATGTTTGATACAGTGCTGCCTCCTCTGTGTCTGTGTGACAGCCAATATACTCTCAAGTGGGAAAATAATTTTTGGTAATTCTTTAAATACCTTTCCAAGTCTTTCTTGGTCATGTCTAACAACATCTCCAAGAAGTAGGAGTCTGTGTTTGACACAGCCCTTAGTCCTGGCTGGTTATCCTCAGGAACTCAGCAAACACTCCTGAAGTTCCCTGGTGTCCAAGCAAATCCAGCAGTGAAACTTCAAAGATCTGTGATTAAGGCAATGGGTATGGAAAAGCAGATAAAGATCCCATGTCTGGATAACTTTATACTTACTGACATTTCCAAGTCCATACCGTGATTCTCAAAGCCAGTTGTAATCAATTCTGCAAGGCAAGAACTGAGGAAGGGGACAGGGATCTGACTCCGGTTGTGCCTGCTGACATCCTTTGGCAGTTGACTCCTATTGACCCATGGCCTCATTGGGGCATAGTTATGGAGAAGGATGAGAAGGAAAACAGTCCTGGAAAATGTGTGGGAAGAAACATTTTCAGTGGTTCCTGTAGGAAAAGCTCCAAGTGTTGCCGTCCTCCTTCCCTGCACTGACATTCTTCCCCACCAAACACTGATCTTGATCTCGAAGTACCACCCAGGGGCACCAGGAGCATCTGTGATAAACATCAGAAAGCTCCATCTTCTATCCATGACTTGTCTACCCACCTATAAGATGGCACTAGAGAAAAGCTTTTCCATGTCTCTCAAATCCCTCATGCTCCTGCCTACAGCATCTGACTCGGAAAGTGTTCCAGATTCACTGCCGTGTAATTCGAGTATTCTTGCTAGAAAACAGCAGGCTTGGTCAGCAGCCAATTTTCAAGGAAACTGGCTATTCAAAACCACATCCCAAATAGCTGGATATACATATTAGTCTTAGCTGGCCTGTACTGAAACTTCCTTTCTCTCTCTTTGTTTCTGTAGTCTTCATCTTTAAATAATCAGCTGTTTTGTTTACTAGATGTTGGTGGTGGGTCCTGTATTTCCACTACATTAGCTCTGCTCAGGGGAAAGTAATAGCTCTGAACTGAAGCATAAGCCATTTGTTTTTCTGTAATGAGGAACACTCTGCTGCCTGCTTTCCAACTGATGAGATGAATTATGCTTTATTTGCCTTGAGAAGAACTGTACTTAAAAGCAATTTTCTGAAGAGGAAATGAGGCAGAGAGTGCAAAAAGGGGGGAAAAAAAAAAGCTCTATCCCAATTAAAGCTTCCTGACCTGCATTTTCACACATTTCTTGACTGAATAATCCTGGTGTTTATTGCTGAAAATCTACCAGGCTAAAGATTAATTGCTGGCTAATTACTTTATGTCAAGAAGCTGCCCAGTTATATCTCAAATTTGCTACAATGGCAATTCTAAAATAGTGGTGTGCCTTCCTTTCTTAAATGTATTGGAGGATTTTATCAACAGCAGACACAAGTCTGATAAACCCTTTCAGTGGGACTAAACTGCAGACATCAGATGTCTTTTAAGAGTTGTTTTCATGACTTTGGTACCTTCAGTAGTGTAAATTTGCGATGATCACTTGTATATTTATGATGCTATCATTGAAACCACTGAGGGATGGATGCACACCCTGGGGGTCATTATTTTTATATATAGGCTGTTCCCCTGCATTTGTACACCAATGCTCTGTTCAGAAGAGGGATTTCAAACACCCTGGGTTTAAGATTGTTCCACACAGCCAGTGAACACCTTTTTCTTGCCGCGATATTTTACCCCTTGGCCTGTGTCTCTGTTAGGATAAATTATGTATTTCCTTTACAGGGAGCAATTCTTGCCTATATTCTCCTGAATCATGCTAAGCAATCCCTTCCATTTCTTTATCTGAGAGGTGGAAGCTTTTTACTTTTTTTTTCTTTTTTTTTTTTTTTCTTTTTTCTTTTTTTTAAATTGAGCTCTCTCAACCTTAATGTTCTCATTGGTTCGTTGTATATGAGTTCCATTTTGTGGGAATTCTCTGGATTTTCTCCATTTTAAAGGTTGTCATACAGTAGTGCAATGTTCATGTTATAATGTAAGTTATCAGTCCTCCAAAGAAGCCTGATTTCCTGGCACCTATCAAACACACCTGAGGAAAAAAGGTTGCCTTTCTTGGCCACACTTAAAAACTTAATGCTTTCTGGGTCTGTCACCAGTGCCTGACAGGGTAGGGGGAGATCCAGGAGTGCTCTCGAAAAAGAAAGGACTACCCAGGCCTTTGAAAGGCTTTTACAAGACCAGATTCATGCAAGTTCCTTTTTTAAAGTGGACCGTGGCTTAGGCACTCTACTTTTCATTAGTTTGTATTTGCTTCCCTGAAAATGCCGCCTGAGGAAGATGCGAAGCCGTTGGCATTTTGCACTCTTCAGTGGTTCCTTTATTTTTCAGCTGTGCTGTTCCATAGATGTGCAATTTGCCCTTTCTTTGAGGTTTTTGTATCTTTGTGGCATGGAAAAATTTCTGATTGAAGGGTTGGTAGGCAGAGAACTCTCTGAAATATTACATGCTTTAAGGCTAGAGCAGGGAACACCAAGAGCTGCAGATGTCCTTTGGAAAGGGAGGTCAGAGCTTAGGAGGGCAGGAACAGGGAAAATGTCCATCAAACACACTCAACTAGGATGTTGGGAGAAATTCCAGACATCCTATTTTCACATTTTTGACAAAACAAAGTAAAAACACAGAGATTTGATTAGTATTCTAAATGGGAATTGCCTGATTATAAAATGAGAAATAAGAAATTCTCCTCTCTTTTGAGGGACGGCACAGCCCATGCTGAACTTGCATCCTATTTTGAGGTTAAAAATGAGAATAGAAGCTACTAGATTCATTTGTTGGTTTGGGCAAGGCAGCAGTGCTGTCCCTGCAATGCATTAGGATGCTCAAAAAGACACTGAGATCAGGGTAATGTTATTACTGATTTCCCTCAGTTTCATTAATATTGGACAACTTGAAGTCAAAGGCCTTTCCTTTCTCTTCACTGTAATTTTGTGGCAATTCCTGTATCCCTGCTGACCTGGCCAGTGTTTTCATGTAATTCCAACATCAGGCCAGTGCACTGACTGTGGCTTCTAAAAAGACAGAACAATTCTTAGGTCTCACACAGTTACTGGGGATTTATTATTTATGCTCTTGTTGAGTTCATCAGAATTTAGAGATGCAATTACAGTTCACCTTCAGACTAAGCATCATCTTTATGTTAAGTACTCCTTGAACTGCAGGAAGCAGTATAAAATAAGTTGCATTTGTTTTGCCTTTAAATCTTCCTTCATTTCCCTGTAAAGCACTGACAAGTCTGAAACCTTCAGCTTCCCTAAAAGAAGCGGCAGACTTTGATTAAACAGCTGCTCCCGTTATCTGTTTGAATGGTGACAGTGTACTGAATGTTCCTGTGGTGCAGAAGGTTTCCAAAGCAATGTGCTGACTTGTGAGCTTGTGTTTAGAAATTGCCTTCATCCTTCAGAGAAATGCAGTGAATCATTGGAGGGGATGCAAAACTGCAGCAGCTGAGTGGCACGTGGTAGCAGCAGGCACAGAAGCCGAAGGGGATATTATCTGCAGAGGGAATGTCAGGAGGAGACGTAGGAAGAATTTAGCTGTCCAAGGCTGGCACTGCAGAAATACTGCTCTTACTTTATATGCTGTGACTGAAATGGAGAAAGGACTGATTCATTCTTTCTCTGCCTTTGCATTATTTATGCCAAACAAGTAGAAAATAACTCTCATTTTCTGGCGTTTTGCACTGTCTTTGCAATAGAACAAACAAATGCAAACTAATATTCCTGAGAATCCCACAAGATAGCTCACATGGGTTCTCTGAGAAACCTTTCCATTTTGTGTCCCATCAGGGTTTGCTGACCTGTTATCTCTCATGAGATGATGCATATTTGGAGAGCCAGTGTAGCATCTTGTTAGAAAACAAGCTTTTTGCAGACATTAAAGCTGTTGGTGCTTGGGAATTCAGTTCCTACAGTCCAGCCAGCTCTCACCAACACCTCTGCCCATGAATAACTCTCTCTGTCTAGAGATCTGTTTTCTGGCCTAGCCACACTGATGAAAGACGTGTGCACTCAGGTGCAGCTGAGAACAGTGAAATGGCTTTGTCTTGTCCTAACTTGGGCTGAAGTTTCAGATTTATAGAGGATGTGCAGCTGTGTGACAATTTAAAATAAGTAGTGTGGTGCATAATGGGGAAGGTTAATGATTCTCTTACCACCTCTTTATCCCTAAGAACCTCAAGGTTTATCTAGATTTACTTGTCAGATAAGCAGAAAGATGGTAATCCCTTAGTCAAACAACAAAAAAAATACTGCTATTAGGATCAGTTTAATCTTTCATGTGTCTCTTAGTGTGTTTAATTTATATCACACAATTTCTGCTCGTATGTAAACACTGGGCACATCAAAGGCAGAGGAATCTCTAGGAAAACAAGAGGCTATGGTAGCAAAGATATTTCTAAACTCAGTGTTACGGGTGAGTAGGCTACCGAGAGGAAGCACCCAAAACCACAGAGCTACTGAAAAGTCAGCTGGTCCATCCTCCTGCCTCAAGGCAGGTTCAGCTGTTCCCTGCCTTTCCTGTCACTGCTTACCTAGACAGCTCTTAAAGGTGTCCAAAGGTGGTGTGATGTATCCTTTGCATCCCTTATTAATCTCTCCCAGTATTAGGTGTTCCTGTCAGTAGACTTGTTACTTTGGAGGTGTGATTATCCTTTGGAATCGAGATTATACCTCTTGAGATCCCACAGCCTTTCTATTCTATTGATTCTTTCTACCTTTCGTGTTGTCATTCTGCTCCACCCACCCCCGCAAAAAAAAAAAAAAAGGGAAGGATCTTTTTGGACTTAACAGTTTCTATTAATTCAGTTGAAATGGCTCAAGTATAATAATGCTGTGTAGAAATGTGTCTTGGAAAGAGCTATGGATCATACTTGTAGGAAAAAAAGGGCTGGAAGATGGCTTGAGAGGCCAACCAGCTGCATACATGTTCAGTTACGCAAAACTGCTGGTGGCACTCAACAGCTTCAGCAGTGGGGCTTACTGAGATGCCCCATCCTTCCATCCCAAAAGCAGGTCCCCACTGGACTCCTCTGACAGGAACAAAGAGTGACAGTAGCCAAGGAGCTGCAAAGGAAGAGGAGGAGGAGCAAGAATGTGCCCAGTTCCCCTCCTCTCTGCAAGTCCTTTTTAGAACCATCTAGCTTGAGTCTAATGCTGCACAGCTTTCTCTCTCTGTACTCTGCCCTCCTGCTCTTTAGCTCCTGTTTTGGTCCTACAGGCAGCCCTCGAGGTCAAGTAGCAAGTGGTTGCAGGAGATGTGGATATAGAGGAATTTCGATGGCTGTCTGAGGAAATGAGTGGTGGCAGAGAAGATTCATTAATCTCTTCAGAGCAATGCATTACCCCCTATATTTTTGTTCTGCTTCTCCTGGGAGGGAACAAGTGAATGGACTATTTTATCATCTCACCCTTGTGCCCCCAGACAGGAATTCTCATTTGTGCCAGTTGCATTGATTGATGTAATCAGACTGGCTGCTAATCAAAGCGATCTCAGCAGCCTAATTCTGTACCTGATCTCTCTCTGTTTGTGCTTCAAGGTCTTTGACAGGGTCCGAGAAGATTGCCCTAATTTCCACGAGAAGATTAAGCCTATTAATGCTGAACTCACTCAGCCCAAGCTGGCCATCAGTGCTGAAGATGAGGAGGAGCTTCTGACCCGGGTCAATGTTGTCTTCCACTGTGCAGCCACAGTTCGCTTTGACGAACCCCTCAAGTACGTCCTGCTTTTCTGTGTTTGCTGAGCGTGGTCCAGGATGCACCATGGCACTGCTCAGAGCATCCCTTGCATGTCTGCAGTGCTAATTCCCCACTTCCATGTTCGTGCTCTGTGCTGAACGTGCAGGGGGAGTGCCCCGAAAATGTCGTGTGGGTGTGCAATCAAAAGTGAACTGTCTTGGCACATTCCCGTGGGAACAGAGGGAAGAACTGCAGGATTGGGTTGTAATACTGTAAGGGAGTTAAGTATGACCTAAAACAGGGGTGGGGAAAAGTGTGGTTTAGGTCAACAGGGAGATGTTTTGGCAGAGCTGGAGACAGCTTGAAGTGAAATTGTGTTGTGTCTGTCTCTGAAGTTGGTGTTGTTAATGGCCTTTCTTTGTCACTGAGTAGCTGGAGAAGGAAGTGAGCTGTGGTTTGAGAAAACAGCCCATCACAACCTTTACAACACCCAGCTCTCACTGTAATTAACTGTTTACAATAAGTGCTTGGTTTCTGAAGGAGTTCCCTTGGGAGTGCCTGTCCAGGCAGCCTTTCCCATTGAGAAAAACCAGCAGAAATAAGCCACTGAAACAAGATTAGATGTGTAAGTGCTTCTGTGCAGATTGTCCAGTTCAACAAACCGAGGTGGATGATCTGCATTGCCAGATCCTCACACTTCTTTTGAAAAACACTAAAGCTGTGATAGTAGAAAACACAATTCGTGATATCAATCTTTATTTGCTCATGGGCTAAATAGATATCCACTGTGTCAACCATAAATGTTTGCTTTTTAGAACAACTAATTAGAGAAACACCAGAAAGGAAGCAGCTCTTGATGTAATCTTGAGCCAATACGTAAGTAGCCATAAATGTTCTTAAATCAATGCACAAATGAACCCACTTTAAAAATAAGTCTCAGTGGCATGAAACATCAAAGGGAAACCATTTTTAGTAAGGAGGATAGCTAGAAAGAAGTTTAAAAGGTCATCAGCTTTCAGGCAGTGTAGAAACCATGTAAAGACTGTATGTGATCTGTCAAAATCTCTCTAACAGAACAAAGAAAATTATGATTAGAAGGCAAAATATGAGAAGTTCTTCCAATTATTCCTGAGTGAATAATAAAATATATCAGACGGGTAAAAGTCTTAGCAAGTTAAATGTGGAAGCACAATATTGCTGCTCAGTTAAGAAGTTTGAGCAGCAACTTGATGATTACACAAATAAAATTATTTTTTCAACGTGGCAGAAGCTCAAGGATTACAACAGAATATGTAAAGCCAATAGATAAGGAAGGGGCAAAAGCATTGCTGTGAAGATACTGGAAAAGCAGCAATGGAGACACTAAATGAATTATTGGCATCTACATGCAGTACATTTAGGGAATTCTCCAGATGGAACTCTTGAGGGCAGAAATCTCAGAAGTTGTGTTATATTGAAATATTAATAGATGCTGTTTTACTAGAAATAGAAAAAAATAATGACAAAACAAATAACAAACCACCAGGGTTAGTTGATATTGCCTTTGAAAGCTAAAAGAACTCTGAGCAACTCAGCAGAAATCTGTGCTAGGCCCAAATTAGGAGCACAGTTCTGGTCACTACTTCTCAGAAGGGCTGCAGTCAAACAGAAGTGTGCATAGGAAGGTAACTCTTGTCTGAAGGCTAGCTCTAGTAGAAGTATTCATCCTGCTAGAAGGGCAGGAGGAAATAGAAATCTACAGAAAATGTTATTCTTTAATAGCAGCATGTAATAAGAAAAGTATCTCTAGCTTTAGATACTGTGATCCAAATGCAGATTGTACTCTTTAGCTGATGTTTTCATTCCTTTGGACTATTTACAATTTCTCTTCAACATAATTAAGGTTTTTTAGCGTACACTGTGCTTGATGGCATAAATCCTAACATTGTACATGTCTTTGAAAGCTTCTACTCCTGGGCTGAGCAGATTGCATATTCCTGAGCCTTTTCCCTTCTGTGAAGGAAAGTGTTTTTTTGCCAGCACAAAGCATGCAGCAGAGTCTGCTGGCTGAGATCTGTTGCAGATAGTCTCTAGCACAACTTCTAGCTATGCTGAGTGCTTGAAGGTCAGCCTTACTAACCAGGATATTCTTTCTCTTACACTTATCAGTTCTCGTCTCCATTCCTTGGGAATTTAAGATGTTATCTCTAATTATGTCTTCTTTGATTATGAATAGCTTCAAACTGAATGAGAGTGGGTTTAGATTAGATATTAGGAGGAAATTCCTTACTGTGAGGGTGCTGAGGCCCTGGCACAGGTTATCCAGAGCAGCTGTGCCTGTCCCATCCCTGTAAGTGTCCAAGGCCAGGTTGGACGGACTTCTGAGCAACCTGGTGGAAGGTGTCCCTCTCCATGGCAGGGGGTGGGACTGGATGATCTTTAAGGTCCCTTCCAAGCCAGGCCATTCTATGAGGCTATGAATCTGTTTTTCTGGGCCCAAGGACCCTTTCTTGCTTTCTGAAACTGTGTGTTCATCTGGTTAAGCAGTGGTCCCTCCAGAGAACACTGAATGGGCACCACAGTGCCTCAGTGGTTAGAAATACATGTTCCAGGGAGGGGTGGCCAATGTGTCACATTTAGAGATGGTATTGAAGTGCTACTTGTAACCCTTCAAATTGAGTAAAAATATTTGAGAGACATTCAGTGTTCAGAACAGCGAATCCAAGAGCATTGCTCTGAAAGCTGGTTTCACGCTTGCATTTCACTGACACTTTCTGCTCCACCATGTCCCCTGCTCTTCCCTGACTTCCCTTTCCATGATGAGGTTTGGACAAGGCTCAGCCTTCATACATTCTTCCCAGTGAAATGCCTTTTGCTTGTTTTCCCTACATTCCTTAGACGTGCCCTGCAGCTGAACGTGATGGGCACACAGCGGCTCCTCGAGCTGGCCCGGCAGATGCGGAACCTCGAGGCCTTCATCCACATCTCCACTGCCTATGCAAACTGCGTCCGGAAATGCATTGAGGAGATCATCTACCCACCCCCAGCCGAGCCCCAGAAGCTCTTTGATTTAGTAGAGTAAGTAGGAACTGCATTGCCCCTTCCAGTGTTGGCTTCCCTTCGTCCTGCGGCAGATCTGGGAGCTGTTCACAGAATCGGGTGGGATTTCTGTTCAGAGTTGCTGCTACTGCTGTTTCTTTGTGTTTTTTTAAAGACTCTGATTTCATGAGAGTCCAGTGTTAAGTTCTGCAGGAATGTATTTTCTGCCAGGAGTGGAGTTGCTGCTTTCTGTAACACTCAGTTCTACTGCTGCCTTAGTAAGAACTGATTTTTTTCATATGCCTTATTTCTTTCATCTCTTCAGCTTTCCAACGTTGTTTCCACTTCTTTCAGAAATCCTGTGGTATTTAACTGTAGTTACATGGGGATGAGTAAGAAACAGGCTTTTTTAGACAGTTCAATGTGAATCATTTAGGTTGGAAAAGACCTCTAAGATCCCCAAGTCCAACCTGTGACCGATCACCACCTTGTCAACTAAACCAGAGCACTGAGTGCCACGTCCTGTTGGGTTTTGAACTTACAGGGTTGGTGACTCCACCACATCCCTGGGCAGCCCCTTCCAATGCCTGGCCACCTTTTCAGTGAAGGAAACCTTCCTGATTTCCACCTGAACCTCTCCTGGCACAGCATGAGGCTATGTACTCTCAACGTGGACAGGAATACATGGCTCTGATGAAACAACAAAAAAAACTTGGTTAACTGAATTTAGCAAAACAAAGAGTAATTAGAAAGAATAACAAAATCAGCTGATAAAGGCCCCAGGAAACATTCTCCTTAGAAGAATTTTCCCACAACTGTTAATGTGTTTTCATTCATTTTCTAGTGGGTGATATAAACATCTGATCTGTGAACTATTAACCCAAAGAGCTGCTATAAAATCTTTCTTCTTCTTGATTTAGGGTAATGGAAGATGAAATTAATTAATGCCCACTAAGAGAACTGCTGATTTTTTATTTAAATAAAAAAGTTTGTCTTAAGAAACAATTTAACTGTCTAAGCACTACTCCAGAAAAGTTAGTACAAACTGGTATTTTCTATTTGAATTTCTCTAGTAGCTCATATTCTTGGACATGTTTACTTCCAGCTAGTAGTCATCAATCATTTATCATTTATTCAGTAAGTGGAGCATGATAAAAACTTGAGAAGTGTCTTAGTGTATTAGAGCAATGGGCTGCCTGGCCCAGGATCTTGCCCTCAAGAGTGTCACTGGGAGATGCTATTTAGGGTAACTGCACCAGCCTGGATACTCTTTTCTCTTCCCCTCACAGAAACCTGAAGAGTCTCAGCCTTTTTATTGTCTCCTCATGTGCTGATGGATGTGTCTTTGTGCTGATTTTAATTGTCCTTCCTCTCTACCTATTCGTTAACTCTACTCCCTCTCTGAGGTGTGGGGGTCAGACAGAACTTCATGCAGTACTCAAGGTGTGGTCGGTCAAAGTTTTATTTAAGTAGCTTCCAAATTGCACTGCTGGTCTCGTTCTCAGTACCTGATGATATGCAGCATTTCATTGATTTTTTTTTTTGTCTGCTGCTACTCACTGACGTGGAGATTTCAGAGCTGTCAGCTGTGATTCAAGAGCTTTTGCTGAGCTACAGTTGCCAGGTCTGAGCTCAGCAAGCTCTAACACCAGTTCTGATAGACTGCTTTTCCCTAAAAGTGAAGCTGCTCTGTCACCTTTCTGCCCACTGACTCAGTTTTATAATGTCCTTTGGAGCTCATCACTGTCAGGACTCCATTTCACTGTCCCAAAAAGCTTACCATCACTTGCAGCTCTGAAAACAATTAGTGTTGATGGCTCAGATTGAAAAAAGGACTGCAGCACATTCTGCACAGTCACAGATTGCTAATCAGAAGTGTGGAGAAGGGCCTGGCCACCTCAGGGGTTGTTACGTCAGCTGCTTCATATAAAACATTAAGAATTTATGTATCAGAGCTTGAAAATGCAGCAGAGGGGATGATGTTTGAGATGCACCTTTACTATTTGCCATATAAGTGAAAGAAATAGTGTGTGGATATCAGGGCACAGGAGGTTTCAGAGAGAGGGGAGTAACAGGTATCAGAATTTTACCTTCAGAGGGGAGGGAGGGGAAGCAGACAAGGAGATACAAACTGCCTTCAGAAACAGGGAGAAATACAGGTTATGTTTCGCATCAGCCAGCTGTGGATGATTCCCTTCACAACCAACCCTTGTCTTAAAGTGCTGTTCTGCAAGTGCTTTAAGAGGAATAATCAAACATGGGATGCAATAACAGATCCATTTAACAGTGCTTTTGGCCATGCACTTGATATATGCTTATGATTACTTATTCACCTGAAATCTCAAGGAGGACTCCCAGCTGTTTCTTTTTCTGTTCTTATCCTCCTGTTACATCTTCCCGTTTCAGTATTCTGATACTTAACCTGCAAGTAAACCCTGAGGCTTAAGCTGTGTAAACCAAAAGTCACACTTCTAAGTGCTGCCAGGCCAATAGGGGAAACATATAATCTGCTGCATCAAGCATGGTTTGCCTTAATCTGAAGCTGAAGGAAATCAGCTTTGAAGGGTGTGCTGAGGTAAGGAACACAGCACACAGTGAAGTCTCAGCTGAAGCTGCAGTTTGGTTGTTGCAGGAAATAGAGATCCATCATTGCTTGCAAGAAAGATTCTTACTAATGCAAAGCCATTAACACAAAAAGTTGTGTTTTTCTGTGGCAGAGTAATTTGGTGCTTATAATGGAGAAGTTATTAATTGTTTAATTTGCATCATTTTCTAGGAAGGGGCAACTGCAACAGTGAGCAGAAGCAGCAGCTTTTGTGAGTTAGCATTCCAGAATCTTCCACGTAGGTCACAGAGCAGTTCTCCTTGCTGAACTGTCAGCTCAGCTCCCCTGATGAGAATGTTGGTCAATCAAATCACCTGGCAGGCTGGTACCCTTGGGACAGGTCCTTAGGTAATGCAGAGACCTCTCTGGAAGGATGAGGGCAGGGGGAAATTGCCTCTGCTTGTACTTCTGCAGCTGGCTTTGCTTTGTGAGAATGCAAACCTGCAACCCCCTATTATAAAAAGGAAAAAAAAAAGAAGGGGAAAAAACTTGCACACAGCTTAACCCAAGCTCCCAAATGAACTTAGTCTTCCTCCAGGCTCTGCAGAAATAGCCATCTCCTTGTGGTAGGCTCATAATTAGCTACTCCACAGATTCAAACACCAGCAGTTTAGCTGAGACCCTGAGGTTCAGTGGCTGCCTAAGCAGGCTTTGCAAATTATGTCAATATTATATGCTGCTCATAACCTCTGCATAGTTAATATTTTATGTTTAAATGCTTTCTTCTGCCTTGTTTCTGCAGCATTGGACTAGACTTGCAAAGGAAGGTGTTTGTGCTTCCACAGGGCTTTTTTATTTAAAGAGAAAAATTCTGTATACTACAAATTGTCAGATTTTTAACGCATTCCAAAACTGAGAGATTTGCTGCATCCAGACCTCCCCTGTGAATCAGTGTTTTCTCATACAACAATTTTCCATCTGTGCCCAATGAGAGCCATCTGAGAAGTGCTGTGCCACCTGAGCCACCAGGTCTCTGCAGGGTTGACAGGATCAAGCAATTCTTCAGGTGTGACAGTCGGCATCGTATGTCTCTCCCCTTGACCTCTGCCTTTTTCTGAAATTCAAGACAGGGAGGGATGAGGTGAGGATCTGCAGGAAGCAGTATCCTTGCAGTGCCCCCAGGAAGAGTCCACCCCTTCAGACTGAACTGTAAGTCTGTTGACTTAATTACAAATTGGATTATAGGAGCTAATGTTCGGTTCCGTGGTGTAACGCCAGGCTGCTGAGAGCCTGTCAGGGACTGGCAGCGGTGTGCGAGGGCTCTGGAAGCACAGCCAGTTCTTGTCCTTTAGACCCAGCTGCTGGCAGGACCTCTGAGGTCCTGTTGCTGTGCCAGGGAAGAGCCTTTGAGCTTCAGCCCCTTCCTGCAGCTCCATGGTGGTAAGGGCTTCTTTTTGAAAGCTATCTGCATAACTGCTTCTGATGGATTAGGTACTTGAATACCTTAAAAAATAAAGAACAACTTGGCAGAGTTCTTTTGGGTTTTTTGGTGGTTTGGTTTTGGTTGGTTTTTTTTAAAGCACCAACAGTTTCCTGTGTGAATAAACTTGTGGAAAGCCTGCTAGAAGGAACATCTAACACTGTAAATTATGGAAATCCACTGCTGGAATAATATCCCTGTAGGACGTTGTTCCAGCTTTTGAGACCTTTGTATTGTTACATGACTTGCTAACTCAAGGTTACCCAGAATATCCAGGAACATGTTTGGGAGTATACAGGGACTGTGTTAGCTAAGGATGAGCATTGCCTAGTGGGATTCCTAGCTGGGAGAGCTCCATCAGGCTCTCAACCATGGCAATATTTATGTTACAGATCGCAGTGAAGCATTAACCATGCAAGAGATTGCTCTAAAGTGACTTTGCAGAGGTACCTGAATTGGAGCCAGGCGTTTTAGCATGAAACTCACCAAGGTTTATTTTGCACCTTGAAGACAAAAGTAACCTTCTCCCACAGAGCTGTTTTAAATCCAAACCTTAAATAGCTTTGACTGGCTTATCCTCTGTTTCAGGTGAGGATTCCTGTCTCACTGGTCTGTTTTGTCCAAGTCTTTTTCTCTCCCTGCACGGTGGATGATGATGTTCTCTCCTTGTTTCCTGTAGGTGGTTGGATGAATCCATCATTCAAGACATCACACCCAAGCTGCTTGGGGAATGGCCCAACACTTACACCTACACCAAAGCCTTGTCAGAGTACCTGATTCAGCAAGAGAAAGGAAACTTGAACATTGCTATCATCAGGCCATCCATCGTGGGAGCCAGCTGGCATGAGCCTTTCCCAGTAAGCATGACTACACAATTCCCTACCACGAGCCTTTGGATGCAGCTGGAACTGTGGTACTGTCAGGAATCTGTCCCTCCTTGTAGCAGTGTCTTGAGAAACAGGTGTCCAGTTCATAGGAGAATGTGTGGAAGAGGTGGAGAACCTGTGCTGGCGTAGAACAGCAAGACTTCTTCAGCATCTTCAGGAAGAACTCCTGTGTAAAGACCACATTTAAGCAATAATAACAAGAGCTGGGATAGTTACGGTGCAGAATGCTGGGCTTGCACCTGATTGTCCATTCAGGCACACCACGGGAGTTTCTGTGCTCAAAACATGGGATCTGAGGGGCAGTTGTACTCCTGGTGCATTCTGGTTGAGGTGAAAATGTCAGGCACTCAGTAATTAAATGCAGCTGTACTTTGCAATGAGCTAATTCATTAAGCTAAATATACTGGTAGGAATAATGTGCCCTAACATTGCAGCCAAATTGGAAAGGCAACACAAAGTCACCTTTGGCTTTCATGCAGCCTGAAGTGTGCCAGAGATGGCTGAGATACAGCCAAGGCTCTGGGCCAAGCTCCCCACCTTGGAAAGACAAAGAGCTCTGTTTGGTGTCACAACCTGTTCCAGGTCAAACAGCTCATCACTGCTCTGAACTCCAGCTCCCACAAGTGACAGCTTCCCTGACCTGAAGTAGGATGGGATTTGAAAGGAGTGGTGTGGTTTGGTTTTGGGGTTTTTTTCTTCCTTGCTGTAGAAATTAGTTGGAGTGATCAAATCACTCTCGGTGACAGCTGCATGTTGTCTGTCAAGGGTAAATATCACTCCAGCTGTTTTCAGCAAGTGTGGCAGCACCAAGACACTGTGGTGTTTAAAGCCAGATTTTATTCCTGAGGCCGGGGAATAGGAAAGAAATGGTTTCTAAGAACAAACTTAGATTCTGTTGTTGACGAGTAAATTGCAGGCAGTGCATCCCCTGGTACTGGTTGGTGTCCTGGCAGCTGTCCCAGATGGGCTGGCATCCATCTGAACTGGTGTCTCCTTCCTTCTTTGTCTACACCACAGCACTGTCATCATTTAGAAGCCTGTGTAAGCAACATATCATTGAAGGGAACACTAATGATTCTTCTTTTCTGCAGGGTTGGATTGACAACTTCAATGGGACCAGTGGAATATTTATTGCGGTACGTCTGGTTACTATTTAAGCTCCCCTTAAAGCAGAGTTTGAGTTACTAAAATAGCAATTCTGACGTTACTCTGCAGCCCCACTTAGAAACTGTGTGCAGTAAAGGGCCACAGGAGTTTTCTGAGTCTGGGAGAAAGATGTCACACACTTGCCACACATCTGTCAGCTGGTAGGATCCAGAGGATGGTCTGTTTGTGCTGAGCTCAAAAAAGGACACTGTGAGAGTATTCATGTTGCTGGTTCACTGAATGTGAATTGCAGTTTCTAAAAACTCTGAAAAAACTACAGGTTTGGACACATTT
This sequence comes from Dicrurus megarhynchus, assembly GCA_013399195.1. Classification (NCBI taxonomy): domain Eukaryota; kingdom Metazoa; phylum Chordata; class Aves; order Passeriformes; family Dicruridae; genus Dicrurus; species Dicrurus megarhynchus. The sequence goes on from VXAD01008595.1 coordinate 124,979, forward strand.
GGCCAAATTTTCAAAGAAAAGGCAAAAGATGTATCCTTGAAATGAGGGTAATTCACGGGTATCACAGCTTGAATCTTTTAACACAACTTTATTTTCCAGGCCAGGTTACCACACTGTCAATACAAGGCAGCAGTATTTATCCTTCCATTTGTCTCTGTGTGTATTGTTTCTAAATCCACTGCTGTAACTTGTTATCTCTCCACAATACCAAAGTTTCTGGCTCCCACTTGCCACTGCTTTGTACAGGATTTCTCCCTGTACAGACTACACCTAAATAATGTGTGTGATTGATTCAGGCTCTGCCAGTCACATGGATAATTCACTATATTTTTTTCTAACACTCGTGTAAATAATGCCTTTGCAAAATAGTGAGGAACAAGTTATAAGATAAATAATAACGTGATAAAATATTCCCTGTAAGGTAAAAATAATCATTACAATTAATACATGAAAAGAGTAAAGTTGCATGCCTTTTCTCCTGCCTTATATTTTTTTTTTCTCAACTAAAATCACTGCCTTAGGTCTCTTTGTCAATCCATAATGCTTTATAGCTCTGGGCAGATATTTATGTTCATGTATGAGTTGTTCAACTTCATTACTTTGTCAAAACTATGTTCTAATCAGCCTGGTGCAGTATATAAAAGGATTAGTGGTCTGCAATCATGCAAGAGCAGAATAAAATCCGGATATCATCTTGTTAAAAAAGCTTATTTGTATCTGAAGTAGAGCATAAATAGAAACTGTTACAGTTATGGAATGCACAGGACAAATAGTGTGTATATCCCAGCTAATGCTTTCATCTGAACCCCATCTGTACATTTCAGAAGCATTCAATTTTTGTTCACAAATTACTGACTTCTAATTATGTCACAGTTTCTTAAAAAAAAAGCCTCCTATTCCTTGGTGACAACTCAAGAAGCTTGTACTGCCTCTCTGCTCTGGTCCCAGCATCTTGTGCTGGTTTTTGGGTTCTTTCATGATGGTATCAAGATCAAGGAATGTTTTGCATTTCCTTAATTTTGCAGATCCACTCCTTACATTTTCATGTGTCAGGTTCTAACTTTTATAATGACACAAATTTTATTTTGGGGTTTTTTTTTGGTTTTGTATTTTTTGGTTTTGTTTTTTTTTTTTAATCGTAACTTTGTCACAAAATTTATCCAGAACTGGTTTGCAAGAAACCTTGGGCCAGGTTTTGTATGCAGATGCAGCCTTTATCTTTAGATCCAAGTTAGCTCCATGGAAAGCAAAGAGTAGGAGATTCTAGGGTCACTGTGGGAATTAGCTTCTCTTTTTATACAAAAGATTAGACTTGCACTGAGATTTGAAAAAGAGATGGTATTTTTTGGTCCAGGATTGAAGCTCTGAGGTTTTTTAGTATAGTAGATAAAGAGACAATGAAATTCATGTCATCTACACTGAGCTCTTGGGTGATGAAATGTGGTCTGTAACTACATTGAGAGTTAGCCAAGACAAAGGCAAAAAACAATGACAGTGGGTGCAGGGTGTAGAGACAAAGTTGTTTGGGATGTTTTCTGGAAGGGGAAGGTGTTTATTATTAGGGACCCAAGACACTTTTTTCTTCTGGAGGGGGGGAATTAATAAATACGTGAATTGAATGTGGTGAGTCGTTTGAAAATGAACCCTTGAACTTCTGAGTGATGCATTAATTTGACTTTGTGTCAGTACAACCAGCTCTCCTGGCCAAATGTATTTTAAACTGTGATTATTAGATGAGTAGCTTTATTTGCTTTAACTAAGTGTTGAAAAAACAAAAGGGAAGTGGTTTTGGTGGTTTGGTTTTGGGCATTTGAAGTGTCCCTCCATACCAAAATACTCACTTTCAACTTCCAACCAAGCTCATCCTATAGGGAGAACATCCCCCAGATTCAGATTTGGTTCAGGTGATCTTTGGTGTCACTTGGGCAGAATTTGGACTCCAAGCCTTGCAAAGACTTTTTTTCTCAGTTGCAGTGTTTGAGTCTGATCATTTCATTCCATAAATAGACACATTTCTTATAAATATTCATGAAATATGGGAGTCCAAGTTGTTCTTGATAATCTAATTATGTTTCTTTCGCCTACAGTTGCTCCAGCTGCTGTGGGGAGCTGTGTTTGTTGATTGAGGAACAAAATTAAATTAATTACATTTCCGCTGGAGTGTAATTAAGGCATTTTGTCTCACTGTTCCCTATTACAAGCAAAGACCTTCCTCCCTGCAAGGCAGTGAAGCTGTAGGGCACAACTGGTGTAATTTGTGGTCTGGACAGTGACTGGCCCCAAAGCACCTCAGCTGAAAGGCTGTCCAGAAACATCGGACTCTGAGCAGGAAATTATTTCGGAGGTTTCACTTTGCAGTAGCTTCTATTTCACTAAAGAGAAAAATGTCAGCATCTATAAATAGAAACCAAGCCATACCTGATGAAAGTACCACTGAACCATTTTCAGTGTAATAAGTAGCCTAAAAAACTTAAACCTGAAGCCTTTGTTAAATACAAAACATAGGAAATCTTGAAATCATCCATGTGTGTATGACCATCACATGCTGCTCTGAATACATTTTGCAGCAGATCCATCAAACATCCTCATTTTGAAGCCCTCAGAAAGGTCTTTAGTGTACCTGTGAAGAGGCGATAGTTGGTCACACAGTGGTCTCTAGTGGGCATGTGTTCACAGCAATGGAAAATTCAGAGCTGAGCTTGCTTGCCTCCTTTGTTTCTTTCTGCCATTTTTTTTCCCCTTGAAAAACACCCGGTAGTAAGAACCCAAAGAAAATCATTGTGATGTTGCAAGTTAAATTTTAATGTCTGAGCCTACCCATGGCAGCAGAAGTTAATGCATGACACAGGTTTCAGGAGGATTGAGTGAGCCATGTGGGGAATCTTGCACTGTTGTCTGTGTCAGTCTGTGATCCCACTGCCACATGCACCAAGGATGAGATGGGACTGCTCAGAAGTCTTAGTTCCTGAAAATTAAATCAGTCAGAAGTGGTATTCCCTTACTTGCAAGCTGTGGAATGTAACAAACACATCTTATTGCAGAAGAGGAAAGGATGAGGAGGACAGCCACCAAAAAGACCCCAAGAGATAAACACCTTCCAAAGCGTGGATACAGTGTCCCTTAAAATCCACCAATGACCACTAGCCAATGGCATGTGTTTTACAAGTTAATATCAAGTCTTAAATGCTTTTTTAAAGACTTGTTTTGTCTCCTCAGACTTCAGGCAAGAGGTTTTCCACAACTAGGAGCTTCCTGTTTAGTTGCTGTAGAAAAACTTAATCTGTTTTATAATGAAATTGGAGTTTCAGGTTGTATGAAAATAATTTAAGAAAAGCTGTAACATTTCCTTTGCCCTAACTTTTAAATATTGATGGATCTGTAGCAGATGTTCTTTTGCTCCTTTACTCAGTCCTTCCCTCTGCTTTTGCACAGATCTAAATTACAGGAGTTTTTTTCCTTCCTTGCTCCACCATCACTTTTATCCTCTCAGCTTTTTCCCTGGCTCCTCAGCTTCACTGCATTGTTTCCCATGTGAGAAATAACTTGATTGCAACCTTGACTCTGCCACGTGGGGTTTCTTTTCTTACATGGGGTTTCTTTTCTTACGTGCTCTGTTCAGCCCTCATCCCTGACACACCAAGTAAAGTTCCTTCACCCCATTTCACCCCCATGTTTCTGTATTTTGCCTTGGCCTCTCTGATCCAGTCTGCCATGTTGTTGCCATGTCTCTCCTGTGGAACCTCCAAAGCCTCATTGGTCATCACAGAAACCCCTTGATAAGCATTCAGGTTAAATGTATGTTATTCTGGGGAGCCTGATCCCCTGACAAATGCACTTCCAACCAAAGCAAGGTGAAAATTTTTTGTTCTTGCCTATTTTTTCTTTTTGGTTGTCAGTACTTTGTATTTTTGCCTATTCCTTTTACTGACTTTTGGTGGGTGATGTGCTCTTCAAGGCAGGGGCCATCCTTTGACTGTATCTTTGTGCTTAAGAGACAGCTGTGGAAAAGAGGAGAGTGGGAATACATCCAAAGGAAAAGTAGTCAACTTTTCAAAGAGTCTACTGGTGTCATTTCCAAAGTGGCTGCAGTCTCTGAGGGACACTCAGACCTCTATCTCCTGTGTCACTTAAGAAAATGTAACTTTCAGGCATCACTGGGAATTTCCCATCAGCAAATTCAGATACATTTCTTTCCTAAGGTATTTCTTTCACATTGAGTTGAGTTAAATTAAGAGTCCCAGCTTTTCTTGTTGTACACAGCACAGGCATCATCATGTTCCCAGGCTTCCTCTGAAAATGCAGGACAGCCGGGTCCACGGGAGATCCTTCTTTGTTGTCACAGAAACCAAATAACCTGCAGCAGAAAAAGCTGCTACCATGCTGGCCTGTCCCCAGTGCACGCTGCTGGAGTCCTGCCAGTTAAATCACAGCCCAGCCTGACAGTGGGTGACTGTTTCCCTGTCTCCCTGTGTCCCACAGGCAGGCAAGGGCATCCTGCGGACCGTCATTGCCAACAACGAAGCGGTGGCAGACATGATTCCCGTCGACGTCGCCATCAACCTGACGCTGGCAGCCGGGTGGTACACGGCTGTGCACAGGTGGGAGGGCATCCCTCTGCGTGGCATTCCTCTTTGGCCACACACCTGCAATATTTGGTCCCTTCACCAGCACTTTAAAGGGAACCAGGAGCTGATTAAAAACTTATGCAAGAGGCTGGTTGATTCATTTTCTGGTTGGTGTTTCCTCCCTGCGGGTGGGCAGGGACTGAAAGTGTAGAAGAAGCAATAAAGGCAGGGTTCAGAGTTAGGAAATCTCTAAAGCTATGGGTGAGAACCTGTTTCTTGCCTCTCAGAAATTGCTCTTCTGAAGGCCAAGAGCTTTGCAGCAGTGGTTTTTTGGGCCTCCTTTTCATTGAGTTGCCTTTCAAGTGTCCTCTGGAGTTTTCTTGGTAAAAAAGCTCAGCGTGTTTTCCTTGGGAAACACTGCACAATATAAATATATTATGGGCTTATAGGTTATGTGATCTAAAAAAATCTCCCTTCTTTGCATTGTTGAGAAGGGTATGTAGAAGTGACATTAAGGATTTAGGATCTTTTCCTGTGAACCTCTGGCCTGGCCTTTAATCATTGGGTAGGAGTACAGAGGATAAACCACATGAATTATTCTGGAGGTTTATGCAACTCTTGAGAGATCAAACCCAGGCAAATAAAAGGCAGAAGTGTTTTATTTTGAAAGACAGATTAAGCCCTCTGAGCTGAGGGTAGAGCTACATCCAGTAAGATAAATAAGGATCCTAAAAGGACCTTGAAGAGCAACTCACCAGCTTTCCCCTCAAAGCATTATTAAGAAAACCACCAAATTAAAACTGTGCAGTTTTCAAGTATACAGTAAGAAAAATGCTGTATTGATGTCATCACTTGACACCCTTGGCAAGGCAGGCTTAGGTCAAGAAAACTGTTTGATTAATTCTTGACTTATGTTGAAGGAAGAAATAAAACCAGTGTGATCCATGTTGGTTTCCACACCATAAAACCCAAACTTTGTTTGGTATTAAACTGGGAATTTTCTTGAAATTGATTGATTTTGTAATCCCTTCCCTAAGAAATGGAGTTTTTCTTCACATCTCAAAATAATACTTCTTTCTGTTTTCCAGACCAAAAAACTTGTTGGTGTACAACTGCACAACAGGGGGAATCAACCCTTTCTTCTGGGGAGAAATGGGTAAGGTCTCATTTCAATGGAGAACATCCACAGTGTTCCTTGCACTGTCAGATATCACAAGCATTCTTCAAACAGGCTTTGAAGAATTGGTTTCCACTGTTTAGGTGGCGTTCGGTGTCTGCCATTCAAACTGCATTTTGGGGGGCCCAGCTGTAGTGGGTGAGGGTCCTGTGAGGAAAAGGGCACTTACAAACCAAACCATTCTAGGATTCTGTGATATTATGGAAGTGAAGTGGTCTTTCTTGCCCATCAGAAAATTCTGAACAGAAATAACAGGTGTGCACTTGAGGAGGAAAACATTGAGATGACACGTGGGCTTCAAGAACAGTTTGTATTTGGATAGTGAGTTTTGTCAGTGGAAAAAAAATCAAATTATTTTCATGCCTGACTTTTCTTCAAGCAAGGGAGGGGTGAAAGAAAGGGAGACAGATTCTGACACCCTTGCAGAGAAAAACTCATGCCGAAGCCAAGCAGCAGAATTTGTTTCAGCTGTATACTGTGAAATACTGTGTACAGTCAGTACATTCATGGACAGATGTACAGGGCCTGGTTTACTTTCTGTTGCCCCTGCATTCATATCTTTGTGCTTTAAATACTCCATCTTTCAGCCTTTGCTTTGCTTTTCCCCTTGCATTATTTACATGGCAAACTAAGTCAGCAGAGAATCAGACCATAATTGCATTTACAGAATAATTGTCTTAACCATGATATTTGATCAACTGGCCTAGCAGGGAAGAGGTTTCAGCAATTGGCTGAGTGCTGGGAACATCACACCAAGTTCCTGGCTTTTTTTTTTTTTTTTTTTTAATTTAATGAGAGATAAAATGTTGTGGTTAGTCACAGATCTTCTGTGGCTTTTTCACGGGAGTGGGTGCAGAGCTCTTCAGCTGCTACTTCAGCAAAAGCCACCATAGCACCACTCTCTTGAGGTTTGCCTTCTTTAACCCTTTTTCAGTGTAAATTTACTGATGAAAACAGCAATGTATTAGTGCATTGTCTTTGATTTTATTCTGTTCCTCTGCTTATAACTGTGAATTTAGCCATGAAATCATCTGGGTGCAACAGCAGCAGCAGCTTCCATGAGCAGCTCAGCTGTGTGATGGGACTGAAGGCAAAATTTTCTCCTTGGGTGACACTATGAAGCTCTTTCTACCACATGTTGTAGGCACAGTTTTTCTGAGAGCAGCATGCTGCAGAAAATTAGGAGGGAGTATTAAAGTGAAAAATTTTGCCTTTAAAGACGTTGCACGACTGAAGAAATGAGTTAGGGAAAGATTTACTGCATCACGATGTTATGACTGCAGCCATCCAGTCTGAATCCTCAATTCAGTCTCCTACCAATTTCTTTTTGGGAAATAGACATAATTCTGTTCAAGGAGTCAGGGTGTGTGACTGGTCACCAGGGTGGAGGGTCCTGAGTGTCTGGAAGCTGCTGAGAAACCAGGGAGGGGAATGGGAGTCAGCTGGCGTGGGACTGAGTATTTTAGTGCAAAGCAAACATGGGGTTTGTAGAGGGGAGCGCCTGGGCTGCCTGGTTAGGCCAGGTGACACCAGGACCTGCTGTAGGAGGGGCAGGTGGACACAACAGAGCAGGGATTTTTCACAGGGAGAAAGATCAAAGAGAGAAATTGAGGCAGGATTGGGCTGAGGATACCGAGGGTTGGGAACAGAAGTGACTGAGGTGGTGATGCTTTGAGTACCAAGGTGATGAGCTTGGAGGGAGGGAGGGAAGAGAAAGAGATCTAGAAGAGAGTTTATGCTTAAACATTCATTGCAAGGCAGTTCCTTCTAAAGCTCTCCAGACACAGATAAAACTCCTAGTGTTAAAAGGAACCTTAACTGATTTATTTCTCTTCCAAATAATGCTATGCCTTGGGCTTTTTTTTCCCTTACTTTCTTATTACTTTCCCTGGTGTTACAAAGATGTGGTCAAACAACTAAATTTTAATCTGAAGAAGCACATTCTGCTTTGCTGCAGTGTGAATCTGATTAGTCTGACTTTGTGAAGTACTTTTTGCACTTTCTCCTCAAAACTAAACCTTAAATCAGGCTGGAAAATGGTGTTCAGCATGGCAAAAAATAAGTTAAATTTATTCTTGATAGTCTACCTGGGTGAGACCTGTGTCTGATTTTCCCCCTGCAGAACCTGCCTTTGAGTCGCAGGATTTGCTGCTGCATTTTTGTGTTGAGGTTGGAGGGGAAAGACCACCCACCCACCAAATTGTTGCAGTACCTCCTAGAGGTTACAAAGTTCTGGTTTAGGGTTCTTAGAGGAAGTACAGAGAAAGTTACTACTTGAAGTGCAGTAATGAGCTGACCACAGACACTAGAGAGTCCTGTCTGAACGTTATGATTGGAATCTGCTTATCTGAGGATGATCTGGATGTTTCTTGTGGCTTGCAAATTCTCATCTGATTTTCTATTTGTAACATAAGCTTAGAGACTAAACTATAATATGAGCACAGACTGATGTCGTTAACTCTCAAATCAATTTTTTAAAAAGTGAAAAAAGCCCACATATTCTTCTTTCTTGAGCTCACTGGTGCTCAGGAATAGGAGCACCATCTGTTTATCAGTCCCCAGGATGACAGTCTTAAACTCATCTACTGCAGTTCTATTAAGCCTCTGCAATATGCAAATGCCCCAGATATGCACATCTAGATGCCACTTTGTGGCACTGTGCCCTTGCCAGAGCTCAGACCCAGCATATTTTGTGCCTTAACATGCAAAGGGAAGGGAAGATTCCCGCCCTATCATTTGTTTCAAATTAAAAATGCAAGATAGTTTGCTGCCTTGGAGCATCCTTAGAGGTCTTCTGAAAACAGGCAGACATTTGGTGGTGTGGGTCAGATGTGGTTTGAAAGGATGTTATGAAGTCTTTTTAAAGGTATCACCCTGAGTGTGCAAGCAACAAACTCAGACATCAGCCCTTTGGAAAATCTGATCAAAAATTAGAAATGTCATTTTTATTTTATGCTAGCAGATCAAAGTTTGCTTTCAGTGATCTAAAGAAATGTTAGCACTTACCAATTTCTTTTACATCTGCTGCAGGTGAAAGAAGAATTGCAGCTCCTTGAAGCTCCTAGAGCTGCCTGCTTTTCCTCCTTTATGTTTTGGTGCTTTGGCAAGGAGGTTTTTGTCTGCCACTGTTAAGTCTGGAGCAGGATTGGGTTTCAAATAGGCGATAGATGGAGTCATCAAGTGTCATGGCAGAAGGGACAAAAGCATGTCCAAGCTCTGGTGACACAGTTCAGAGAGCTGTGGGCTGGAGGTGTGAAGCACAGTAACTTGGGCTGTGCCCCGCCGTGGTTGTGCCCAGCTGGAAGTGAGTGATGGCCAGTGAAAAATGCCTGTTCCCTTGCAGGGCAGTATGTCATGTCCACATTCAAAAGGAACCCTCTGGAGCAGGCCTTCCGAACACCCAACGCTAACATGACCTCCAGCTACTTGATAAACCAGTACTGGATCACTGTCAGCCACAAGGCACCTGCCATCCTCTACGACCTGTACATGAGGCTCACGGGGAGAAAGCCCAGGTAAGGAATGGTGCCCTCAGCCTCCTGCACTCCTGTGGAGAGCAGAGCTCGAACCAGCGATGAGAACTGGAGTCCTTGAGCTTCTTCCTGTCCCCTTGTCTTGAGGAAAATGAGGAAAATGCATGGCTGTAGCTAAGCACAGCCTAGGGCTTGCACCCTTCCCACCACCTGGAGAACAGCACATCTTTTGAACTCAGTTTTACACAGTTCACAGCTTCCCAAGGCAGAGGAGGACTGGCAGTCTTCTGTCTTCTCTGTATCCAGATCTCTACCACTCTGACTTTCCAGTGGGATCACCCCTATCTGGCATGAGCTTGCATAAGGACTTGAGACCGGCAAGGTTTAGAACATACCAGCTAATATTTTTTTCCCCCATAAATCAGATGCCTAAGTAGCTGTTTCCAGCACTGGCCTGAAATCTAGGAAGCAGTTGTTTCTGAGTACGATTAAATTCTAATTGCATTTAGGAGGGCAGTTCACCATTACAGGGGGTATTTGAGCCCTGGCAGTGGTATGGCTTGGAGGAACACCAATATCCATGTCCCATGTGGTAGGAATCCTCTTGTAAGTAACATTATTCCAGACATTGTCCTCCTTTACTCCCTGCCACCACAGAGGAGGATTTATTGTGCAATGTGAGAACAGGGTGCCAGCACCATGTTGATGTCAGCTGCTCTTGTGCTCCTCTGCTAGCTAGAAAGCTGGCTTCAGCTGTTTGCAAGGAAATCCCTGGCATTGCTCTGATTTATCCCTGACATTCTGCTATAGAGGCAGATCGGTCTGTTAAAAGACTTCCAGTTTTCCAGGAGGAAAGAATTACCCTAGAAATAGAGGTAAACTGAAAATGAGGCTGGAATATCCAGTCTTTGTTGAAATGGGCAGCAGTAAGGTCTTGGCACTGCCATTAAAATTGACATTTCTTTTCATGAAGTTGATTGGCATAATTAACCAGTGGACACTGCCTGCAATGCTGTAGTTAAATGTCAAACAGACCTCAGCAGTCTGTGATTCTATGATCTGAAGAGGTGTGTGTAAAAACAGGGTTTCATGTCAACTGCCTGAACTCAAATGTTGTGACCACTTTCAAAACACTGACTAATAATTTGTGTGAAGGAACCCTTGTGTGAAGGAAAGGTCTTCTGAAAAACTTTTAAGGTTTGTACCCTCAGCAGAGGTGACTCACCAATGAAGTTGTGAGTTTTCCAAGTCTTTTTTTTTTTGCAGTGTGGTAGAAAGCACAGTAGTAGCTCATTGTTTCTTTTTTTCCCAGCTACCTGAATATCAGACCTTTATGGTCCAAGGGCAGTAAACCACATCAAATAATAAAAAAAGAAGCTTATTTAGGTGTGAGCTCGTTTCACATAAATTACCAGATGCCAAGCAAAACTGCCCTAAATGGTTTCCTGTGAGTGCTGCACATCCATCCATGACTTACAGCATAATGTGGTTTATGTCCTTAGTAGTCTCCTGGGGCAATCCTGTCTCACCTGTGGATCTGCTTGTGCAAGGCTCTGTATGGGAGCAAATACAGAAATCATTGCTGTAAACTGTTTTCTAGAAGACAAAACACATGTCTGAAGTGTGGCTACAGTGAGAGCTAATACTCGATTTATTCCATACTGGATTTATTCCTCTCAGTTCCTCCACAGGGGAGGATGAGACGTCCTGTAAGAAATCTTTGCCATGTTTCTTCTCAGTCGATGTTTTTCAGACCTTTCCTTCACACAAATTATTAGTCAGTGTTTTGAAAGTGGTCACAACATTTGAGTTCAGGCAGTTGACATGAAACCCTGTTTTTACACACACCTCTTCCGATCATAGAATCACAGACTGCTTTAGATGGGAATGAACCTTAAAAGATCATCCAGTTCCCCCCCTGCCATGGGCAGGGACACCTTCCACTATCCCAGCTTGCTCAGAGCCCCATCCAGCCTGGCCTTGGACACTTCCAGGGATGGGACAGCCACAGCTTCTCTGGGCAACCTGTGCCAGGGCCTCACCACCCTCACAGGGAAGAATTTTTTCCAGATATATTAAAGAGCTGATTCTCTTACTCTTTCTTTTTTCTGGTAGTTTCCATTAGTCCTAAGCACTTTAAAGATTTTGGGGAATCAGCTTGAGGGGCAGCTTCAGATCTTTGCAATCTAGCTGCATACTTTTTTTCCCCAAGTTCCTAAAATGTATTAACATATTCACAAAGCTTTGCTCCATGGTGCTCGCCCTACACAGGAAGATTAATCTGAAATATTTTTAAAGCAGTTCAGATAAACTGCATTCAGTCAACGTGCACGTAATTATTCAGAATGAAGGTTCCTTTAATCTGATGGTCTGCTTTGCTTCTAAAATGAAAGCCACTTTAAGAAGGAGTGCCTATCTAAGGTTTTAGTGCTCTTTCCAGTTGCTTTGGGTGAGTTGCACAGTTCTGCTCTGAGCTGATGGACTCATTGTGTCTTTCTGTGCTGTGCTGAGTGCTTATCGCCGTGGCAGTCACATCTGCGTGGGGAGAGGCCAGCCTGGCACCATTCTCCCCCAGACTGCCGCCTTTTATTTGTCACAGCAACTGTGTTACCCTCTGGGCAGCTCAAAATTTCGCATGAAAACAGCTCTGTTTTCCACAAAAATCAACCTTTTAATGCTTTCTCTTGCCCTTACCCCATCTGAGAGGACGTGGTGTCCTCTCAGAATTGACCGAGCCCTGTACATCACACTTTAAAACAACGGCCAGAGGCCTTTTGTCCTCATGACCACTGGGACAACTAAAATAATCCTACAGGGTAGGATTACTACTGTCATCCACTTTTATATAAAAAAATTAGTAAGAAAAGGCCAAGACATATGAGAGGACCTGAACCTACATTTCCCAAGTCCTTAAGCAGTTATGCCCCTGAAGCAAGACAACAAAGACCTGGAGCTGTTGGAGTGGGTCCAGAGGAAGCCCATAAAGATGGTCAGAGGGCTGGAGCGCCTCTCCTCTGAGGACAGGTTGAGAGAGCCACGACTGTTGAGCGTGGAGAGGAGAAGGCACCAGTGAAACCTAATGACAGTTTTTCCGTACTTAAAGCAGACCAGTGGGAAAGAAGGGGAGGGACTCTATAATGGATCGTAATCATAGGATATGGGGTAATGGTTTCAAACTGAAAGAAAGTACATTTAGATTAGATAGGAGGAAATTGTTCCCTCTGAGGGTTCTGAGGCCCTGGCACAGGTTGTCCAGAGAAGCTGTGGCTGCCCCATCCCTCGAAGTGTCCAGGCCAGGTTGGATGGGGCTCTGAGCAAGCTGGGATAGTGGAAGGTGTCCCTGCCCATGGCAGGGGTGGAACGAGATTATCTTTAAGGTCCCTTCTGATGCCATGATGATTTTTTGCCTTTTCTTTTAAACCCCTTTTATACCTTTTTACAACTTCTGTATTCCTTAGTGCTTTTGCCTACATTCTTCGATTTGTTTGTTAAGCTAGGACACTAAACATTTTAGAGGTTTTGTAGTTAGGGATCAGAGTGCCCCAGACCTCTCCAGAACACATTCTGTAAACTAAGATAGAACCATCCAGGGGAAGGTTCCTTGGGGAGGGGGGCTCACTGGAGCCTCTCACTGGGGAATTTATGGTAAATATGCTAATTAGTAAAACCTGTAATGTTATACCAGATCTTTTGTGGGGAGAGATTATTGTGGTGTATTGAGGTGCATTCAACCTGGATGTAGTGCACCTAAGGATCCTTAAAATAAACTCTAAGGTAAAATCCCTTTTTCCCTTCTAACCATGTTTGACTCTTGATTTTAACACCAGGAAAAGGCATCACTTCCAACCCAAACCACTCTGTGATTCCTTGGTTCTGTCTGAAAACTGAAGTTGAGCAAATGACTTCTGAGCTCAGTGTCCATACTGCAGATGTGGTCACTGCTGTACTGGAGCTAATGCCAAAAATCAGAGCCTTGCTTCAGTACACAACTCAGGCTTGGGAGCAGAAGAGAATTCCTGTGGCAGAAAAAGAAGTATCTGCCTTGGGAACAGAAGCAGTGCACCTTTGTGGTGCAGACTTCATCCTAGCTCACATGGGCTCTTTCCTCCACAGTGGTACGTGAGGTAGATGCAGCTTCCAACCCTTGTTTAGGTCAGACCATTGAGTTGGACGTCACTGGCAAACAAATTTGCACCCGTGTTGGAGACAACAATAAAAGCTGGGTAGCTTTAGGCTCAAGAGCTCAGCTGGAGTAGTTCAGACTTGCTGAGCAAGTTCTCAGCCTAGTGAGCAGCAGGGCAGTGCTCATGAGGAATTGCAGTGCTTATTCACCTGGACTGGTGAAAACACAAATGAACAGCTTCTGCATAAGGTCAGACTTCCTGCTCACCTCTGATGCTCCCCCTTGTTTCAGAATGATGAAGATCATCAATCGGCTGCACAAGTCTATGACACTCCTGCAGTATTTCTCCACCCAGTCCTGGAACTGGTCTTCAGATAATATGAATATGCTAATGAGTCACCTTAACACAGAGGACAAAAAGGTAAATATGTCTTGAATATGGGTTGCTAATCTCAGATTCTGGTCATCTGCAGCAATTATTTTTGGGGTATTGTTGAGCTTTTAAATGATATCTAGATGATTGGAATTGATTTTAAGATGAAATAATTTATTTCAGTAGCTTTCCGTTTATTACAGGAGAATGTTTTCAGGTCCCTTCCAACCCAACCTATTCTGTAAAAACTTCTTCCCCTCTACAAAGCCTTTCTTTGCTGTAAGAGGCAGACAGATGCCTGAGAGCTTGCTAACAATTTGTCCAGTATGAGCACCTGAAATGAACTGGGGTAGTTGGCTCTGCAACGAGATTGTGTTTATGTCAAACACCAAAGTGACCCATTTCCTGGACTTCTGTTGATTTAGCTGCCAAAAGAGAATGCAGCACAGCTGAGAGTAACACTGATGCAGAGGCACCTGCTGACTCAATGTCCAGATAATTTATTTACACATAATTCTAGTGACATGTTAAAACCGTGTGGAAGTTTTCATGTGAATCTGTTTGTCTGTGTGGAATGCCATTTTTCTTCCGTGATTCTGTGTGTATGTGTGTACAAATACATGTGTTTATGGAAAAGTTGCTGCCTGAAAGATAAACACCTTTATTTTCTGCCAGCTAGCACTACATTTCTGCTTGCTTTGCCCAGGTTCCCAGCTGGGTGGGACATTAATCAGCAGCTGTGAAACACAGTCTGGCAGTGCTTGGGAACTCGGTGGCTTTGAGAATCTCAGAGAGAGGCCTTGTCAGGAACAGAGATCAATGAAGACTTGATGCTTCAAGTGAACTGCTTTTGAACTCTGGTGTTCAACTTTTGCTCTTTGTCTTTAAATCCCAGTTATACAACTTCGATGTTCGCCAGCTGCACTGGTCAGAGTACATCGAGAGCTACTGCATAGGTGCTAAGAAGTACTTGCTAAATGAGGACATGGCTGGCATTCCAGCAGCAAAGCAGCATCTACGGAAGTAAGTCACACCCAGGGACAAGGATAAGAGCTCCTGGCTGCCTTTGGGGAAAATAATTCTAGCTACGTTGCAAAATTATTATTGGTTGAAATGGAGATAAATAACTTATTTCTTATCGCAGCGGTTTGTCAGTATTTACAAACGTAGAATAAGGGAATAGTTTGCCATAGCAAGGAATCCTAAACAAGTTCATCACCCATGGATCGTTTTTAGGAGGTTTATAAGGACCTCAGGAACGGACTACTAACTGCCTCAGACAGTATGCTGTGATGCAGTGATAAACTTTACCTTGGAAAAAAAGGGCTCTTATAAAAATGAAACAAGTCTTGAGGTCTTTAGGTGTCTTTTTTTCCCTTGGTCAAGCACTGGGAATGTGAGAATTAGAGAACTGCAGAAACTTCTGCTTGACAGAAAGAAGACAGGATCATGAGGATCTGAAAAACTCAGCAGTACCACTGAAATTGATGCTGTAAACTAACCCACTCCCCCGCCCCCAAAAATAAAAAATCCCGGTGCTGCAGTGTTGAAAGAGTGAAGGCCATTTATGATCATTACATAATTTCACAACTCTAAAGACAAGGTTTCACCCAAGTAAGAGAACCTTGCTCATCAACTCCTGTGAAGTTGTCTCTAGCCTGCCCCAAATCCTGCAAAGTGAGAAATAGCCAATGTATGAAACCAAAGCAGAAAGTATTGGACACAAACTGTCCTAAAGAAAAACCTCTCCATATGACTTTGCTCTGGTTTGAAACGAGAGTACAGAACAAGAGAGAATTCCAGTACAGCTATTCCACCTGTCCCATGAACTATTCACTGTGCTCCAGCTTCAGAACAGTCCTTGGCAAGACCAAGGACTCCAGTACAGCATCTCTGCTAAAACAGGAATGGCAAAAAGCCCAAGAGCCACTTGTATATAGGATTTCTTCCCGAATTACCTAGGAAATTCTTCCCGAATTTCACTGTAGGAAATGCAGGGGGCTGGTGAGCTTCTTGTTGTTTGTGTGTTTCTTGATAAGATGCCTCTTTCCCAGGCTGAGGAACATCCGATACGCGTTCAACACCACCCTCCTCGTGATCATCTGGCGCATCTTCATCGCGAGGTCGCAGATGGCTCGAAACATCTGGTACTTTGTGGTCAGCCTCTGCTACAAGTTCCTGTCCTACTTCAGGGCATCCAGCACCCTCAGGCACTGAAGCCATCCGTCAGCAACCAGCCTCTTCCAGAAGGACCTCCATCTCCTCTAATCAGCAACTATGGGCATCGGGGTCTGAAAGTAGCAGAAAAATCCACTCCCTCCAACAGCAGCTGTCATTTATTGTGCACTGTTACATGCTCACCTTTTTAATTTTAACTAATGCTTTAATACATGGTGGTCTTTCTTCCATAGGACCAGGCCAATTTTTAAAGCCATAACTGAAGCTTTAGGAACAGGTCAAGCTGGGACCTTTCATCTAGAGTCTGATGTGCAGGAGTAAGGATTAACCAAAGTCATTGTCTTCCCACCTACTACTCCTTAGGCTATCTTAATCCCATCTTCTTCCTCAAAAGAGGCCAATTTAAAGCACGACCTTGGAAGGATGCCACCAGAGAAGACCCAGCCAAGGAAATTAACCTGTAAGAGGTCTTCCTAAAGCAGCTGTTCCTTCATTCTCATTCAGTGAAATGGTACCTTATTGAAAAAACAAGATTGCACCTTCTCAGTTTTTCAAAAGTTAGGAGGGGGAAAGATCAGTCCCATGAGGCCAGTGAACACACGGAACAGTTTTCAGATCTTGTCTTGTATTGCTGCTGAGGACTGATGCTTTCAAGCCATACCTGAAGACACACATAGAATTCATGCACCTGTGTTAACTCTGCTCACTCACAAGCTGCTTTCTTACAGAGAGGTCTTCTTTTCTTTTCTCCCTGTGTTTAAGGTTTCAGTCTATTAAAAAATTCCTGGTCTTGCATTTATCACATTTGCTTGGAACGTTTTTGGGGTCTTGAAAAATGCTGTATTAACCCTGAGAATGAAGAGAAGAGTTCTTAAAAGTTGGAAGAAGAATACGGAAACTCTCTGTTATTTTTGAGGCATAGGTCTTTTTTTCCCCTGCAGGAAACCTCTCTCCCTGTAGCTCAAAACCAGCCTGATACTGGGCTTCCATTACAGCAAAATCACTTTGCAGTTGATCATTTCCACTGGCAAAGAAAGTGTAAAGATGCACATGGAGGAAACATCATTGGGCCTGTTCTGCTGCCACTCCTGTCAGGAGGCATTAAAAAGTCTGAAACTTGTTTTTGTTGAGAATAGGTTAAATGTTGGATTTGATGATCTTAAAGGTCTTTTCTGACCTAAACAGCTCTGTGATTCTTTGGCTTCTCTGTAAGAACAGTCATGCACTGTGAAGGTAACGCACTTTGTTCTGCAATTTAGAATTTTCAGAATTTAATTTTTCAGAATTTTAGAATTAAATTGAAATTTAGAACGGAAGCCAAGGACCTTCCCAATGCTCTCGGCTATCGGAGATCCTTGTTTCTTGTAGTGAATTAAAAATTCCTGTGGGGGCAGAGAGAGAGAGACTTCTTCAAGTAACTGGTGCAACAACAGCAACAAATTCCTGTGTTGTCAGATTTTCAGCGTCAAATCTAGCACTGAAATATTTTTCATTCGGATAACACCGAATAAGCACTTTTAAGATGATCAGTCTTCAAAGCAGCTAGATTTTGAAACAATGCAGCACCCAGTTTTTCTAGTCTTGTGTCATGCCAGCTGTCTGAAAAAGTAAAAGCTACACAAAAAACAAAGTGACACAGTTGCTCTTTTGTGAGCTGAGAAGAGCAGAATATTTAGAAACCTGGCGTTACTCAAAAATTATATTTGGTTTTGGCAGTGAAGGCAAGAGCAAATTATGACAGTATATTTACATCTGAGGCCTTCAAGCTGGTTCAGGAATCTTTTTAAAGGTGCAAGGAATTAATCTTCCCCTGTATGCCCCAGAGGTCTAATTTCAAGCAATTGCCAAAGGATGCCTGCAGCAGAACCTGACCAGAAATGTGGCATCCAGGATGGCAGGGCTCTGGCATTGCCTGCCACAGACCTTTGTGTTTGTCACACACGACTTTGGATCTGTGCTTAAATAGATCAAGCGCCCAGTTTACAAAGATGCAAATTTCTGAAGCTCTTGCCTTGGAAATGTGCTTCCTTAGTGAAACTGGTCATTAGGTGTTTGTTTTCCAGCTTCAGGGCATGCTCTGCAAGGTGTCACTGCCTGGGAAACCTGGAGCTGTCTGTTCAGGGGCTGGGGAGCAACGTTCCCTGTCCCGTGCTGCCACAGCAATATTTTGGTGAAGGTTGTGGCACTGTACTTTGCTACCGTGGTGGGCTGAGGCAGGTTGCTGCAGGGGTTCTTACAGGAAGAGTGCATTCCCTCAGTTACATAATCAGGTCATCAGGCAGCTTGCAGTCCTCTCATAGGAAAGGCTAAAAAAAAAAAGCAAACCAAAACTGTAGATCACTTTGAAACAAACTTCCACTCAAACATTAGGAAATACTTTCAACTCATATCCTGAAAAGTCTTTTAAAGTGCCTGCATTATGGACAAAGGGAAGCAACAGTAAAGGGGATCATAAGTTTTGGGCTGTGCACGTGACAAAAGCTTGGGTCTCAGAAAAGTCACAGGTGCAGAGCTGCTACACCTACATCAGTCAGCTCTCCTGAGAATAAAGTGTCCCACCTTTCCCTCCCCTTCCCTACTCATGCCAGGCATTCCTGACAATGTAGGCATTCACAGTGGTGTGCGCAGGCTGTATTGTCCCAACAAGTCTGAGGTGTATTTTTTGCTGCCCTGAGCATATCCAGACATGGTTTTCTGAACACACAAAAAGGTACTTCACTCAGAACAATGGTGATGTGACATTTTAAGGCTCTTCAGCATTTTGCTGAAGGAAGCAGCTGCAGAAAAGCAGCTACTCAGCCCTGAAAAAACACCAGGAGCTGCTTGGGTTGATAAAACAGAGCTGTTGCAGATGGTGTCTGCTCTTCTGGAGACCTTTCGTAGCCCACACAGCATTGCCAGCTGCTGGCTCCAGAGCTCTGGCCTTGCCTGGGGCGGATCAAGCTGTTAACTTGTCTTAACAAACATGTAACATGCAGGAGAACCTGGATCTTTAATCCATTTTCTCGTGGCTTGAGGTGTTTCCAGGTGATTGTCTGAAGCACAGACATATTTCAGAAAGCCTCAGTGCGGGGGCTGATGTGTGGCAGTGGCCCTTGAGTGCCGGTTGTGACTGTCAGCACAGGGAGCTGGGCATAAGAACTTGTTCTCACCTCAAGCAGTGGCTGATGTTTGATGGTTTACTTTGTGCTCCTCAGTGGATTTGTTTGTGCTCTGAAGAAACCCAAGCCTTGGGGAAAATATCTGAAAGAAAACACTGAGTATCATTTCACTGTTAATTGTAATTAACAAGTATCTTTTTTTAATTAAACAGTGATAACAAACAAACCACAACAAATACCTACAAATAATCCATGTTTTAACTGCCTTTTGAATGACAACCAAAGCTGGTTATCTCCAGCATGTCTGTTACTTATAAAATAACATTTCTTACCCCTCCACCCTCCTCTGTTCCGTGTTAAGAAACAATTCTTCCACAGTAGGGAGGGAGGGGTAACAGACACACTGATAAATCACAGGTTGTTGGCCCATTACCCACCTCCTGCAGAAATGTGTTCTTTTACACTTTCTAAGGAAACGTGAGTACATCTGCCTGTGTGTACAGCTCCATCTTCCAGCACCAGACAACAGATGTGGTAAAAGCAGTGGAGCTCATCCTGAAATGCCAGCCTGTGCTTGTTTGGCGTGCCCTGTTCCACTTCAGTTCACAACGAAGCAATTAAAACATACCCTCATTTCCAGTGTAAAGGGAACCTAACCTGTAGTTGTTAATCGAGTCATTATCATGAATAAGCAACTGGGAAAAGAGGGAGGGGGGCATCCTTTTGTTTGTAAATAAGCTACAGCTTCATGGTTGAAAGCATGCTGTTGCTCCTCCAGCGTTGATGTTCTACTGCTGAAAGCAAGGATGAACTTTCAGTACAATTTTAGTACAATTGGACCCCTTATTCTAGCACAGAGCAAATAACATTCCCCAGAAGGTAAGTGGTGAACACCCCATTACATGGTGCTAAATACTGGTATGAAAGTGGTACAGATTTACTCAAGAGAATTAAAATCCAAAAAGTAAAGCATATTTGGGGAATAATTAAAGACGTACTATCCCACTTTTCTCTATTGCTTAAAAGCCAACTATGAATTGTTTTTTCAGATGAACATGAAGCCACTTACAAAAGGTTTCTTGTCCTTACGTGATCTTGGCAGACCCCAGTTTATAGTAAAATATGTACTCTCCCACTGTCCAGAGTTTCTACGGTTCTATCTGCTATTTCTATCCTCTTGTTAGCTACGAGACAACTTCCTGTTAAAAATCTTAATTACAGAGTTTCTAATGTTAAGGTGTAATCTTTTTGAGCTCTCAAATCAGTTAAAATGATCAAACCACAAATTACGTGAACCTCAGCCATAAAATTGTTAATATGATGTTTATGTTATTTGAAACATTTAATAAAACAAAATATTTTAAAGCTACGGTCACTTTGCATTGCTTGGTTTGCTAGAGGAGGTGGTTACTTGCTGGCCATCGCAGCTGAGCAGAGGCTACCTCTCCAGCACATCTGCCCCCATCTGCAACACCGCTGTTGGTGGAACGGCAGCCCCACCTACAGGAGGAAAACCCACATTTTAAAAGCTGTGACAGTGAAACTTTTTAACCCAGATACAGAAGACTTGGAAAGGTCCTGCTCTGGTGAGTGTCCTGTGGAAACTCACAGGGACAGATCTGCAGCAAAGGAAAATTGGGAGTAACCCAGCCAACTTCCCTGAACAACATCCCATTTGTTCCTGAGTATATTACCCCAAATTTTTAGTTTTTAAGTATAGAGATCTCACCTCATTATGTTAGTTTTCTGTCAAGCAGGAGTAGATAATGTCCAGCAATTATCTCTCACTTCCTTGCAATATAGCAGATTTGAATGAGAGGAAAAGACACAGCATTATCATGACCCTTTCCTTAATGAAAATTATTTCCAATCCTGAAACCCAGGGCATACATCAAGGATATAACTTCCATTTTGTTAGCAAATCTTTTCTTAAAATATAATTTTTCCTTTTTTATATGTAAATGTGATCTTTATGGAGAAAAAAAAAATCAATTTTCCATTAAGGTGCATCAGTGAATTAAAGCCATCAGCAAGAAAGTTGGAGTTCTTTCCAAAGAACGGACTTAAAGGGCAACCTGCAGACTTCAATATTTAAAGCTTTTCTTCTGACATTTTAATTGCATAGTATTATCAAGGCAAATAATCTATTAAATAAATGAGGGAAATTGCATTAATCTTCATTTTTTAAGGGAAGCAAAAATGGGGGGGGGGAGGAAAATGATGTAACGTAGGACAAGTCCTTAGCTGATACACTGTAAGTCACACAACACAATAAGCACCAGATCTCAAGGGAAGGCATCCCAGCCAATTTTCAATTTTCCCCATCTCCCTCATCTAAGGACAACTGGTGTTCATTAAGAACTGACCCCACAGGTCCCACTTCATAACTCCCAGGATTATTTGGCTGTGAAATGTTCTGTGAAACAGTGATAAATTGGATTTCTGGACTCAGGCCCTACCTATGGAATGGATACCACAGCAAAGGAGGCTGAATTAACCCAGAGCCCATCCAGAGCCAGGAGAGGGGCACACACTCATCTACTTGTCTTGCCACAGGTGCCCTGATGATACAAACTCCTGCAGCTGCCTGCACTGCAGTCCCAGAGGTGACTTGCTCCTCCCAGGGAAGCAGCATATAACACAGATGTAAAAGCCACTGCAAAAGTACACAGCAAAGAAGTGCAATAGCTCTGAAGCTGCCAATGTGATCCACCTTTTTCCAGTTTTTTCTGAACAAGGTATGCAGAGGGCTTTCAAACAGGAATTCCCACCTCAGCTTGGGCCCTGACTTCTGTATTTCTGATTCAATTCTCACTGCAAGCTCCTCCTGTCCAACTGGGGCTCATAACCACTCCAGAGAATACAAACCCTTGTATTCTCTGGCTTAACCTGGGAAAAGCTGCTGCAAGAAATGAAACATTGGATTAAATGTATAGAAACTGGCCAGAGAAACCAGGGCTGGTGAAAATGCCAGCAAAAATGTTTGTAGAAAGAGGTTGGAACTGTATTTGGATCAGTAAACAGGCAAGATTTGAGGCACACACAGACTAATGTTTTGCTGCTGATAACACAGGTCCTTTGCCACTGTCATTTGTCACGGAGTATTCTCTGTGCAAGACACTGAAGAGCCCCCAAAATTCAGGCAAGTACCCCAGTGCCTCTGGCAGTCAGGTTTTGACCAGAGAGTAATAGAAAGTTTATAGTATGGCACAATCTTCCAGCGAAAGGCAGATGAATTAAAATTTATCTTTCTCTTTGCCTCAGGCCTTTAAAAATGGAGGCATCATGGAACTTGAGGAATGAATGAAGAATTTACAACTACATACAGTAAAAACACAATTGTAATTGTAGAGTAATAAATAAAACTGGCTACTTGAAAGTGTGAACAGCATTAACTTGTTCAACAATGACTGTGTTTATGCAACACTGAGTTTAGGGGGAAATTGTGTCCTCTCTTCAGAATCCATGATTATTGATCATTTTAGCACATTTTGTTACTCTCCTCCCAGCTGAGGCTGATGTGACAATTGGTCTGGGGAAAGAGAAATGTCAGCTGCCTGTGGAGGTCTCTGGGAAGTTTGCTACCACTTAACACCTCTGGGGAAGCTTTATTGATAAATAAAGGGCTGCCATAGAGGATATGCCAAAAAAATGAACTCAGATTTAGTCAGCAAGGGCAAATTCATCAGTGAGCAGACTAATGAAGTAAATTAGCTTGAAAAGGCAAGTGAGGCTCAAGTTTGCCACTCTGCAGTCACAAATGCTGGGCCCATGCATGGTGGGTACAGCAATCCCTGCCCGTGAGGCTCGCTCCTAGGGAGAGCTGTGCTCCCTGTTTTCTGCATGGCGAGGCCAGAGCTGGAGCAGGGCAGAGCTGGCACAGGTAGGGGCTGACTGGTGAAGAGAATCCTTCCTGTGTTTTTCTGGGGGGTTGTTGGAGTCCAGAATGCAGAGAATATTGCTCTGCCTGTTTTAAAGAATAAAACCCCCCTGTACACCAACATTTCTGGTCTTCCACCGTGGAGAAAGCTGTATACCCTGAAAGAGGAGTTAGAATCTGCATGGGTGTAAACTAGGTGATGAGATATTGTGTGAGGTTGTTGCACGGTATAAAATCTAGACTTTTTAGGTTAGTTAATGTAGTGAATAGATAAAAGCAAAAAACTTCAAAATGGAGGATAATAGTTGTTTTTCAGACCTTCTTCTTCTAGTCCTCCATTTCATGCAGTAAAAATAATTTGGAATGATTGGATGGAAAAACCTGCAATTCCAGTCAACGTAGTAAAGTGAATTATTGAGCATTGGTAGAAAAAAGAAAATACCTTTCATTTTAAGTTTTAATTGGACAATTTACCTTTAAAAGGGCCTGTAATCAAGATTAGGCAGCCATTAGGCCATTCCAGGCATTCCCTGCTCTGTACTGTCCTATGCTAGTGTTTTAACTCTCTGATAAGACTTAATAAACAACTATCTGCAAGCTAAAGAAGACTGAAAGTGCCATTCTTCACGGCGCCTGGCAAAAGGTATTAAAATTCCCTCATCTGGGGAGTTAATAGTCAGGAACAGAACCTGATAGGGGGTCATTCCTGAGGTCAGGTCCTCATGAAGGTGGGAGAAATCCTCAGAAGCCATGTAGGATCTCATGTAAGACCTGGCAGAATGAAATATTAGAGGATTATTTTTCTTCAGTAATTGACACAATTTCTCTTTCAGAAGCTTTTAACCATAAAAAAGTGAATTCTTAAAGGTCTGTAAGTTAAGATGTATTTAGGAAAAAAGTGAGAGATGAAACTAAGAAAGTTGTGGTATTTTCCTGCATTGTGACCAAGCAGCTCCTCCTTTGTCAAGATTACAAAAAGCTTTAATGAGTAACAATGAAAGGAAGCAAAAAGCTGGGAGAGAGGATGTGAGTTTAGGCATCTGATAGATGACAATCCCAGTGAGGGGATAATAAAAGCAAGAGTTACATTATTTTATTCATTCTCTAATCTTTGGCATTAGGGTGAGATTAATACTTCTGGGGGGGGAATTTTTTTTTTCTAGGCTTCATTTGCATAATTACAATATAGAACATGAAAGCAAGCAAAAGAATTAGCTATAATTTAATATGCAGTAAATTCCAACTAGCTTCTATTAGTATTTCTTCTAATTAAGATACTGTTTAGCCTCAGAAAGCATAAAATCAGTCAATGAGCAATACAAAATAGTAAATATATTTTGGTAGTAAAGCAGGAATTTATCGGCTGATAAATTGATCTTTACAGCTTGCTCTAATTACAGCATTTGGCATTTTATTTGGCAGTGCTATGTCCTGTGATAAATATGGATTTGAAACATTGAAAAGTTTTGCTTATTTCCTTGGGGGTCTTTTCCAACATCAGTGATCCTGTGGTAACTGTGAAATACAAGGATTTTTGCCTTATCAGAAGTGAGACAAAATACTGAGATAAAAAAACCCAGGCAACATCCACTGCTCCACGGCACAAAAAGAAAAGCAAGTAAAAATCCTGTTCCTCACTTCTGCTGAAGAGACGGTGAGAACTGGATACCCACTGAGAAAGAAAGGACTGTATTTCCAGAAATTAGGTATCTGCAGTCTCAGAGAACCAGCAGTAAGATCCCAAGGCAGGTAAATTCCTGGAGAACAGTGCCTTGGTTTGAAAGACAGGTGTCTGCTAAGGAAGGCAGGAGCCTCCCTTGAAATGGAAAAATGTAACCCCCTTTCCTCCAAATTATTATAATTTTGAAATTAAGGGGCTTTCAGGCAAAGATATGAGGAATAGGAATAACAGTTCTTTACTAATATATATATATATGTATAACAAGGCACACAAACAACAATAACTATGACAGTAACAGCAAACAGAACCAGTAACCCAGTGCCAGCCTCCTCGGCTCCAGGCCTGTTCCCCGTTGGTGCAGTTACGGTCACAGCCGGCAGGGGCGCTGGCGGCTCCCGGTGAGCAGGGCGGGTGCGGTGGTTCCCCCTGGGCAGCCGATCCCGGTGTCCGGCCGGGCCCTCGGGAACAGCAGGCTGGAACAGCAGGGACGAGCACAAATCCCGGGTGGCAGACGAGATGTATCAAACTCCGGAGCTGCAGCGGGAACTCCAGGACCTCTGGGCAGGCAGGGCGTGCAGAGATACAGTGTAGGGAAGGCTCAGAGCCGTGGCAAAGGAACAGCAGGGGCAGAGCAGCCGCTGCCCGGTTCTCAGCAGGGCAGGGAAAAGGCAGGCCTGGGATCCAGGGGTTCTCCGGTAGAAGGAAGGCAGCAGAAAGCAGACGCCCGCAGTGGTGATGAATTCTCCCCACAGCAACCTCAGCCTCTCTCTCCCCTCTGAACGCCAGGAGAACAAGAGACCTAGGGGCTGCACCCAACCCCCTTTTCCCAGTCCAAATCTCCCGGCATCCCTGCCCTACAGGAGAAAACCTCAGGCAGAAGAGGGTAGCCAGATGGACCCCTACCTCTGTGGCCAGGTCTTTTGTCTCTCTTAAGTACCCAATCTTTAGTGTCTCTAGGCAACGTATGGGGAAAATTCTTCAAGAGAATGAGAAAAACAAAAGGAGAACTCCTAAAACCCTAACAAACAGCTGTGTGCACTTAAGATGTGCACTTAAATGTCCTTTAAGAAACTGCTAAAGAATGTACTGTCTTGAACTAGAGAAAGCGGGAAAAAAAAGGTTAAAAGAATAAATCTGATGAATTTCCCTACTGGTCTGAAATCATGAACAGGAATGGCACAGGAGGTGACAAGTAGGTCGGACTATACAAAATAATGTACTAAAACAAAAAAAAAAAAAAAAAAGAAAGCACAGCACAGCCAAACAACAAAGTAACCAGAACACAGAACAGTCCAAAAACTTTCTATAATATTATTGATTGGAAGACAACAGAAAAAAACCCACCAAAATCTGTATCTTTGCTGGAAAGATTAGCAGAAATTACATAATAAACACAATATCAGGGTAAGAACTCAGAGCAGACAGAGAAGAGGTTACAGGTTACTTAATTTAGATTTTTTAATGTCACCTGTAGGCTGGAGGAAACTGAGTTAGGCTGGTAGGTATCCTGGAGAGCTCAGGAAAGATGGACAAGATTGGAGAAGACAGAGGAAATACGAGAGGACAAGAACCTGGGAGCTACTTTTAGTGAGCCTGACTTCAATACAAGAACAATACTTAGCAGTCGCACAGCAGTCAAAAAGGAAAAGAATAATAGATAGCGTGGAATTCCAAAGCCAAATTATGTCACATTAAATTTTCTCTTACAATAGAGTGAGAGGCATTGTTAAAAGCAGAGGAGTTGAAGATGGCATACAGTCGGTGCTTTAAAAGGTTTTTATCTCACATGATCATTCTCATGAATAAGCTGAGGCAAGAATACTACAAAATTAATGCAAAACCTGACAGAAAATCACAATACTTATTTGCAATTCAGCGCTAACCTGGGAAATTATGTGTTACCCCAGATGAGAGTATCCAACAGATTCATTAAGGATTTGAGTGCTGGGATACAGGGTAGGCTCTTTAAAACCTTGACCTCAAGGTGGGAAGGCTGTAAGCAGTGCAGGGGACAGGGCTAGTTAGAATATTCCGGTTAAATTGAAACCCAAGGCTCCTACTTAAGTTAGTGAAAATTATGTCTTTCAAATTAAAAATACTTGCATGGACATCTAATATGGACTTACTTGTCTGATTTGAGATACAGTCTTGAAAGGATTTTCAATAAATGAACATTCTTACTTTCCCTAACTCAAGAATTTAAAATTATAAAATGCCATAGCCATATTTTCTAACCCACTGATGTATTATGACAGGCTCTTTTATTACTTATACACTATTTTTGCATGAAGGGCCACTGCTTTCTTTAGTGAACTTGAGGTACGAGTGAGAAAACTCTTCAAAATCTTTTTTGCACCTCTATTACCTGGTGGTTTTACAAGCTATTATGCCACACAGTTCAAGTTCTGCTAGAAAAAGAAATAATTCATTTTTTATTAATTTTTCTATGACACTCATTGTTATAAATGTACGGAACCAATTTCTTCAATTAAATAAAATCAATTTATTTGATAGCAAATTTGGCAGAAATTCTGGACAAAAAGCCACAATGCAGAGAAACAGCTCCGAGCCCGGGTGTCGGCAGCTGGGTGACAGACAACCTGACAGGGTGTCAGAGTAGCTCTGTCCACCCCAAGGTCTCGGAACGGTGAGCTTACATACAGTTTATTTCACTGGGGGCAACACTGTATTCAAAGTCCAAAAGTCTTAAGATATTTAATTTGGGTCTTTGGTTGTCCCATCGAGAAACAATGTTCTTCCGAGGAGATGATGAAGTATTGATGAAATCCTATCTATGTCAGGAAGGGGGTGATGTTCCTGAGATGCTGCATATCTTCATCAGATAGCTTATCATGGTGAAAATGGCCGGGGTGGTTCCTCTTGAGATGGCCCATCTCCTGTTCAGCCATGGCTATAGTCTTGGTGATTTCTTCCCGGAAATCCTTTCAGCTGAGAAAAGCTACACATTCTTACAGGAATTCACCCCTCCAGAGAGTGTGGTTTCGTCATGTTTAGGTTTGATACAAAAATATCCTATACATGCATTTTAACATTGAATGGGTATACACTTTATAGGCACGAATTAAACACATATCTATAATAATCATCACTTCAATATCTAAAGACCAGATTCATTTAGGTACCGGGAATATTAATCCTTTCACCAACTTCCAGTATGTTGAAGTTAGTTAATCTAGGCTTCCCCTTCTTCCCTTCCAGGGGAAGAACAGACCTTGCTAGAATGTGATTTATTAGGATGCTGCATAAAGCTCTACTGACAACCAACACCACCTAATGCAATGAGCTCACTAACAGATATATCATGGACTATGAAGTCCAGGGAAAACAATCCTGTTCTATTGCAAAATACTGGCTGTTACTGTGGATGGGATACCTTGATCCTCCAAAGCACACACCTGCAGAATAGGAAAAGCTCAACCAATGAGCAGCACCTGAGACTGCCATAAAACAAGGTGGCATCATTGAATCACAGAATATCCCAAGTTGGGAGGGACCCGCAAGGATCGTGGAGCCCAGCTCTTCCCAAACCAGACTTAATCCTGACAAATATGGGAAAACACCCTGAAAAACAGAAGTTAAACAAAATAATCACCTTAGTTTAGAGCAGCACCAAGGAGTGGCTGCTACTGAAAGCAGATGGGACTTAAACCTATGCCCTCAGCTGCAGGATATCACTGTCACGGAGCTGCACCATGTCCCTGGTTTGTGCATGAACAGAGAGAAGGTCTGCAAGGAGCAGCCATGATCCCACAGGGCAGAAGACGGCTGGCACAGCAAAGGAGGGCTTCTCGTGAAGCAGGTCTACCAGAGACCAGTCAAGGATTTGGAGCATCTCCCTGACAGGGAAAGGCTGAGGGAGCTGGGGCTGTCCAGCCTCGAGAGGAGCCCCAGCTGAGAGGGGCCCTCAGCCCTGTGTGTCCCTGGCTGCAGGGAGGGCTCAGAGCAGGGCCCAGGCTCTGCTCCGGGGGGCCCAGCAGTGGCACCAGAGGAACGGGCAGGGACTGATCCTGGGAAGTTCCACCTGGACATCAGGCAGAACTTCTTCCCTGTGCCATGAGTGGAACAGATTGGCCAGAGAGGGTGTGGAGTCTCCCCCACTGGAGCTATTCCAGAACCATCCGGACTCAGTCCTGTGCCCTGTGCTCTGGGATGACGCTGCTTGAACACGGGGGCAGGACGATGACCCATTCCGTGACTCACCTTGCCGAGCTGCACCCGCTGCCAGCTCAGCCCTGTCCGTGCCCAGCGGGGACACGGAGCCCCGCGGACGCTCCGTGCGGGGGAATCCAGCGAGCGAACGTGGCCGGAGGGCGGGGATGGAACAGCGCGGGGCAGCGAAGGAAGAGCTCCCGCCGGATTTCCAGGGGGTGTCGATGCCGAAAGGCGAACCCGAGGAGCGCCCGGTGCTCCCGCCGCCCGCGGGCTGAGGGGAGCGGCACTGAACCCCCCCCGGCCGGGCGGCCCCAGCTCCGACGGGTCTTGGTCCCCGGGCAGGAGCGCTGGGATGTGCCGGGAAGAGCCGGCGGCCCTGGGGAGCAGCGAGCCCGGGGCGAAGGGAAGGCCCGGCAGAGCAGACACGTGAGCGGGGCCCGGAGCCCAGCCGGGAGAGGGCGGAGCGGCCCCGCGGGAGGCGACAGCGCCCGCGGCCGGGGATTAAAGCGTGGCGGGAAGCACGAGGGGAGGCGTGGAGACTGAGAGCGGAGTGGGGCCCGCTGCCCGAGGGCCGGTCGGTGCTTCCCAGGGAGACTGAGCTTAGGAAAAGGTGCTTCTTATCACGCTGGTCTCTGGATGAAGCTCACGAGTCACCCAACCTCAGGTCTTTGTGGAGGGCTGCCCTCTCTGTCCCGCGGGGCTCGGTGGCATGGGCAGGTTTGCCCCTCTTAGGCCGGCCACAGCCAGTGTGCTGTACCAGCTTCTGCCCCTCCCCTTTTGCTCCCATCTGCGGGAAAAGGCTCCACGCTCCCTGTCCTCTCCTCTTCTAGATGGAGCCAGCAGTGGAGTCCATATTTTCCATTTTCCAGAGCCCCAGGAGGAGTGATACTGCAGGATATCCAGGTGAGATGTAAACTCTTGCTAGTTAAATCCGCAGGGAAGCGTGGTGCCGGCATTCCATCCCTGGGATGCCAGGATGGGGCCGGATGCCACGCTAGGCCCAGGCAAGGCTGCAGTGGTGTTCTGGGTTTCTTTCTGCTGCGGTTTTCCCGCTCCTCTTTTAAAATAAGCTAGTACAGTTCATTGGGAGCGACGGGCAGCCGGCACACTTCCCTTTTTCAAGATTTCTGGCAGGTGAGGAGGATCTGAGGGAGTTGCTGAGCTGCATCCAAAGTGTGTGAGTGCCCAGCTCTGGGTGTGGGTGGGAATGGAGGGTTCTGCATGCCACTGTCAGAGACCTGCAAAGCTCTCGGGGAACAATCAGCCTCGTGGCTGTAGCGTGAGGAATGAGTGCTCCTGCCACTGAGAGCCTTCTCCATCCCTCTGGGAGAAAGCTCCCTCTTGGGTTTAATTCCTTGATATAAGAGAGAGGACTCCCTCTCTCAGCAAGTTTGCTTATTTTATTGCTGCTAGTTAGATGTTGGTTGCCGCATCCATGTAAACAGAGCATTTTGTATTTTGCCCCTTCAAGGACATGTTACTTAAGAATTTTATTCCTTGGTATCATAGAGGTAGGACTGAAATTGTCCTGCAGAGTTTTGTCTTGAATGTAGAAAGCTTGGTTTGGTTTGGTTTTGTTAGTGGAATTAACAAACTTTTTGTGTTAAACGTGTGAGTACTGTTTTAATGCTAGATCTGAGATGCTAATTGCTGTATCTTCTCCTTGAATTAATAGTAAGCACCTGAAATTGCTTGCAAAAATCCACCTTGGCTAAGTGTTCATTAGGTGATCCTTATAATTCTGTTAATGATGCACTGTTGTAAATATAAGATCTAGCCATCAGAATAAGATACCTGGAGCTTACTGTGGGGTGTATGATGGTGCATATTCACTTGTGAAATAAACAGGTTGCATTCTTTAGGAAAGAAAGACATGTTTGAATGTTAATGGTGAGTTTCTTCAGAATGCAATTTTTTTGGCTTGTCATTACAAGGAAAGTAAATATTGTGTTAGGTCTAGCTATGAAAAGAGATTGTAATAGTTAATTGGGAATTAGCTAATATTTTTAATCATTAAAGAGCCCTTTTACTTCTAATGCATAAATATACAGTGTCCTTATAGTACTTACAGATGTTGTTGTGATAGAGAAAAAAGCCTGGTGTGCCAACCTGCAAAAACATAATTTAACTTTTTTTCGGTAAATACGTACTAGCACAAGTGAGAAACAACCTAAATCTCCCTTCTGGTTTTGCCTAATGAAGGTTAAGTGGGCTCTTCTGTGCTGAAAGATCCCCAGCCAAATGCCCAGCTTTGAAACAGTGTGTTAATGCAAATTTAGCAGCCTGAAAAGCTTTTGAGCTAAGTCTGCAGGAACAAATACCTAAAAGTAGATATTTGGGATAGGTGAGATGCTTCAGCATATTCCTTTCCTTCCTTAATCTTGGCAGTCTTTGTTTTGCCATTCTCTGAAGGGAAGAAGTGCAAGGAAATGGGGAGAGGAAGGAAGAGAAGAGGAACATTTCTTACCTGTCTCATCTTCCTTTTGCCACTTTTCTCCCCTTCTTGTCTCAATCTTCAGAATTTCCCTTCCTCTTTGGGAAAGGGGAATCTGGTGTAAGCTGAAGGTAGGCCTAAGAAATTGAGTTATTTTACAAGGAGCAGCTTATCTGCCTCAGGGAAGGAGGAGTGTTAAGATGGGTCTCTTACTCCATCAGGGGACTGCGATTTGGGGGACAATGAGGAGGAGAAAGGCTTCCCTGAAGACCTTAAGCAAGAGGAACTGCCTCAGGTACGTGAAGCCCAGAGCCCAGAGAGGGGGGAAGCCTGTGACGATTCCCCTCACGAAAAAAGAGACTCCAGGAAACTCGTCCTCAGCACTGATGGCCAGGAACTGCGCTGGGAAGAGAAACCCTTCAAGTGTCCAGAATGTGGGAAGGGCTTCAAGGGCCACTGCAGGCTCCTGACCCACCTGCAAATCCACACAAGGGAAAAGGTGTTTGTGTGTGCAGAATGTGGGAAGAGCTTCAGCAGGAAGGCCAACCTGGTGATTCACCAGAGAGTCCATACAGGGGAGAGGCCCTACAAGTGCAAGGAATGTCAGAAAACCTTCAGCCGTGCCTCGAGCCTCCTTGCTCACCACAAAACCCATCTGAAAAAGAAAACCTTTTCCTGCACCGTGTGCAGAAAGAACTTCAGTCGGAACACAGCTCTGCTGCAGCATCAGAGAGTCCATACAGATGAGAAACGCTATAGGCGTTCAGAGCGTGGGAATAGCTTCAGTGTGAGCTCAAACATCATCAGACACCAACATCTGAGAGAAAGACCCGGTGAACACACAGCAGGTAACTTTTTAAAGTTGTGTTTATTTCAAGTTATACAGAATCTCAGGGGACGTATGAAATATTCCTGAACACTTCTCCCTCCTTGTTCTGGATATGAGTGTTGGGGGTTGGTTGGTTGCTTTGGTTTTGTTACTGGTTTATTTTTTTTTCCCATCTCTAATAGAATGAATTTATCTCTGCCATTTGAGGAAGTTACTTGAAGAAGCTGAAGTTGAAATTTAGGTGTTACCATGAAGGTTGCTTAGACTCCTCAAAGCTCTCAGATCCCAAAAATTCCTCACTAATATTAAAGATCTCACTAATCTCTGCTTTGTAGTGTTGCCTGATGTCAGCCTTAGATCTTTAGAAGTGCTCAGCTATCAAAATGCTAAGCTTAGGGAGATGCAAGGAATTTTGACTGTAAACACTGCCTTGGTAATCTCTAGTAGCTAATTTTTGTTATATTTGGGTATTGAATCTTAGCTTCTTGTTGTCTGCAGTGGGAAGTCTTTGGAATATTCTTAGCACAGCACAGGCCATCGGACAAAGGGATTGTTTCAAGTAGGCAGTTTTCTGGATTTTGCAATATTTCATGTTCTAGTAATGACCAGAAACTCAGGGATAAAAACTGGCATTGTGGGTTTTTTTCCCTGTTGTTGTACCTTTGCATGGACAGTCCCTTTATCCTTGGTCAAAAATGTTTTAAGTTTTCATCTTGGATCCTGCCTAGACACCCACAGAATTGTTCTGGGTGTTGGCATGAGAAGCAGGTGTTTTGTGTGTGAGGTTTTTCTTTGGTTTTTGTGGTTTGTTTGTTTGGAGTTGTTTTACTTGTGTTTGTTTGTTTGTTTCTTCTGGAAAAAAGAAGAACAGCCTTTCACTTTAACAATGGGAATAATGATGCAGTTATAATCAAGTTGGTAATGGAATGGCAAAACTGAATTCATAATGTAGGGTTTGAGGCCTCTCAGTCCACAGATACAGAGAGGTGGCCTAGGAACTCTGCCAGTGAGCCCTAAGCATGGAACCTTACACTTCTAAACCTTGTTTTTTTCTTCATGGCTTTTACAAGTTACAAGAGTTTGTAATTCCTGAAGAAAAGTCTCATTTTTGCTCTGTCAGTTGGACACTAAGTAGTATCAGATTAGTCTAACACTATATCTGCTTCTAAAGAAAGTGTGCAAATACAAACCCATTTTTACTTCATCTCAGCTGCCCTTTTTCTCAACAGATCCCTTGCTCCAGCTTTGCTTCCTCCTTTCCCTGTGCCCCACCTCAAAAAAAAACCTCAAAACCCCTTTATTAGCCTAATCTTTGGTTTTGGTTTAGTTTGGACCACCTTGTGTCTGAGTTTTAAGATGTGGGTGAGAGGAAGGAAGGGTTGCTGCTGAGCTGCCATGTTTGGAATGTTTGCAACTCTTGACTTGCAGTGTCTTCCTTTTAGATGCAAACCAACCTGAATTTACATCTCTGTGTCAGAAAGAAGAGCGAAGGTGTGGTGCAGAGGAAAGTGTGATGGATCACTGGAGTCTTGTTTCTGAAGAGTGTAAGTATAAAAAGGCTTCTAAACTGCCTTGTGATTTTACATAGCAGGCATTAACATTCCCTTCTCTTTGTACAGTGAAGAAAATGAGGGAAAATATGGACATGCTTCTCCTGAATCAGCAAAGTCAGCTGCAGGTGCTTCAGGAAATTCAGAAGCAACTGAATACACTGCTCCCAGGCAATGCTCTCCTGAATTCCAATGTTTATAGCTTAGGACTCCTGCTAGGACAGCAGATGGCTGCTGCAGCATCCATTTCTTGCCCCCTTCTTAATCCCAGCAGTCTCCTCTCCTGTGAAGGTGCCAGTGCCTTATCCCTTTCGTCTGCCTCTGGAGCTCTACCTGCACCTCAGCTCCCAATCTCTCAAGATTCTGTGACTTCTGCAGCCTGCTCAGCGTTGTGCTGTGAACGTGTCCAGTGCAAACACGTGTGACTGTTCTGGACTGTTCTGTCACTCAGGCCAGGTGACCTCTGGGCTGTGGTGTTGCAATTGTTGTACCTGTGGAGGTGTTGACTACACTCAGATGCATCAGCAAGCAGCAGTTGGTCAAATCCCTGCCCTGTAGCCTGCAGGGATTTTTGCCAGGAATGACCTTTGTCGAGGCAGCTCAAGAGATCATTATCACTGGGCTGCAGTGAAGTGGGACATTCATACACAAGATAATGCATCAAACTTGAGTGTATTTTTTACATGATATGTCTTTCAGCATGTACTCGGGCAGTTGTACCTCTCCTAACGAGCTGAATCTGATGATAAAGTCCTCAGGGATGTTTTAAGCATCTCTTGTTAAGTCTGATTTATATAGAGGGAAGCAAGATACTTATGTAAAGATGCTCAGTTTACAGCACCCCTATTCCCAGCATCCGGTTGCAAAAGCTTCCTTCCTTTAGGAAGTCTTTAAATCAGGTGTCCTTGACTTAGCTGCATCTTAGGCCAGCAGCACTGCTTGAACTAGAAAAAAATACTTTCTGCTTTTTGTTTAAAACAAACATGCCCCCCCTCCTCCCCCAAAAAAACCCAACTGAAAACACAAACCAAAAAACCCTCAACAAAATACCACCTTTTAGGTCTACCTTGCTTACTAAGAGTTCATGAGGAAAAGCCAAATTGGTTTATAGGGCATTTGTTCTTTTGTTCAAAGGTGAGCTCAGCTGAGCCTGGGTTTAGATACTCTGTCATATCCTATTTGGATTATTACATGGTTTTGGCTGTTATGTATTAATTAGGGGTAGGACCAGGGTAAATAATTACTGCTTGAGGAGGAACACTGAGAGGCTCAGGTACATCATCTTGTGAAAACAGCAGAGGAAACAATTTCTTTTCTCTTTTTTTTTTTGTCTCTGTCGTTGGGCCTGTCAGGGTTGGAGAGTGCAGAGTTTTAAGACATGTTGGTCTGGTCTACCTCATTGTTTCCATCAGTGACAGGCTTGGGACAGTGTCAGAATCTTTAAGCTTCAAAAGTGCAAAAAAGCTCATTTACCTTTGAACTGGGATAAAGAAACTTTGGGGCTTGTACCTTTGCCAAAAAGATTTTCTCTTGAACTGATGCTGTGTTTGTGCATGGTTGGTTTTGTGGTTTGTAGTTGTGATTTTAATGTTACCTTGTTAAAAGGATGCACTCTTAGTAATTAATAAAATAAGGTTTAGATTTTAAGAATGGGAAACAGTTTCTCTCAACAAGCCTCTTCGTGTTGACAGAATGTCACATTCTGTCTCAAAGCTAAAACTGTGGGAGCAGGTACGACACTTTTGCTGTGTGACTGCAGACTGTGAAAATCACACACTCGTTCCTACTGTGTGTGATTTTGGATTAGTCTTAACTTGTCGGGGTATTACTTAAACCAAATTGAGAGGCCTTAAAGGACATCCCTTCAATGTGATCTTGTACTGGTATCTTTGAGGTGTAATTTGCATCAGTTGAGCATTTCAGAGTCCTGTGTCTTCAGGCTTCAGAGCTTCAGTAAGACTTGCTACTATTCCATGGAAACTCAGGGGTACTGTTCATAACTTTTTCTGATGTTTGATGTCATTCTTCTTAAAGCAGAATCTCCTCTTGAAATCAGTGGTTAAAGTTTGTATTTCATTTGCTTTTATGATGTTCATTATTAAAATGTTCCCGTTCTGTTAGAAACGAATCTTTGGTGAGCTTTTGTCCTTTGTAAAAGAGTTACGTAGAGGTGGCCCTTGGGAGTCCAAGGCCGCCCAGAGCCGTTGGTCCTGGCAGCTTTTGTCTGGGTTTTCCCTTTCTCTGCTGATCAGAAATCTGGAGGTCTCCTGGCTAGAAAGAGGATGGGCTGATCCACTTTCACTGCCCACAGCACACAAGCTGGTCTCTGGAGAAACCCACAGCCTGCGTGTGCTGTGGATGTCTGGGGAGATCTCACTGACTCTGGACCTGCTCATGCATAAATAATGGCCAGGGAACTTAGCCATTAACTTTTCTTTTATCCCTCAGCCAGCTCCATTTTCTTTTTTTTTGTATAATAATAATAACAACAGCAGAATGGTACAAGTGTAAGAAATAATGATCTGAAAATGCAGGAAATTGAGGGCAATTTTTTGAGAAGCAGCTTGAATTCCAGATCTGTAAAATTGGCACCAATTCGCCCAATTTTGCTTTTAACCTGTCAGTCTTCAGAAGCATTTTCTTTTCTTCAGAGGAAAATAAAATAACTCAGGAAGTTGTTACTAAGCTGACAGCAGGAGAGAATTTTGAAAAAGTTTGCTGTTTAAAGTGCATCTGAAGAAATTATGCACTCAGGGAGGTAATTGAGGTGTTTCTGTTGTGAATGGAAGTCAACAGCTAGAATAATAAAAAAAAGAGCTAACAGATAGCCCCATATCACACCTTAATCACACAATTTATTATGGCAAGATAACTCTGCAGAAAGAGAGACAGCCAATGTGGAATATTAATCCTGGGGACATGGATGACATCTAGGAGGTCCTAATGTGGATCCATGAATTTAAAGATTGATGTGGATGTTGGCCCAGCAGTCTTTAAAGGTTTTTAGCCTTGTTAATCTCGACTGGATCCTGATTTCTTAATCACGTGAAACAAGGATAATTATTTCAGCTAAGTTACATTGTGGATTTTGTAATGGGGTTGCATAGAAGATGTTATTCCTTCATTATATTATAAAAGTTACAAAGGTCTTGGAGGCCTTGCCCAAGATTTTTCAGGGCTGAAAATGATCATTCATTAGTGGTGATGGAGAAGACACCTCCACTCTGCATCAGTTAACTTTTGGGGTTTTTTGGTACTCTGCAGAAAAAAAAGGGGCAAGTTTTGCCCTGATCCACAGCTGTGGAAAGGAATTAGGTTTTCAGTGCACCCAAATGTGAGATGAAAACACAAATGAAGTTAAATGTTGAGATCCAAAGCAATCATTCAACTTAATTTTTCAGAGAGATTAACAAGAGAAGGGGATGATGAATTAGGACCAAGGCTGCCTAAAGAAACAACAACATATCCACTCTCTGAATTAGAATCCCTGTGTAACCAGCCAGATAAAGTGCCAGTTCCACAATGACCTCTTGTTAAAACTGAATAGGTGAGTGAGGGTTTGGAAGGTCAGGCAACCTCAAATTGCCATAAAAATATCCAATACACAGCTACTGAATTGGCTAAACTGGAAAGGGAATACAGCTGGGAACGTGCTGAATTTATCTGGAACTGAGTGTCGCATTACCATCCATAGTGCCTCATCCTCCACTGAGGAGGCACAAGCTAAGATGAAAGAAAGAAGTGATCAAGCTAGAGAATTATTTCAGTCTATGCAACCACGAGCCTGGTTTGATGGATTAGAACCTGGATCATGGGTTACTAGCCTCCTGAAGCCTTTAGGGCATACAGGATGGGGAAGATGGTTAGCACAAATTGGAATTGCAGTTGTCACTGGATTTGTATTTTTAATTGTTGGCATTAGCCTAGTTAAGTGCATGGTAACATGCTTATTTAGCCTTGGCATTTTCTCCTTTTCTATTTTCTTTCTTTCCTTTCTCCTTCATGAAGAAAAGTAGAGCCAAAGCATAAAACTTGAAACAGCAGCAAGGGAGAGACCTGTGTGTTTGCCCTTCATTTACACAGAGCTTAGAGAACAGAGACAAGGCTGTGTTGCAGCTCATTATCTTCCCTGATGAAGGATCCCTGTTTATGGCAGGATCCAGATGATCTTTGAGGTCCCTTCCAACCCAGGCCAAACTGGTTGCTTTTCCATCTCAGCAGAGCTATTTGGAATGTGCAGGTGCCCAAGATCTCAATGGCATGGTCACCAGAGGATAACAAATTTATCAGCTTGAGTATTATATGCAGTTCTTTTTTTTCCTTAGCAAGCAGGAATTATGGCCAAAATTAATTTTTCCTCTCAAAATCAGGGGTTCAGTCTAATTTTGGCGGCAATATACGAAAAACCCAGCAGGTGGGGATCTACAACTGTGTTTTATTTATACAATGGCGACTTCTTAGGGACCTTGAACTGGGCAGAGACACAACTGTACTTGATATTGTACAAATACAGAATGAAACGGTGTTTCCTGTCACAAACTACTTTCAGTCTAGAGCAGCATTAATGCAATTCCCTCAAATGGGAAGCACTTTCGTAGAGAATAAACTCCGGTGTGGTTTATTGCATGGTTTTGCCTTTTTGTATTTGAATATGGCCCAAATTTCAGCTTTCCAAAATCTCCAGGACAAAAAAAAGAGCCCATCACATTCCCAAGGAAACAAAGGAATTGCACAAAGCATGGCTACACACAGTATGGCTGTTGGAATGAACGCTTCCTGGAAACACTTGAAAAATTGTGATGAAGAAACAATTGGAAAAGCATCAAAGGGGTCTAAGACTAGGATTAAAGCTTGATTTACCACGTTTATTTTTACTCCGTGCATTTTGGTTTGGGTAGTATATTGTAGGTGCATTCTGCACTTTGGCAGGCTCCCTGGTTTTGAGGATTTTCTTGTTTTTTAAGGAAGAATAATGAAGTGAATTTTTCAAAGGCAGAGGATTTAATTTTCTGTGATGGTAGACCACGCTTGCAGGAATGGAGAATCTGTCATGGGAAGCACAGACTCAGGAAAAGGTTTCAAAAGCCATAGTGATTATCAGCACAACATAAGCTCCAGTGGTGATGCTGGGATGCCCACAGGAGGAAAAACCAGGGAACGCTGCACAAACCCAAAGAGACTCAAAATATTCACCCTGTATTTGTCATTCTGGAAAATTTGTATAGCAGTCACAGATAGCTCCTGGGTTTGAAGAACTAAAACCACAAAGTTCCTTGGCATGTATGAAAACAAGAAACCAAACTATCACAGGCATTCTCTGTGCACACCCTTCCTCTGGCACCCCCCTAAATTCTATGGAAATACTAATAAATACTGTGGGGTTTTTGCGTGGTAGGAACACAGGAATTAAATCCACACACAGATGCTTTAAATCAATAGCACTTAAATAGTTTAAATAAGCAGACAACATCATAAATAGCCCTTCCCCAACAAATCTAGTCAATAAAGTTCGATTTAACAGAAATTGAATAAGAACAGCAGATAGCAGGTAACTTGGGCTTAGGGACTAATTATACTTGAAAGCAGAGATTTTTCCATTTTAAATGGAAGCCGTTTAAGTGGCTTCAGAGGTATGAAAGAGTAACAATTTCATCTTTAACCTGTGTAGGAACAGTTCAGTTCCATTGCAAAACAGATTGAAAGGACTGATTTAATATACTCTAAATCTGCCACCACCTAGGTACTCTAGGAAACTGCATTTCACTCAAATGCAGGCAGACATCCCTCACAGTCTTGCTAGGGCTGGCTGGCAGAATAAAACCCACTGAAGCCATGAGGTAAGTCCAAAATATCCCACTTGAAAAGACAGAGGCTTCTTAAAACATTGGCAAATTCTGAAAAGACAGGTAAGATTTACCCTGTGCTATACCTGAAGGGAGCCTGCAAGAAAGATGGAGAGGAAACTATATTGAAAGACCACAATAAAGTCTCCCCAGAGCCTTCTCTTTTTTTCTAGGGGTGGAATGAAGAAATGTGAGGGAGGAATCAGAGACAATTGTGATACAAAGCGATGCTGGGGAGTGTCAGGTGAAGACAACAACAACAGAGAAATGTGGCAGTGCAAGGGAGCTTGTGGAGGCTGCAGGACAGCCCTGAACTTGGCACTGGTGAGGCCACACCTCAAATCCTGTGTCCAGTTCTGGGCCTGGCACTGCAAGATGGACATTGAGGGGCTGGAGCGTGTCCAGAGAAGGGAACGGAGCTGGGGAAGGGGCTGGAGCAGCAGGAGCAGCTGAGGGAGCTGGGAAAGGGGCTCAGCCTGGAGAAAAGGAGGCTCAGGGGGAACCTTCTGGCTCTGCACAACTCCCTGACAGGAGGGAGCAGCCAGGGGGGGTCGGGCTCTGCTCCCAGGGAACAAGGGACAGGACAGGAGGAAACGGCCTCAAGCTGTGCCAGGGGAGGTTCAGGCTGGACATCAGGAGGAATTTCTTCACTGAAAGAGTGATTAGACACTGGAGCGGGCTACCCAGGGAGGAGGTGGAGTCCCCGTCCCTGGAGGTGTATGAGGAAGGCCTGGTCTCCAGCGGGATAGGCCGGGGGCAGCAGAGCTGTGCAGGGACTTTCGCATGAGGGCAGCTTCTCCTCCAAG
Source organism: Dicrurus megarhynchus (assembly GCA_013399195.1). Lineage (NCBI taxonomy): Eukaryota > Metazoa > Chordata > Aves > Passeriformes > Dicruridae > Dicrurus > Dicrurus megarhynchus. The sequence continues at coordinate 165,165 of VXAD01008595.1, forward strand.
CTGTGACAGGGACGTGTCCCTTCTCCCGGAGACTCGGTCCCGGAAGGCTTCGGAGGAGCAGGGATGCTGCGGTGGAGCAGTGAGCACTCGTGGGGGAGCAGCCCTACGGCTGCATCGAGTGCGGGCAGAGCTGCAGCCACAGCTCCGACCCGATCCGATCTGTGGGTGCCAGCAGCGCACCCACAGCTGTGCCCAGGCTGGGACCTGCTTCAGTGACAGCTCTGCCCGCACCCACTGGGGGTGATGCCTTAGGTTTTGACTTTTATATTTTTCAAATCCTGTACTGCTTAGTGTGTAACTCTGAGGTTTCTTGTAGCCTGTTAATTTCTGCTCTCTTGTGCTAGGTAGACATAACAAAGCCTCTCCAGGCCTGCTCTCCAAGGACACTCAGACCGTCCTAAGCCCAAAATGTGTAAACCAAAGACTCTAAAGGGGGGGCAAGCTTGGGGATATTACATCATTAAACTGAAGCTTTAATTGGAGAATTAATCCTGGTATGCAAATGGACCAAACCTATAAAAGTGTGGAGAACTCGCAACCTGCCGTCCATCTTGGGGTCCATCTTGGCAATGGCCTCTGGCTCCCCAGGGTGTACCTTTGAAGGCCTTTCAAATAAAAACCTACCTTTATTTCCTTATTCTGTCTAGTCTAGGAGGCATCAAGGGGAGAAACCTTTCAAGTGCTGCCACTGTGGGCAGGGCTTCAGTCAGAACTGCTCCTTGTGTCACAGCAGCAGGGCACGGGTGGTAGGCAGCATCCCTGGGCAGGGTCTGGGCATCATCCAAGGTGCAGCTCCTGGTCCAGGCCTGGGGTACAAGGGGGTGGACATGGGTGTGACTACACCAGATCCCCTGGATTACAGACAGCTGGACATAGTGATGCCTTTGGCCTACATTGTCCTTCCCAGTCATCTCCTCCCAACACACCCCAAGCATGGATTGGAATTGTGCAGAGGACTCCAGTGGGTAGTCCTGCATCCCAAAGCCCTGTTATCCACTTTCCCTGGTACTAGAATCAGATGCCATTTGCCATATGGCCACGGTACAGGTGTTTTCTCACCCTTCCTCGTGAGAGGTGTCTGCCCCTTCACAGCAAACCTCAGGGCATTTCTTTTCCTTTCTCTGTGCTTTGTGAAGTGCTGTGTATACTTAGCAATGCTCCATAAATTATAAAGGATTGACACGGATTTATTTCTAAGATCTTTATTAATTTATTTTAAACTATGCCAAATCGAAGTGGCCTTAGGGTTCCCAGCTGTTCCCTAGCAGCTAGGATGGGATTGCTCACCAGTCTCAGCACGTAACTGGAGTTCCTTTCCACAGCCACTGTTAGGTTTGCCTGTTCAGTGTCACTTGGCTGAAATAATTTCCCCTGGCCTGTTTGCCCTTTACTTTTTGTGGTCATGTAGCTGCAGAGGAGAATCTGGGTACCAACCCTTCCTTTTCTGTTGCAGAAGTTACAGGGTATGCTCCTCTTCTTCCAGGGATTTAACCACTTTGTGGGCAGCATGAACTCACGAGCCAAATTCAGAAGGTATGGGGGATGTGCAAAAAGGAAAGAACCAGAAGGTTCACTTTGACAGCAGCCTCCTCACTGGCTTCTCTACCAGCCAGCTCCTCCCTCAGGGTCATAGTGGGAGGCTACTGGAAAAAACAAATTAGTTATTCTAGTTCCAGCAGAGCATCCCTAGCACACTCCATCCCAGACCTGTGGTCACCAGCTGGTGCCCAAATGCTCCTGCCAGCTGTGGCATGTAGAATACTGTAAATTTCTATTGTGCTAACAGTGCTCAGATCCTGCAGTGGGACTGTGGCACTTTAGAAATACCTAAGAGAGACAAATGGATGAATGGCATCTCTGAAATAAAATCCGGCACCCTGGTGTTGTTATCCCGACTCGCTCCCTCTCTCTCTCCCTTCCCTTCTTTTTATCTTTCCCTTCCTTCCCTTCCCTTTCTTTCTTCCTCCCCAGAGTGAGTTTCCCATCAGTTTCTCGGCCCAAGAATCTGGAGTTGAGGAACATTTTCAGAATTGGTCTTAATTTTCTCACATTTCTGCAAGAATCTGAAAAGCCAGAGGAGGGCACTTGGTGCTCACCATTCCTTTATGAGATAAAATGGTTTGTCTTTTTTACTCTGCAGTGACACACCATCCTGCTGGTAGAAAAACAATCTCCTGGTTCTCAGGAGATTGTTTTCCCAGTGCCACCTGGGTTATACGGGATCCAGTTTTCCATACTCCTGCTGGGAAAAAAATATAATAGTGATGACTGAAATACAGCTTTTTACACTCTTTGCTCAATTGTGACTGGAAAAACAGATCTCTTTTGATCTTGGACAAGAGGTGTATTTTGTGTGTTTAATAATTTTTAAAAAGTATTTTATGTGTAATCTCTAAAACATTTTTTGACATGTATCAAGCAAACCAAAGTGTTCCTGCATGCACAGGAGACTTCTCTTTCTGGCTCTGTTACTTCTTTACCTCAACAACACTGGTCTGAACAGCCAGAGACACAACAGCAGGAGCCTCCATCTCTGAAAATAAAAGCAAATAGAGGAAATTTCAGGAGATTGAGCAAAGGGAGGCCAGAAGAGGCGACAGAGCCAAAGTCAAGGTGTCCCACAGCATTTTGCCATTGCAGAGGTGAATGGCTGAATCAGGCCACCACATGAGGGGAAAGGAGAGCGGGAAGGGATTGGAATGGGATGAACAGCTAGGAAGGAAGACTTGAGGGGGGGAGGGTTTTGGACGTCATGAAGCTGCTGGGAAGGTGTGATTTGGGGGTGATAACAGCTGCATGGGAGAAGGGTCACCACTCTCCAGACCCCCCAAGTAACTGATCCCTCATACCTGGACTTGCTTTTCTTTTTTTTGCTTTCCAGAGCTCCTGCAGTTGCCCTGCTGCTCATGTGTTGCCTTGGGCCATTTTCTGCTTTGTCTGTCCCTCCAGCTGACCTTCCCTACAACCCTGCTGAACTCTGCCTGACTGTGGCTGAGGTGTTTGTGTTTTCCCATCTCCAAGCACGGAAGCACAGACGAGACTCCTCTGTGTCAGGCCCTGTTCTGTCAGTGTTTCCCCTCACAAAAGGGCAGCCTCACCTTGCTTACCCCAGAGCACCTCCAAGCACACAGAATGTGGCCCCACCTTTACAAATGGCAGAGCTTTTGACAGGCCTGTGTGTGCCCTTCCATTTCCCTTTTTCCAGCCTTAGCAGATCTTTTCCAGCACAGGGACTGGGAAGTTTCTTCCCACAGCCCTGCACCTGGCTGTTGTGCTTGAGAAGGTGCCTCTTTGCTGGTCAATTGCTTTCTTTTCTTGCCTGATTTCTTTAAGAGATGACCTTTGGATTTCTCCTGATGCCTTCAGGCAGAAATTCCAAGCAAAACAGGAAAAACAGAGTTTACATATAGTACGCATTAGAGGGATTTCAGGCATCTTCCCAATTCTTTGGACCTTTTTGTGAACGTAGGGTGAAACAGGAACCACAAGATGCTTTATTGAAAAAAAAGTATTTTAACAATTATTGGGAGAAGGGAAGCAGCAATGGGAATGCAGGGAGCAAAGGATGAAAGAGAACATTTTTCCTGTGTCTAGAAAAGGAAGAATTAAGATCAATGAACATGACTCCTCATATTCTTAGAGAGGTGAAAGAAGTTGGCAAAACATGATGGTATTTGGTCTGGACCCTTGAATCCATGTTCCCTGGCACAGTTAGCACTCATGTTACCTGCCAGGGCTGTCCTGAGGACAGGGGTTGGTGTGAAAGCACTCAGGGTTTACCTCAGGGCAGCCACATCCTGCCCTAAGCTTCAGGCACTTGCTTTCCTTTGGCTAATTTGGGATGCAGCTGCCAATGTGATTCTGGGTTTCACCTGCATCTTCTACCTCACTGTGACCAGAGCCACTAATGCATGTGGAGAGAAAGTAAATTCCTTTCTCTAGAAATGTAACCTGAGAAGATCCTGAAACTCCTCTGCGTCTCTGGATTCACCACCTTTGCCATCAGTGCTCAAGTCAGTCACCTCCCAGCAGCAGCATTCCTGGGGAGAGAGGCAGTGAAGTGCCAAGTCAGAAGCAGGAGGGAGAGAAAAAGGAAATGACTGGTACTTAAAAATACTCAACCCAGGAGGCATGAACCATGAACTGAAGAGAGATGCCAGAAAAAAACCAGACAGGGCTTGGAATACAAGAGAGAATGACTAATTACAGATGCTTCCTCCAAGGTGAAAGTGATGTCACTGCTGGTGTGATCATGTAGGTTAGCGCTGGTGCATCACAGTGGCATTGTTTCTCTAGAGCAAAGAAGAGGAATACATCCTCTTCTGGAATGCATCCACAAAGTGTTACTTCACTCTGTACCATGAAGCTATGTCTGTCAAGAAGGCTCTTTTATTTCCTTTCTTGGTGATGGCACAGCCCCCATATCTGCAGTACCCTTCCAGCCCTTAAAAATCCTGGTAGCTTTCTGCCTAATCCACAGAATAAAAAACACCCCTCAGCGGAACAGCACACACTGCCACTAACCTTTGTTCCAAAAGCATCATGTGAAGGACTGCTAAAGCAAAGCCTGTGTGAAGATGTTTTGTGCTGCCATCTGGGCACAGTGAGATTTGCTCTCGTGTCCCTTATGAACATGGGCAAAGGATTCCTGCCTCCTCATTCCCAAGGCTCCTTCACTGGCTGAAAGGTTCATATTCCTTGTATTAAATAGGTATCTCCGAGGCTGGGCTTCCGTGACATCCTGCAATGGCAAACAGCTCTCGCTGATTTGTGACTGCAGGTTATCCTGGATTGCTAAAGCTCTTGCCACCCCCAGCCACCTTGCTGGGTTATTTTTAATTTGGATTGTTTCCCTGTTGCTGTGCTCCACACAGCTCCACAAACAGCAGGCCTGGCACAAGTCAGGGAAAATTGCAGTCTGGGGCGGGTGGTAACAAACATCCTTAGAGCTCCACGATTCCTTAAGCTGGTATTGCCACCATGCCATCCATGCCATCAAACAGGAACCTGGGGGGAGCAGCAGGGAGTTAAGAGAAAGCAGAACAAAGGCATTTAACAGAAATGTGCCCTTTTTTGCACATGAGGAATATCTGCAGAGGAGGTTTAGTTTGGGAATCTTTTCCAAGCGGATGTCACACAGCTGGAACCGGTGCTCATCTCTTGCAAAGTACCTCTGAGTGGAGCTGCCAGGTTTGTACTACTCTGCTCATCCCATTGGAGCTCTAGTACCACCTCCTTTTCTTCCAAAAGCCTCATCTGCTCTTCTGTGTGTCCTTGTGGTCACTTCCTCCTGAGCTCTGCTTGTGGTGCCAGTGCAGCTCTGTGTGCAGCTGCAGCGTGATGCAGATTGAAATTTCAGTGGTTGAAAAGTAACAGTTTCCCACTCTACCCTTGGTTATTTTTAGCTGGATCAGTTCCTGATCCAATCCACTGTACAGACACACAAACAGCTGTGTCAGTGTGACAGGAGGAAAATGTTTGAGGGAAGCAGAGGAGAGGCTTAGCTGAGTTTAATCATCACTGGTACCAAATGGGAAACCACAATCATGAATGATTGCTCTAAATGCCTGGCAGCAGTTATTTAAACTTCTCCATAGCTCCCTGTCTTACTTCTTATGCAAGAAACAAAGCCTAGGGAACTTCCCAAGTCTGTGCCACAGAAAGGAATTGGCACTGTGTCTGGTTTAGCTGCATCTTTCTGCATGAATCAAGGCAAGCTGAATGCAGGGAGCCTGAACAAGTCTGCTGGCAGGCAAAGAAGCCAGGGTTCCTCACAGCTTCCTTACCTGTTGTAGTTTGGCCAGCCTGTACATTTAAAGGTCAAGTCCTGCAGAGACCAAAATTTTCCAGCACACCAGCCATGAGCAGCTACCCAGAAGTGTGCAAAATGTGTTTATAATGGTCAAAAACCATGCCTGAGACACATGCTAAATATTGGCCACTACCAAAAGACAGTTACTGATTCTGACACGTAATTTAAAGATGGAAAGTATAATTAAAAATTTAGACATTTATTCAGAAGCAAAAAAATCCATTTAGTCAATTAAAATAACTTACTGAGGCATATGGCATGCTCCTTCTCTGGGGTGCCTGACCAGCTGCTGCTGTGGGCAGGGAATAGTGGGGACTTTGCTCCATCCAAAGGCAGAAGTACAGAAAGGATTTATAGATTTATAGAATCCTAGAATGGTTTGGGTTGGAAGGAACCTTTAATGGTCATCTGGTTCCAAGCTCCCTACTGTAGACAGGGACACCTTCCACTATCCCAGCTTGCTCAGAGCCCCATCCAGCCTGACCTGGAACACTTCCAGGGATGGGGCAGCCACAGCTTCTCTGGGCAACCTGTGCCAGGGCCTCACCACCCTCACAGGAAACAATTTCTTCCTCATATCCAATGTAAACCTGCTCTCTGTCAGTGTGAAGCCATTCCCCCTTGCCCTGTCACTCCAGGCCCTTGCCGAGAGTCTCTCTCCATCTTTCCTGCAGGCTCCCTTCAGGCACTGGAAGGCCACGATGAGGTCAAACAAAACTACTCAGAATCTTTTAGGTTGGAAAGGACCTTTAGGGTCATCAAGTCCAACCACAAACCATCTTACTTTGCATGGTTCATTTGTGTGTTTTCCTTTCTTTATGATAATTGTGACTGTAGCAGCACTCTGAAAACGTGGACAAAGCAACGGCTTATTTTGGGGTTGTCCCAGGAAATTACAAAGCTGTGCAAATACTGGCTTTTTTTTTTAATCTCAGAATTGCATCTAGGGATGACAAGCAGCAGTTTCATTTATGAAATTTTTAAAAGCCTGTCAATCTTTCAGGTTATTACACCTACAGGTTTTCTACACGAGCAAGAAGAAACACAGGGAAAGGTGTAAGCACAAGGACATGTTTTCCCAAGATGACACACATCATCATGGCAACCTCCCTCCTGCACAGTCACTTGAAGTTTCACAACTCTGGTTCGGATTAAATACCAATGACCTGATTCATCCTTCCACTGAATTTCACTGTAAATAATTGTAAAAAGCACATTTAGTGCCATGACTCAGTAGGCAAAGTATCTTCTGCTCCTCCTGGCTGAAGTCTGTTGTGCCCCACACCCAGCTCCAGCAAAGGTTGTCCATAAATGGCCCCATGGCTCCATAACCAGGCTCCTGACACTAATTTTTCCCAAGGATTAATGTCTGAGCTTCTAGGAGAATTTGTCATCAGTACCTGCAACAAAGAAAGCCCCCACAATTATGTTATGCTTTAAAATAGAATCCCATACCTCCCAAAACTGAAGTCATCACAGATACACTGCTAATTCCCAATTTACAAGCCACTGACTGTTTTGGGGAGGGCATTAAGACAAGTACTGAGTGATCTGTGAGAGGTCACAAAGGAAAGCAAAGGTTTATTAGTAGGCCTGCATGTACAGCAGTTGACTGGAAATGTTCAGGGGGTCTGGAACTGAAAAAAACACTCCTCACATTACAACCACTTTTGTAGCTCTGAGATCAAAATCATGGAAAATAAAACGAGAGACCACGTGGTTATCAAATCTTTAATTCCTGGGAGTCCCAAGTGGTCAGCATTACATAAAACTTCTATGAAAAATGAATGCCATTCCATGAATAACTTGCATGTATTATGTAAAATATTTATTGAAGACAAATGCCATTCCATGAATAGCTTGGATGCTGCTTACTTTGCATAACAACATGTTCATCTACTGTAAATGAAGTTCTGTCTTCTGCCCAACTAAATTACTTTTATACCTCAGTCTATCACCTTTTTCATAAGTAAAGTTTATGAACACATTTCTACTTTTAAACACAGCTTTTATAAGAGCCTACACGTGAAAAAGGACACTGAATGCAGCTCATTAGTTGCTCTTGACAAAGGCTCAGTGGCAGGGAAAAGCAAATACATAATAAATACATAATAAAATGTGTGCGATGAAGAACCTCTAAACCTGACCTAGGGTTGGGAGACAACCACAGGAACATGAGTTAAAGCTCAGGTCTAAATCCCACTGAGTTAATCTGCACATTAGGGGAATTAGGGGACCATCCCTAAATGTTTCTTAGCTATACTGAAGGGTTAGAGATGCAACTTTAAAAAGGTGGATCACTGGACGTAAGAAAAAATTATTTATTCCACCACTTTCCACTTTCCATACACAGGCTCTTTTCTGCCAAGCTGCTCTGCACATAGATTTGGTGTCTACAACAGTACACACACACATATAAAATCTGTAACAGTATATCCTGGCATTGCATAATATCTAATATAATGATATTGGATGGTGTGTGCAATAAATTAATCTGCCTTTTTTATATACAGTTAGTAAAACTACAGCTACGCATACACAAATTCCCTTTCCCTCTAACTGAACAAACAAGCTTTTTAGAGAAACCACATCATCTGTGTTTCCTGACTGTGTTGTTTCAGATTCTGACTTGCTCACCTTTCTCCCCTCTGGGCTTCTGTCTTCTTTGGTCTTACTACTTCACTGTTTCTATTCCACACATCCCTTCCAGAAGACAAACTGCAAAATCACAGGAGTTCAACTGCTGATTTTTTGAAACCACAGTTCTCAGAGAAAGATGTATTATCAGCCCATCCTCGTCCTGAGCAAAGATTAACTATGTATTAAAATAATTTTAAAGCATTGTAAGTAATAACAAACTGAGAATAGGTCATCAAACAAAATAAGAAAAGCCCCTTTTTCAAATATTGAAGCAGCATTTCCAGGGCATGATTCACCCATTCCTAAGGTAGACACCTAAAACCGGTCAGATGAATCACCACCTAACAGTGTCCATTTCTCCCCAGAAGTTTCAAAATCGAAGACAGTTCAGAAGCTGTCTTTGATTTTATTAATACATATTTTCAGATTTGGAGATTAATTTCATGGTGTACTTTTGACAGGCTTAGGGAGGATTTTTCCTCACGTTTCTGAAGGAAATACGGCTTTTTTTATCCCACTGTCAGCCCCCATTAGGAACCAACTGTCTCACTTCAATCAAATACAAGCATGTAGAGGAATCAGAGATGAGCAGGTTCCTATATCCAGGGATCAATGCTCCTACAGCCAGGGATCAGTGGCCAGGTGCAGCAGAGAGCTCTTACTGGCATCCCCATGGCAGGATCAGCAGGGAGACTGCCTTGTCCATGCTCTTTAGCATTTATGCAATATCTTGTCCAGGCAGTAGGATAAAATACTTGGTTTGGGGTCACTGAACCTGTTGGAAACATGGGAATGATACAAGGATGATTTGGGAGGGAGGGGTGTTGGGAAGAGAGTGAAATAAATGACAGCAGAATGTGCCAATTTTATAATAAAGTATTAATTAGAATACTGGTAATAATGAGCTCTCTAGATACTGTTTGGGCTCTTTAGACTGGAAGGATTTGGTGTTGTAACACTGCACATGCCCATGATTTCCACTGCAGTAGCTGATACAAGGAGGCTACATAACTCCAACTGATCCTGGAAGCTGGTGCTCCTAAAATGAAGGAGAGGACTTACACCTGTTCTTTGGCAGCCCTTCCTCCTTAGGAGTTCCTGAACTGCTCACACTTCTTAGAAGATGGGAACTTCTTCCCCCTAAGACAATCTCCAAAGCAGATTACCAGAAATCAATCAGAAATTAATTAACTTCTCCTGTGAGGACAGGCCTAGAGAGTTGGGGCTGTTCAGCCTGGAGAGGAGAAGGCTCCGGGGAGACCTCATGTGGCCTTTCAAAATGCAGAGGGGTCTTCGAAGAAACATGGAGACAATTTACAAGGGCCTGGAGGGCCAGGATGAAGGGGAGAGGCTTTAGACTGACAGTAAGGGTAGATTTAGATTAGGTATCAGGAAGAAAATCTTTACTGTGAGGGTGGTGAGGCCCTGGCACAGGTTGCCCAGAGAAGCTGTGGCTGCCCCATCCCTGGCAGTGTCCAAGGCCGGGTTGGATGGGGCTCTGAGCAAGCTGGGATAGTGGAAGGTGTCCCTGCCCATGGCAGGGGGTTAGAATGAGATGAGCTTTAATGCCCCTTCCAACCCAAACCATTATTTGATTCTGTGATCTGGGAGCCCCTGAGGAGAGAGCTGGTGAGTTTCCTGAACCTGGGAATTGAGGACAAAGCCCCGAAGTCCCACGAGGACTCTGGTTTCCTGGCAGGGCTGGGATGCAGGAGGAGTGAGCCGCACATGCTGGTTCCTGCACTCAGCAGGGCCTGGGGGCCTGGCACCTGCTCCCAGCACCTGGCCCGGCAGGGCCCCCCACACCCACGCAGGAATCCCGGCCAGCCCCATCGCGGGAAGCCACCGGGAACGGGGAAGGGGGTGCAGCAGCACACGGCCGGGGAGAAGCAAGACGCCATCACTGGCACGGGACAGGGAACAGCAAACAGCCAGGCTGGTCCAGGCTAGGTGTGGGAGCACATCTGCGGCGATAAGAGGTTTGCAAAACAACCTCTGGGAAGAAACCAGGGAACTGGGTTTATTGAATCTAGAGGAGAAGGCTGGAAATAGGGCAGGACACGATAGTGCAGTTGCAGTACACGAGAGGTTGCTATTAAGAGAGGCAGCGATTACACTGCTGGATAACAGAGATAAGATCTAACCAACTTAATTTCCAGGAAAGAAAAGAAGACAGCAGAAAACAAAAGGACTAGATGTTGCAAAAACTTTCTCTGCGTAAGCCAGAGCTGGAGAAGATTATCTGGAAGATTGTGAAACCCCCTGCACCAGAAATTAACCAGACATCTCTGTGCTCTCGCAGCAGAGAATGGACTGCCAAGCTATCCCTCAGCCTTTGGAAAGCAAAAATCCACCTACCCTTCTCAATTACAAACTAAAAACCATCCATGCATGTCACATGCATCATTAAACATATGGGTGATGAATAAAAAGTTTCACATTTGGATAACAAAGCTACTATAGATTTACAAATCCTGATTTCAATGCAGGCATTTAAATTAAAAATTTTATTTGGATAGAAAACTTTGATCCTTCCTTTCAAAGAAACTGCTTTGCAGTTGTTGAGCAGGTAAATTCTGGCAAGGCCTTTTAGTGCTATTTCTGTCACATGGCACCTCCTTCCTGCAACCAACCTTTCTCCTCTGTTATGTCCTGCTCCCATATAGAGAAGCAGCAGCCACTTTATATTCTTTGGAGCACTTTTATTCCAGTTGAAATGCTTGTGGGCTGGGCCAGTCTCACAGCAAGAGTACAGAGTCATCTCTCCACCATCTGATGATAAGGTACCTCAGGCACTGGAAAAAACCCCAGACCGTATGGTTCTATTGGGATCCACTGCAGAGAACACTCCCAAGACAGAGAAGCATTCTGACCTTCCCAGTCCATCAGGAGTAATTAAAGCCACCAGGACATCTTATTGTAATGGAGTACCTAAAGGACATAGAGTTAGGGTTTTTTTGAGTTGTTGAATGGGTGTCTAAGCTGAAACAATCTAGGCATATTCCCATAGGGCATATATGTGGAAAGGGTTTTGATGGGAGTTCTGACCAGACTCGGGTTCAGCTGGTTGGCACCGGAGAAAAGCCTGATCTGTTTGCTCCTTGTGAGAAGAGCTGGAGCCAGGATTCACCCCTTCCTTACTCAGCATGAATGAAAGCACCTCAGCAGGAAATCAGCCCCTGAATGGAACGTGCTCACTCTGAGTCCTGCCAGGAAGGCATTCCAGAGGTGGGATATACGTAAAGATATCCAAGCCACTGCTGGGAGTCCTGCAGGGAGTATGAGGCACAACCTCCCGAATTACAATCTGACAATGCTCTGGGGCACAGGGGTAGCAGGGGTTGGATGTGAGTACCCTACTAAGGTGATGGGGCCTTGGGAGGTCATGTGGGTTTTCTGAGAATCACTAACAAGGGAGGGGGAGGTCCCAGGAATGGAACATCAAACAGCTACTTACAGTTCTGACAAGGTAACTCTTAAACAACCTTCTGGTCTTTGTTTCTTTATTCTCTGATTCCTTGGGGACTGCAACTCACGTGTCTCAGCAGGTGTAAAAATGTCAGAAGAGAAAGAAGAGTCTGTGACAAATGCATGTTGACCACAGGACAAGGATGTGGCCCCTACCACAGCCACTTCACACCCTGAGCCTCCACAGTAATGCAGCAAGGTTTTTTCTGAGGCAGAAACCCCACTCTTTTTATAGGGTCATTCTGCTTTTATGTTTTCTTTCCAGGATTATTCTTGTGCCGTTCTTAACTAAATGCAAAGAAAACTAAAAATATCACACAGTGTGAATCACAAAAAGGCCCTTTTTGTGTGTTAAGGACAAAAGCTCAATTCATGAAAAATGTGCCTTTGCTCATAGGAAACAATCCTGCTTCAGTCTGCCCTTCCAACAACAGCATCAGAGCTCCAAAAAAACAATACTTCCCCACCCTGGGTGCATGACTCTATTTCTCTGCAAGCTCACATCCATCTTTACAATCCATCCTATGGGAAAGGTTGCTTTTTCCAGAACTGAGGGGAGTGAGGGGCACAGGGAATCCTCTCTCAGTATACAACAGGCCAACATTATGGAGGTGATTCAGGAATAGGTGCTCATTTTTCTATTTTGAGATTAGTTATCTACTACAGGACTCATGTTACATAAGTTTAGGGCCTCCAGGAAAGCCACCATAGGTGGCTGAAATCACAGAGATTTTATTTTTTAAAAAGCTGAAACTACAATAAAATGGAGGATGTTTCTTGAACACTCTTACAGAAAGCCTTAACAGTAATCCAGTGCTAACAACAACTACCTGAGGGAGGAAAAGGGAAGTTGCTCTGTCAACCTGCTGGTGTGACAACCACCAGCACAGAGGAGCAGGTACAGCAAACAGAATGGTGTTTGGCCTCATGTTCTCTCACCTGGATGCAGCCAGGAATCAGCATCAGGAGCAGCTTCCCATGAGGGGGCACTACACTATCACACATCCAGCCTTGGAGAGCTCCACCTCCAGGACTCGTGCAGAGACACTGAAGAGAGAGAAGCACGTTTCAGCTTTGTTTATCCTCCTCCGCAAAAACTAAGATGATGAAAAATTACTGTGTTTATCTGGTTAAAAGCTACAAGCTACACTACTATGTGTAATTGTGTCCACCAAGAGGACCAAAACAAAATCCCAAACACTGCAACTGGAATGCAGGGAGAATTTGGGATTTCTGAACTTTTAAGTGCTTGATTTCACAGCTATTCAAGAGGACCTTAATACAAACTAAGGACTTCTGTGTGCAATTTTTGAACAAACAGGGAATCCTCTTTATTGGTGAATGGGACAGATCAATTTGTGGGCTGGATTTTGTGTCTAGCCAGCAAGAAGAAGAAAAGTGAAGGGCTGGTCTGAGTCATTACTACTGACGTACACCACAAGCAACAACACTTACATGGACATTATCATTGGAGGATCTCAGCTAGGAAGAAGCAACTTCCTGGCACAGTGGTTTCCGAGTGCGGAGGGATGGGCAGGATGGGGTTGGGGCAGAGGCAGCTGTTCTGAGCATGGGGGAAAGCTGCTGAGGGTCATCCTCCCCCCTGGCTGCACACACTCAGGTGCTGCAGCTGCCTGCATGATGACAAACCTGCACACGTGCAGCTCCTGAACAGCCACATCCTCCCTTTCAGCTGGAACCAGAGGAATATTTGGCAAGCCCCTCGAAGGCAGCACACTGCTTTTATTTCTGCTCTCCATACTCAGTTTTGCAGAGGTCCCAACTATTTCTAGCTGTGGACTAGAATAAGAGCACCTGCAGTGGTGTGACTTTGTCCATATTCCACCTTTCCCTTAGAGTGATTTATTTCTAGAGTTCTGCTGGAGCAGAAAGCCTGAAGAAATGACACCAGGGTAAGCGGCCTACCTGAATCTGAAGGAAACAGAAAGGCAGAATGAAATGTTCTAGATGTTCTGGTAGTGAATTGATTGGTTTGTTCAGAATCATTTCTACAGAAGCCTTTGAGTGTCACCCCCCCACCCCAACTTAAGTTATTGCCATCAACACCCATAGATATGAGAAAAGAGGAAGACTATGATGAAGCTCTTGCTTTAGCATTTCCAAATGGAGTGGAAGTATTTTAAGAGTCTCAGTAACATTCTCCTGGACTTCTCAAAGGGGAAAAGGAGAAAACTCTCATTACCCTGGATCATCTCCCTTTAGGCTTTTTCTCACTCCTAAGGAAGGAGAGGAAACATCAGTGTGTGAGGTGCAGGTAAAGGGCAAGGCCGAGACTCCAATCCAGCAATTACCTGCACATGGATGTGAAAGGTGGCATGGGCTGGGAAACAATTTCCTGCAGCATGAGGGCTCTGCTTCTGATTTGCAAAAGGATTTAGCTGCAGCAGAAGGATCACAGAAGGATTTGGGGAGAAATCCAGGTTTTTTCAGAGTTCAGAATTACACAACACAGAAATGGAAAGCACCACAGGAAACCAAGAGCTGCCTCCCAAAGGCTCCCTGCGAGCTGCAACTGGGGGTTTCAGTCTGGGAGAGGCACCTGCCAGGAACAAACAACTTGGGGTATCCTTTGCATGGAGCATCTCAGGGCAGAAAAAGGATAAGCCCAAAGACTTCCTTAAAATTGTGCCTGAGCTTGGAATTGTCTATATCGACTGCTGTAAAAGAAGAGCTGTTTGGAAAATGTTCATAACCGGTTTTCTTTAAGATTTTCCAAAATTTGTGTGTGGTATTTTTGGATATATCAATGTTGTGATTCTGGATTACCAAAAATTAAAACTTTGGATGATGAAGAGGAGGCAAAGCCCACTAAAAGCTTTCCTATCTTCCTCTTTATCTGACTACTTATTCCCCCAGTATACATTTTTTTTTTCTCCGTAATATCTTTCTGTCCTTTTGGAGGCATCTTAATAGTATGAAACACTGAGGTTTTTCAACCTGCTTTTATTTTTTGGATACTTGTTTACAGATATTGCTGTGTGGACTCCAGGCCAGAAATTACTGCAATAATTTTATTCAGTAAAAGACACTGCTGACATTCAGTGTAAAGTACCAAAAACCACCCTCATTAATGTTCTTGGTCATAAACCATCCTTTCCCTGCACTATGTATTTTGGAAAAAAAACCCTTTTAATTCAAGCTCATGTTATTTACCTGCATGGACACTTCCACATAAATCTCCATATATTAATCAGGTGGGAATAGGGCTTAAAAAATATATTCAACAGGAAGAAAAGAATGTGATGTTATACTGCATTAGGTATATCAAATTTTTGCAAGTTTGGCTGAGGGAAATCCTCCTAAAAATATAAGAGCTTACTACTATCCCACTGAAAATTCCATCACTGAGATGCCAAATGCTACTGGTGAGCAGGAAACAGGTTGCTTTAACCACAGTATGTATCATTAAAGGTTGGGTAACTGCTTCAGAGAATATAACCCCTTTAGTATAGCTCCTTTTTCCCTCAATATTTATTCAAAGGAGCTTCTTGCTTGTGTAAGAAATCTGTATTTTGTTAGTCCTGAATAAAAGGATTTTAATGGAATTGGACTAACTTTTAAGCTATTTCTTTCTGTCTTTTGAAAAACAGTATATAAGCAAATAGATGTGAAGTTTTGAGTCATGTTTTGCTGCAGTTATTCATGTGAAATCTTGAGCAGGAGATACATTGTCAGGATTTTTTTCTTCTTCATTCTTTGGTTTGCAGTTAATGCCATGAACAGTAGTTTGTCTTGCCTTCTGCTCAGCTGACATTATTTACACTCTCAGTGAAACGAAAGTAACATCTGAGGCAGTCTTGCCTGCTTTTGCTGTTTGAGACTGGCCATTCCTACCCTCAAATTCCACCAAAATCAGGGAAGGTCAAGGAAACCACCATTCACATGTGTGAAGCTCACACCTCTCTGAAGCTGTGGCATGAGCAGTCATTTTCCTTGACACCAGTCTGGACTGCAGCTGTAAATCGAGCTGGGAAAGCCCACCAGCCTCCCCCAGGCCCACATCCACAAGTTCAGAACCACTTGATCCCTTTTAGAACAGGCAGGAGCTTATAAAAGTGAACTGTTGGGCAATGTCAGGCTACAGGATGCGTGCAACTAAAAATATTCTTTTACCACCTTCCGTGGCTGACAGGCAGGGACTCTCCAGACCATCCCTTACCCTCGAGCCTCTAACAGCAGTCTTTGTCTCAAGACAGTCTGTAGCCTTGTCCATTTGTTTGAATTTTCCTGGTGGACCCTGTAAAAAAAGGGGAATTTAGCTCTGTAGTACAATGGCCTGACACTGCAATTACTCTGGAAAAAATTTGTACAACACACTAACTGGGCCATTCACACTTAATCCATCCAATGTAGACCTTCACTGTAACTGGTACATAATTCATCACGACAAGAAACTATCCCTCCATGGCTCATATGCAGGTATCCATTTGTACAAAGAGTTCTTACTGCTTTTTGTATGGAAAAGAAAAAGTGGATGAGGTTGAATAAGGATTATAAAGATATATAATTTAACTGGATTATTTTGCTCCTGGTTTTACTCCATAAGAGCAAACATAGCATTGTATCTAGGTCACTTGTTGGCTGCAGGTTATTTGGGATTCCCAGGAGAAGGCACTTGAGAAGGAAATGGAGGAAGCCCATTTTAGTCTGTGCTTCTCTTGGGATGTTCATGCTCTTCGACAATATGATTTTGTCCCAGAGCGACTGTTATTAACCCGGGTTATGGCAGCAATGTGGATTTATAACTAGTTTCACACAGAAAAGCATTTCTAGCCATACCACCTGAAGGAATTTCCCAGTTCTGTATTTTCCTAAACTTTTCTGCCACCTGGACATCTCCTTGAAGAAATTTCAGGAAAGATCCCAGAAATCAGTATTTATCTGTGTGAAGCCCATAGTTTCTTGAACACCTGGAATAAATGATGGCTCTGCCAGACAACAGCAGCAGTTCACCCTTATATCTGCATCCACAACTGGCACTGAAGCACATTCTCAGACTAAGACAGACCCAAGCTCACTCCCACAAATGAAGAACTTCCTGTAAACAAACCAAGAAACAAAAGCTAAAAATACTCCTGCTCCCTAGCTGCTGTCATGTGGGGAAATCAGAGCACGACATACACCTTAATCTGAAGCAGGGAAGCTCCAACCCATATTTCTGAGGGATGATTTGCACACTTAAAACAACGTAATACCCCACTGCATCCTTTCTGCCCTACTGGACCATATCCAAAGGCGTGGCTGTAGGGGTACAGAACCTCTGTCAATCATACAGCTGCATTCAAGATTTAAAAAAAAAATGAGTGAATTGTGCAACTGTGACACTTTTTCCTCTCTTACCTCAGCACCTGCTGTATCTCAAGAAGGTGCTGGCACCCACAAAAGCAACAAGAGCACTGCAGTACCACAGCTGAGCTGAGGCCAGGGGAGGGTCTGCACTTCTCTCAGCCTGCTGCAGTGAAAATGCAGTGCTGGAGGCTGGGACTCTGCTCCCTGCTGAGGGAAAGCTGTAAACAAGGGGCAGGAAAGGAGACGAGTGGATTTCAGAAGGGCTGTTACCACTGGATGTTCGAAGCTAGCCTCAGAGGAAATGAAGGAAACGGCCAGGACTGACTCACCGGGGATGGGTGTTTTACTTGCTGCTTGTGTAAACTTACTGTGCTGCAGTTTCCAAGCTCTCTGTTCTGCTCCCTTCCATTATTACCAAGGTTTTTCCTGCCAGGTTTGCATCTGCTAGGATTAAGGTTCAGCTGCTGAACACGCCTAGGGAAGCAAACTGGCTTTCCAAGGAGGGCTCAATCAGGTGATTTTAGTTTTACGAAGACCCTTAAACAACTCCCCTCCTCTGCAGTATTTGTGATATGTCAGCAGCTGAACCAAGTTACTGTCAGGTTCTGTCCTACTGCCTGCCTGGATTCTGGCATGCCCAGCTGTGTGCTCTGCATATAGAACTAACCCCAGAATAGTGTCTGCTGCAGAGCAAGAGGATGTGACAGCACAGGACTTGAGCGGGACGGGATGTTTACAAGGAGGATGTCGGAGTGGGAGGTTAATGTCCCAGCAGCCCCTCAGCCCAACGATAGCACAAGGCACTGCAGGAAGCAGGAGCACTTCAGGCTACAGGGCCCTGCTCTTGGTGCTGCTAGGCCTCTTTGCAGGGAAAGGACATAAATCCAGGGAGATACATATATATATGTATACACCCCAAGGAGGTATGTCCTTGAAGGGAAAGGGGCATACCAGGCACTCAGCTGCTGCAGCCCCAGAGTTTGGTGGGCTGAGAGAAGAGACTGCAGCCCAATCCACCTGGGATACTCACAGCATGGAATAGGACCTCTCCTGCTCACACTGTGCAGGGTTCCAGACATGTTCAGGCACTCAAACTCTCCGTGCAGCGGGCAGAGAATGCAAGGTATCTCAAGACATGATTCAAAAAACCAAACAGAAAACTGCCTCTGCAGCTGCTGGAGGTGCCAGGGGCAGGGGGAGAGGTTAATCCCACCTCAGACCAAGAGTTGCCCTTTTCTGGATAAAAGAGGAGCAGTTTTCCAGTCAGGATGACCAACTCCAGCCTGCTGCCAGCTGCTAGGAACTTAGAAAATGCAGTGGGAAGAAGCATTGGCTATTTATGTAATGTCCCAGAGGTCCTAAGAGAGACATGATCCAGAGTCAGCTTGTGGGAATTTGAGGCATCCCTTTCCTCGCTGCTGACTGTAAATGCAGTGATGTGGAATGGGAATCTCAGCTGCAGAGCTGATCCACTCTGCTGAAAAAAGGCACCCACACAAACGAATGAAAGGAGTAATTGAATCAGAACGCAGCAGCGAGCATGAGGATGATTCTGTGGCTGGCTGGGGAGAGCTCTCGGTGTGCCACTTCCAACGGGAGTTTTCCTGCCTGGGAGACTTCACATGGGTCTCACAGGGAAGGGAGGGTTCAGGATTGCCTGGACGTGGGCTGCAGGGTTTCTCTGGTGGTTGAGCCAAGCTCCCTCTTTCTTATTTGCTGAAATCTTCACAGCTCATCCTGGAGGATACACACCTGCAAGCCTCAGGAAATGATTAGGGGGAAAAAAAAGACTTAGCAAAGAGACAACTCTGGATATCAATTTGAGGAGATGGAATATATAAAATAGGTAATGCCTTCCTCAGCCACCTGTCTAAAATAATTCTTTGTACACTTTGCAATTTTAGTGAGCAAAGATCTATATATACACCATGGCAAAGTGCACCCTCACATAAATCCTGTATCCCTTTAAGCACCTGTGTACCTACGAGAGACAGAATGCCCAGGAACTGTAGCTGTGGATTCAGCTTTTTAATGCAGCCTACAGAGTTTTTCTACCCACGTCCTGATCAATTTCTTCTGTATTCAGGTGTTTCATTAATTTACATTTATTTGACGATCTTAAATGTAATCTTGTCTGTAATCCTGTAAAGCCTGGGACAACCCAACACTTTTCCTTAAACCCCTGACTGCCTGTTGGGAGGAAACATAGAGGGCTCATGCACGTCAGGTTAAGGACTGGGAAAACAAGAGACTAGGGTAGTGAAGGAAGCTTAAAAAATAAAAAGCACCTCTGATTCTGAAGCTGGTTCAGACACCTGGGCTGGTGGGTCAGGTGCACTCCAGAAGCAAAGCAAACAAGCGCTATGTCCAAACCTGAGAGGGACACAGTTATTACAGAATCACAGAACGTCTGGAACTGAAAGGGACCCACAAGGATCATCCAGTCCTGGCCCTGCACAGCACACCTCAACAATCCCACCCTGTGCCCGAGAGCATTGTCCAAACACTCCTAGAGCTCTTGCAGCCTTGGGGCTGTGACCACTGCCCGGGGGAGCCTGTTCAGTGCCCGACCACCCTCTGGGGGAAGAAAATTTCCTAAAATCCAACCTAACCCTCCCCTGACACAGCTCCAGCCGTTCCGTCGGGTCCTGTCCCTGGTCACACAGAGCAGAGATCAGTGCCTGCCCCTCCTCCTTCCCTCGTAAGGAAGCTGCAATGACTGCTGTGAGCTCTGACCTCAGTCTTCTCCAGGCTGAACAAACCGAGCGATTCAGCCGCTCCTCGCGTGGCTTTCCCTCTAGGACCTTCACCCATATTCTTACTATTGAATTAAAAAAAAAAAAAA
>VXAD01008595.1:185738-222155 GCA_013399195.1 Dicrurus megarhynchus
CCCGCCCGCTGCCGGCAGCAGGGAGGGCCCGGAGCGCAGGCCCGGTCCCAGGCTCGGCTGCCAAGCAGCAGTAGGAGCCTCTTCCCGCAGAAATGGTGCCTCCCACGCAGGAGCGAGATCCCACGGTGTTCGCCGGGTTTTCAGCTCCCGCCGGGAGCTGCGGCCCGGGAGTCGCGGGGGTGCTGTGCTTGAACTCTGGACACCTCCTTGTTTTCTTCCTTGCCTCGTGACTTTTATGGCCTGTCACGGAGGGAAGGCAGAGGAACGAAAGGCGAGATCCCTGCCTGCTGCTCGCTTCCTGCCTCCTTCCCGCAGCCCCGGCCACCGCAACAGCTCTGATGGCAACCCCAGCGCCACAGCCAACCTGCCAGGGTGGGATTCCAAGCTCCCACGGCTCTCACCTGACCCATCGTCTTCCCAGCACCCATGCTTGTCCTTGCTTGATGCTTCGTTTATTCCCAGATATTGGCTAAGACTGCATCAAACCTGGTAGGAATTATGGGGTCAGAGATCTGAGCTCATCTTATCAGTGTTGACTTGTTGCAGATTTTGCCAGGGCGCTGCTGGATGTGAGTGCCAATGCTGGCTTCTCCTGGAGCTGGGTGCCTGTTCCTCCTGGACCAAGCCACATGTGTAATGTGTTGTTGGAAGTGTTGTGACCTGATTCCTTGGTGTTTTGGAGTTTCTCATAACCTAAATGACTTGGAGATGGCTTGGATAAGGGCAGAGTCCTTTTAAAGGGTTGCACCTGAGGGAGGTGGCTTGGTTTGGAGGAATAATGTATGGGTGACCCAGATTTCAGAACTGCATCTGAATTGGATGAGGAGGAGGCATCTGTAAATCAGGCTTGAAGTTGTAACAAATCTGAATTCTTCTTAGTTTTTGTTAATGTTAGGAACAGCTCAGCTGGCTTCTGTGTAGAACCTCGTTTTGCCAGCTGGTGACTGAGGGTGGCATTTGTCCCATCCTGCCTGTACAGCAGCCTCATGGTGTGGCTAAATCTCGGTGGGGTTGTACGGTCCAGTCGCTCGTGACAGCAGGTGACTGGGCTTGAGATTGGTGCTCCTGTTCTCTGAAATAGTGGGACACAAATACTTCTGGGAACCTTTTGTGCATCCTGATAGATTTTGATGGTAAGAGTCTGTTTCACAGGCTTTTTTTTTTTTTTTTTCATCCTGCTAACTTTAGATGGATGTTATTGCGCTTGTTCTGTTGAGTCTTATCCTTTCTTATGGTTCACTTATTTTATGTGCTTTCTAACAGGAAAGAGCCAAATTATGCTATAGTTTTTGATGGGTTTTCTCTTCTTTTTTTCTTTTTAATGTAATCTACTTTGGAGTCTTGTTTAAAGTGGGTTTTTTTATTTAATTAGTTTGTACTCATATAACGTTCACTCTCCATAGTTATCCCAGGCAAAATTTAAGAAACAGCCCGCAAGGGATTTCAAATTCTTAATTGGAATCACATTTTTTTCCAAGTATGTTTGATTCTAAGAGTTTACTGTGCTTTCTGTCATCTGGTATCTTTCCAGTTGATGTTGTTTGCTTAGTTACTGTTTGGCTAAATTATCCACAGCTAGTTTATTTCAGTAGTCATGCCTGGGAAGTTTCGCAATTCCTTTCCGCTTTGCAGCTCCTCACTGAACTCCCGTTGAATTTTTTAATGAAGTGGCTTCAGTGCAACTCAGTGCTGTATTGTTTTGGCACTTGGGCTCCACAGAGAGGTTATTTCCCTCTTTCCTGAGGTAATCACATAGTTGATGCTCAGAGTATCAGCCAATTGGAGACTGATACCTTCACCTGACCCCTGGCAGGTATTTACATTCCCAGCTGGTTATCACTGCATCGAATCCCAAATTCTACTAGAAAAGTACCCAGTCTTGATTTCAAGATATCAAGTGATAGGCTGCACTGGTTCCCCAGGTAAATTATTCCAATGGCTGATTACCCTCGCTAATTTCTTATCTCCATCTGTCCGGCCTGGCTCCTAACCATGTAGTCTTGATACAAGTTTTCATGCCAGATGATGGAGCCTGTTGCTGCCAGAATGACATGTTCCAGCTGAAAGATGGCCTGTTGTAAGCTGTTAGCTGTGCTGAGCTCTTCCTTCTGGGAAGAGGCAGCCGTGGAGCTGGAGTCTGCGTGATCGGTGTGGTTTAGAGCAGCGGTGGAGGGTGCTCG
Source organism: Dicrurus megarhynchus (assembly GCA_013399195.1). Classification (NCBI taxonomy): domain Eukaryota; kingdom Metazoa; phylum Chordata; class Aves; order Passeriformes; family Dicruridae; genus Dicrurus; species Dicrurus megarhynchus. Next base: position 187,919 of record VXAD01008595.1, read on the forward strand.
GCCTGGTGTTTGTGGCCTGGCAGGGCTTCCTGGGAATTGTGATTGAATAACTTGTGTTGCTTGGAGTTGGGCTTCACGTGATGAGCAGCCCAGCAGAACAACAGGCTGCTGCTGAAGGAATGATCCAGTTCTCATCCAGTCCTGACTGCAAGCTCCCGCTGCTTCCCTAGGGTCGGCTCTAGTGCCCAAGTGGCCTCAGATCAGTCCAGTCACTGCTCCAACTGAATATTAACTCCCTTCCCTAAACAAAAAAATACGGAAGTTGGATCAGTCAGAGAGATTGCTGAAGAAGTGTAGCATGACACTGGGCATGAGAAACATGGTGAGGGACCACTTCTTCCAACAGCAGGATTAGGTGCCAGAGGGAATCGCACATTTAGTTCCTACATTTCTGTGCTTGGATGAACAGGCTGTGGTTGCACAAATCCTCTCAGCTGGCACTGCTGTTGAAAGAAGCCGTCGTGCCTGCCTGTTGTCATCCCTGCTGGTTCCTTGCTGCGGTTTGTTGTGGGACCACACATACACCTATACCACCAGAAGAGAAAGGGCAGAGGGTGGAACTCCTTTTGGCAAGCTGAGGAGTTGGTGAAACTAAGAGTTGTCACAAGCACACCTTACCTTAAATCTTCATGGAAGGTGATGTATCTTTTCGCCTTCCCTCTGCAGCAGATGTGTGAGAGCAGCTGCCCTGATTTACTCAGTAGTGCAGGTTAACTCTCTTGCATGGCTTGGGAGAACTGGGTTTAGCAAGGACTGGGTTTAGATCAGCTGCTTTTATGTCTTTGGTCAAGAAGCGTGTGTTTAAATTTGTTGTGTGGGAAAGCGTATTTAACGTAAGGAGGTCTGAGCCTTGGCTGTGACACGCTGCTACCTATGAAGGGTTCAGTGGTGCAGAAAAGTTCCAAGTTAATGCATTCATGCATTCTACATGTGAGTTCTCAGTGGTGCTCAGTGCTGAGCAAGGTGGGGTGCCCTTTCGGGAAAGCTTCATTAATCTTGTTTTTTCCATTAACAAGTGACTTCAGCTTCCTTGCCCTTTGAGTAGAATTGGTTTGCTGAGACAAAATCCATTCCCCATTTATTGTTTGAAACACCATTCCTTCAAGTCCCATGCAGAACACTGCAGGATGAGGAACAGAGCCTGTGGTGGGGACTTCTTTTGACCTTGTGTTTGGGGGGTTGGATTAAAAGCGAGATGAAGTCAAAGAAGAAATTCCCATGACTTTAGTCCAAGTTCAGTGCAAGGTCAGGGGGAGGGCTATTGGTTTTGATAGTGGGAAAAATTGAGAAGAGGGAAGGTGATTACCATGACATGTGTACAAATGTACGTAGATAAACAGACACATATGTAAATGTGTACAAAATAGAGGGTGTTCTGATGCTAGGAGAGGCTGAGGAGGAGTGGCTGAAGAAACTGGAACTGGATAGCACACAAGGTGGGAACTGAGGTGGGAGGAAGCACAGGAACCTGCTGCTGGGAGAAGACTGCATTAAAGCAGAGCTGGCTGTAAATTCCATTCCTGAAAACATATCCTGTTTGCAGTGTCACGGAGAAGTGTGTGACATTCGGACACCAAGCCACCTTTCTGTGATCTCAAATTGAACACCCAGCTGCAGGCAGAGGCTCAGTGTGTGAAGTTCACTGCCCATGGCCTTGCTGGTGCTCAGGGTCATTAAGCACTGGGGTTCCTGCTGCTGATCATACACAGAAATTCCCAAATCTTTACCTGGGCCAGGCTGGGGTGGTGCCCAGTGGGATCCACAAGCTGGGTGATCCCCTCCATGGGCAGAGCAGAGCTGTGCACTGGTAGCAGACCCAGCCTTGCGCAGGGTGTGTGTGACTGGAGGAGGAGAGGGGAGGGACGGCTCCTGCTTCATCAGCGAATCCAGCAGTAGAGTTTATGAATCCAAAAGACACCCCTTGGCAGGGGAGGGGAGGGGATTAGGATCCTGGTCGTGTTAGGGCACAATTTGTTCAGGTTGCGGAAGCCCAGGGATTATCAGGGGACACGAGTGTGGGTTACAAGCAGACCTGTAACTAGTTGGACGTGGTCCCTGTTCACATCTGCCACAAAGTGGCTGCCATGGCTACACTTGCATATTCACTTGATAATAGAAATAGATGCACAAAGCAGTGTTAAACCAACACAAAGGCCACTAGTGGGAGGAGTAGAAGAAGGAGATGCTTTGCCCATGATCTTGCTGGGCAGCTGCAAAAAATCAGGATGTGTAAGCTATATGGTATGTGTGTTTACACTCACAGTTACAGGTGTAATGATCAAAAATGCCTACACAAATTGTTTGAACAGCTTAAATCTTACCTGGGCCCTGAAATCTTCACTACAGATTGCTATTCTGTGACGAGGGGCTTGTGGAAACTTGGAAAGAGTACATGGGAAGAGTATAGCTTTCACAGCAAAAGAAAAGATGCCATACCAGTGCCTAGCAAAGCTCTGATGCTGTAGCATCAGATGATTTTAGTGGGTCTGGGCTCCAGGCAAAATCCTTGGATTAAGCCTGAGTTTAGATGCAGAAGTTTTGCTGTAGGTATTCCATGGTGCAGGCATCCAAGGGTAACTCTAGACCTGTGAAATGCAATCCAGCTGCAACATTTGAGTCACTCTTTTTCTGAGGTACTCCGAGATCACTGTCTGGTTTTACAGGTGAGGGCTGCCAGGCTGCTCATGAAGTTGAGAAGGTGCAGTGTGTCTCTATTTCCATTCTGTTGCTGGATTTAGGGGAGCAGGGATGTTCTGAGTATGCTGCCAGCTCTGCAGGACAGGAACAGTGTCTCAGTGCACAGTATTTAGAACAGTGAGGATTCTATCCTGATGGCTGGTGTGGCTCATGGCTCAAGTAACACTTCTCGTTGTTCTCTTTTTCTGTGACTTGCTTTGCACATGAAGATATTTCAGGCTTGAGTCTGGATACAACAGAGCTGACAGATCTTAGAGTGCTTTGAGAATTATGCACTTTTCTCTCCTTTCTCTACCCCTGCCCACAAGACTGTAGAATATCCTGAGTTGGAAGGCACCCACAAGGATCACTGAAGTCCAACTCCTAGGCAAGGTATTTTCTCCTGGAAAGGCATGTCCCAGGTATAGGCAAGCAGAATCTCAGGATGGGCAGTGGGGGTAGCACTGGCAGGGCTGCAGTACAACACACAGTCCTGTCATGGCTCTATGCTCTGACAAACCCTGGGGCAGACAGAGGATGCTGTGGGGAGACAGGCAAAGGGAAGTGGGACTATCCCACTATTTTTACAGCAAATTATGGGTTGTGGCATGTTTTCTTAAATGTGCAAGTGATTGAGGGAGATGGGTTTGCCTCTCAAGTCACCCAGTAATTTCTTAATAACAACTGGTGCTGTGTATGGGAGATACATGACTGCACTGTCACTCTCTTCTCATCCCTGGGCACTGCTGGACAGAGGGAATGTTCTGTCAGGGCATAGTGGGGAAGGCTGAAAGGGAAGCTGTAAGGTGTTGCTGTAGGCACAGGGTGAACACTGCTTGTTGTGGTGCCATCTGGGAAGGCAGTCGTCCTCTGACGCCACTCCTACAGTTCACCTTGTCTTCCTGCCCCTGCACAATGAGTAAACTGAGCTGTTTCATTTTGGAGAGGGGCAGAGAGAGGAAGGTGAGCAATTTGGAGGTATGCTGAGCAATGAAATGTACCTTATCCTGGAAGAGCAAGGCCAGGCATGCAAGTTATGTCATTGTAGTGTGTGCTCTGTCACAAGGGAGGGTCAGGGCCGTGAAAAGCAGCTGAAAATTGTGTCTGTGTGTATAGAAAAATCATGACAGCTGAGTTGCCCAGTGGGTGTTACCAGATACACCACAGACATTTTTCCTTCATTCCATACCAGTGTCATTTTTACCTATCCAGCCGCTGAGGGTGTGATAACATTGGTATCAGAGACAGGAAAATACTCATCTGAGTGTAAAAGGGGAAAGATGGATTGATTCTGACTCTGATAGTCATAGCAAAATGGCTTTAGAAGAGACCAGAACAAGAAAAGGCGAGATGCATTGCATTGTGTGTGCAGTGAAAACTGGCATGGTCAGAAATCTCACGTTTGGCGAGGCAGTATGGAAGCAAATCTGCCCTGAGATGTATTATAATTGTGTTTTACTAGAATGTTGCCTTTGAAAGCTTAATTTAAAAGGTGGCATTGTAAAAGGTTTTGTTGTGACTGCTAAAGAGTGAAGAAAGTGCACTGAAAGGGGGGAAAAAGGTATTAACTGATGTGGGAGACAAATACAGAAGTGTCAAGGAAAGCATGTGCAAAAACTCCAGCTTGGTTTTAAACTATGGTTTGGTAGAGAAATACAGTTTTGTGTTTAGTGGGAGCAAGAAATATCTGATGCTGTATGTCCCAAATTCATAAAATGGATAGAATTGAAGAAAAGGTCTCCCCTGAATGTGGACACAGTGAGAAATAGACAACTGTGAATATCTGACATGTGTGAGGTTATGGGAGTGGGGCTTTCACTGACTGGGCAGTGAGATCCCTCCAGTACAAGTGTGATACCAGAATGAGCCAAAACAACAACTACATTGTGTGAAAAATCTCTATTATTTGTAGTAAACAACTTTACAGCACAAAAGGAAAACATCTTAGTAATGTGTTTTGTTATCTGGAAGAACTTGGAGGCAAAAAGACATGGAAGGAAAGAACAGAGTGAGCAGTTGATATATTTTTGTTGGGGAAGGGATTGCTTAAATAAGACTTTGCTTATGGTTGCAATCAGATATGGGGTTTATAACAGGGCTTTGCATATTCAGTACACTGGGCAGCCACTCCCTGCCTAATCCTCAGAGTATGGCTGTGAGGTAGGAGGGGTTACTATTACCCCAGCTGCACCGATGACCCTCAGACAGGCAGAAACTGCTGCAAAGAGCTAGAATTAGGAACTGGAAATTCTGCTGGATGAGGGCACCATTCTTGGTTGCCTTAAAATTACCCGAAAACTAGTTACAATCTAAGTCTTCTGTAGAGACTCCTTTTAATGAATGACTGCAGCGGGGCACTGAAGGAAGGAGAGCTCCTGGTATCCTAATGTGTGTTCTCCTTCCAGCCTGGATTATGTTACTGGTGATAACAGCTATCCTTTGTGGGCCCCACTGGCTTGAAATTTCTGCACCCATGTTTAACTGCTCATAAGCCATAGCTGTGAGGAGAGGCAAGACTTAAAACAGCAGGGTGCATCTTTGTCACCTTCTGTCAGGGCAAGTGCAGGAATAGCCAAAATGCTTTTGGAATGCTGGGGTGTGGCCCATGTTTGCATCAAAAGCAGCCATGCTGTGTGTCCTTCTGTGGGTATAGCTGTAATTGCTATACCTCCTAATTCACTGGCACACATGGAAGAGGTGAGGTGCTGGCTTCAGTAGCAGGCAGCAAACATCTGTGCTGAAAGCTGTGTTCCTCAGGTGCATCAATCTGGCAGAGGTAAGACTGAATTTTCCATACAGGAAGGTGTTTGGGAAGAGGACTTCAAGAAGAAGAGCTCTGGCTCTTCCCTCCTTTTTGGGCATGGTCCACTGGCAATCCCAACCCTTCCCCTTGAGGCGCTCTGTTGCTCTTAGCTTTCCCAAACTACAGCGGTCACACCACATCGTACTCTTTGCTGTAATGTCCAGTGATTTTTTTTAAGCACAGCAAAGCATTTCGCCCCGTGCCAAGTCCAACGAGCTCGTTTAGGTGAGGCTGGGCAGTGTCAGAAGGTACAGCTGAGAGCTGCCTGTGAGGCTGTACTGGAGGAACTCTGCTACATCTCGCTGACCTTGGCAGAGATGGGACGTTTACGTGTTTATTTATGCCCCGCTGATCAAAGCGCGTTGCAGGTAATGGGAAGGCAAAGGAGCCGAGTCTCCGATTTCATTTGCCTGGTGCCTATGGCTTCCCAGGGGAAGTCTCTCATGGTTGGGAAGGTATGCACCAGTCCAATTAGAATATACCATGCACGCCTGCGTAGGCCAGGGGGCGCGAGGACTTTGCATTCCTCAGCCAGAGCTGTCGTTTTGTGACCGTGTCATAAAAGAGGTGAAGGAAATTGTATCGGCTCGATTTTCCACTGTTACTCACGGCCACTGTTAAGTTGCCTCATCCTCTAATCTCTCACCAGCACACTGAAGTCAGGAGCTTGGGGTGAATTTGAGGCACACAGGCATTGTTTTACTCCTCGGCATTGCCATCTGATAAAGTGGGACCTGGGAGGGGAAAGAGAGGGGTGGTTTTACATGCCACAGGGCTGAGGAAAAGGAAGCCGTAGGCCAGTCAAGGAGTCAGAGTTGATGTCTTCAAAGACTACCAAAGGGCAATCTTAGGATCCTGATTGCTCAGCTAATATCTGAAGAGCCATGCAGCCGTCAGGGAGTGCTATTTTAGGAAATGTAGAAGGGTGGTGGTGGGAAGCAGACTCTCCCCCCTCATTCATATGCAGAAAAATGAAAATGGAGGAGAGAAGGATTAAAATATCTCTAATAGTTCCTTATGCATTGAAACTTGTTTAATTATTCAAATGGGGAAAATATTTTAATTAATGCATCATAGAAATGCTAGTGATATTTCTGAGCCGGTGTAAAATTAATGCTTTAACGTAATCTACACTTGGAGGTGTACTGCACACAAAAGTTTGTGGACATAATTTTTGCCCATTGACAAAGAAGGGGAAATAACACTGAAATAGGGAATATCAGTATTGTTCATCTGTGTGTGCTGTTTCTTAATTTTTTTTAAGATTCTACCTGTAGGGCTCTGTGTTTTTCTTTTTAAATTTTTATAATATGCTGTGTTAATGACAGTATTAGGAACTAATGTTAAATCTTAACTACAACATCTATGTAACTACTGTAATTACTACTATAAACTTTGAAATAAGGTTGTAGTAATTGGTAAAGCTGGTTATAAAAAGCATTTTCTAAGATTGATGTATATCAGTTACAGTGTTTAAACCCCTGATTTATACAACTTTTCACAGCTTGAGCTGAAAGACAAGGTCACAAGAATGTCTTCCCCTCCCCTTCCCTTTGGAGTGTTTCCATGGTAGACTTTGCAGAAGGTTTGAGGAGGTTTCCAGGGCTTTTCCAAGGATCTCCTACATGTTGTTACTTGTTTTCAGAGTTGCTCACAGGGGCTGTCTCCTAATTCACCTCCATTCCATGCAACATCCCCTCAGAGCCAGCCCTTTCCTACGGGGAGAAGGCTGTCTGTGGGTTCACCGAACGGCAGAGTCAGTGGCAATAGCATTAGGAAACATTAAACCATAAAAACAATGGCTCATGTGGAAATGGTTGTAAATCCAATTACAATATCCTGCTTCCCCTGGTGCCCGCTTCTCACCTGGGAGGGCAGCAGACGTGTTCCTAGCAGAGGGCCAGGAGCGAGGGTGTAAAACCCTCCTGCTCTGCTGCTGCTGGTGTGTGCGGGCTGCCGAGGGAGCACCTGGCTCTGTGTGCGGGGTGCTTGGCAGTCACACATGGAGAGACACCTACGCTGGAGCGTCAGGGACTGGCCTGTGGATCCTGGGTGTGGTTGCACCAGAACTTAGGGCTAAGTCCAGGTTCCTGCTTTCCTGCTCCTGCTTCGCTGCCCAGCCCCGTGTTCGTGTCCTCTCGTGCAGCTTGTACAGCTGCTCTGGGGTCCCAGCACAGGGAGGACATGGACCTGCTGGAGCCAGTCCAGAGGAGGCCACCAGGATGGTCTGAGGGATGGGGCAGCTCTGCTGTGAGGAAAGGCTGAGGGAACTGGGATTGTTCAGCCTGGAGAAGAGAAGCTTTGGGGTGACCTCATTGTGGCCTTGCAGTGCCTGAAGGGAGCCCACAGGAAAGATGGAGAGAGACTCTTGACAAGGGCCTGGAGTGACAGGACAAGGGGGAATGGCTTCACACTGACAGAGAGCAGGTTTACATTGGATATGAGGAAGAAATTGTTCCCTGTGAGGGTGGTGAGGCCCTGGCACAGGTTGCCCAGAGAAGCTGTGGCTGCCCCATCCCTGGCAGTGTCCAAGGCCAGGCTGGATGGGGCTCTGAGCAAGCTGGGATAGTGGAAGGTGTCCCTGCCTGTGGCAAGGGATTGGATTGAGATGGTCTTTAAAGATCCTTCCAACCCAAACCACTCTCTGATTATATATACAACTACTGCAGGGAGCTGTCAGGTTTACCTTTACTTATCTTTTCTCCTGTGTCACGCCTTTATGGCCGCTCACATCACTCTGCTCGTGGGTTGTTTTTTTTTGGCTCGGCAACTCCCTGGGATGGCTCATACACGGTCACATGTGCACTGGCATGAGGGAGATGTTGGCAGCAACCTGGATGCACAGTAAATTGGTCTGTTCTGGATTTCAGGTGTTCTGGATTTTCAGGGTTCCACATCAAGTCTTAGTCGAAATTTATTAAGATCCGATTCCAGGTGGTGCGGGATAGTTTGTACAGTCAGCAGCAGAAGGAATTTTTTTTTTTTAAGGAATGGAATATGAACAAATGAACTTTGCAGAATATCTGCACATATCTACATTGGGCCTGGCAAATTTGATCATTCATCTTTGTTAACCCAATTATATCACAGTGTATTTCACTGCCTTTTTTTTAGTTTCTGGTAGCTCATGTAACTCACTGCATCAGGCCTAAATATTCTGCACTGCCATCAATCCCAACCTTTGAAAAAACAGGGATCAGGCAGAGAGGGGAGGGGGAGTTGCCCTTCCTTTCCTTAGTCACAAATTAAGGTTTAGGATTAAGAAATTAAGATAAACCCAGACAGCGAGATCTAATTTTTGAGTCGTACTTAGTTTTTCAGGCCTTTTCCATGCCCATTAAAGGCCATACATCCATTCTTTTCTTAATTGTAAGCCAAAACTCTCACATAACCGCATGATTCTAGGAAGTGGGACTGTATGAGAAACAGAAAATGTTGTGATGTGCATAATAAACCTGTGCCAGTTGGCCATACAAGCCTTAGACCGTGATTAACAACAAGTTTTCCGTGTGTTTGCATTAGTACCTTCCTATTCAGCACCCACACAATTCCTGTGGCTTTGGGTGTGTGAAGCTATTTTTCCACAAGGGAGAGGGAAGGGGTCCCTGCTGGTGCTTTCCCACATTTACATTTCTTATAACATTTTATTTATATCTGATACTTTTTGCTTCCAATAGCAAACTTGTCCTGTTGTAGCTTCTTCGATCTAAGGACATCAGTTAAATTTCCAAGAAAAAAAATGGTTTGTTCCCTGAGAAGCTGGGTTAGGGGAGGGTTGTACCAAAACCTGTTTTTCCCACACACATGCCTACATCCCTTTTGAATGGATTTTTTTTTTTTCTTTCTTTAGATGCAGTTTTCAGTGCAAAGCTCCATCACTGTTACAGTATTGCCAAGTATTTTTGGTTATGATACAAATCTCATCACTTTTTCAAATAAATCTCATTGCTGGAGTCATAAGGTAATTAAAACTGGTATGGGGAGCTAAGGCTGAAAACATGCATTCTGAGGGCACAACAGGAGGATAAATGTATGATTTTGTTGTTGTGGTTGCTATCTCATGGGATTCTGAATCCAACAATTTTTTATTGTTCTCTCCAGTTGGTGGTACAATATTGAAGCCAGAGCATGACACAGTTTTCTGCTGCTGTTAAGGTTGATGACATTGTGCTGTCACTACCATGGAATGATATACAAGTGCAAGTTTATGGGTATTTTAGCATTTTTTTTAGTTGCACAGGATGTACTTTACCTATTGATACAAAAGCAAGATTTTGCCAGTATATTTCTGGCTGGGTATATATCGGTGTTTAGCTTGTCAATTATCCCATACTGCTAAAATGCTCCAGCTTTATCTTCTGTGGAGCTCTGACAGCTACCAGAAATCTGACCATTTTCAAGGTGGAACTTGATCTGGCTGTGAAAGAGGTTATATTGCGTGTTTGCATCAGACAGGATAACTTTGGAGGCCCTCTCTGCCTGGCAGGACAGTTTGTCCCAGTTCAGTTTGCTGAATATTGTTCATCCTTATCTACCTGTAGCTTAACTGTGCTCAGGACAGGTACAGGTAACGTGACAACAGCTGTGCTCACAAGTGGTTCCACTGTGCAGGCTGGGCAAGGCCAAGCTTTCAAGTGTGTTTCCAGGTCCTTTGATGTTTTAAGGGCATTTGCATCTGTCAGAATGGTTTGGTGCAAACATGAGCGTTCTTTTATCTGAGACTCAAAAACAGCAGCGTGGGATTCTGGCTCATGTGTCTGTAGCATAGTAGGAGACTCCGAGATTTCTGCTGCTAACTGGAGAATCTCTCCTATGAAGGTCCTGAATCATCCTGCTTAAAGAGGGACTGGGAACTCCTTGAGTTCGTGGCAAATATGCCATCTAGGAATGTGTACAGCAAGCTGCTAGCAGCCACTTCTGCATAAAATGTCATAGGGGAAGTAATTTGGGAAGTTCTTGCCGCCTTTTGTGCTCCAGATGTTTCTGTCAGTTGTGTCTCCATCCCCAGAGTTTGTAGAGAGACCTGCACAGAGCCACTTGCAGTGACTCAACACATCATTTTCACTGTGGGAGTTCTGCTGTTCACCAAGTAGTGTCAATAATCTTTCTACTGAGCTCCAGCAGTGAGAATCATACGCTATTCTTGTTTATTCTCATATTAGAAGACTGCTTCTATGTCAAGGCTTACCCATTACTTTTATGAATATAAACTTAACCTCTGCATAGAGTGAACTGGGTTTTTTGCTGTACAGGTGACCCCATTTTATCTTAAGAGTGAATCACTTTTATTGCATCTCTGGGAGGTGCAATGTACAATCTGAGCCATGTTCTTCACTTGCTATTTGCCAAATGTTCCGTAGCAATTTCCAAGATGAAATTTTGTTCAACCCAAAATCATGCTTCTCTGACACTTTTTTTATTGTTAGCATTAAATATTATAATTTACTTCAGTAGAAACCAGTGTAAGAAAAGTATGGAAAAGTATCCTTTTATTTTTTTCCTCTCAGTTGGTGAGTCATTAGATAATTAATAGGCTCAGTGTATCTTGAGTGTGCCTACCACGAGTGAAAGCTGGTGAGATGCAACTGGGTGTGTTAAAACTTGGGCAAACTCTTTTCACTGGTATGACTGGGAGGTCTCACTCGTGTTTCTCAAGCGTCAGTAGCAGCTCAGATGCATTTTCCAGAAGGTCAGGTACTATTGGCAGCTTTTCTTTGTTCTCCCCTGCCTAAGACACCTGAGGCAGCTCCTGGTTCCCAGAACATTACCAGCACTGTGTAGCACAGCAGTAGACTCTACATTATTTTGCTTTTTTAGACCACCTTTCTTACTCTCTAAGTCCTTTCCTTCAGCAAGCTCCTTCTGCTCTCCATGCCCTCAAAGCTCACTCCACGTAACATTATTTCCCTCCTTCCTTCTTATCTCTAGCACCCTGTGCTATCTCTTCCTGAGCTCAAGAGTTTTGACCCTCCTCCTTCACCTCTCTTGATGGGTTGTACAGCGATAGAGCAGCCCGGGGTGGTGTGTGAAGTTTGGTGACTGTTTCTTTGCAGGGGAATATGTGCAGTGGGAATCTCTCACGTGGACGGACACGCCGCTGAGGAAGCCGGCCTAAGCATGGCAGGACTAGCTGAGGAAATATAAAAATTGAGGCTTGTGGCAGGGCAGGCTTTGTGTTCAGTTTCCTGGGTGTCTCACCAAACTGAAATCCAGTGTGTGGCTTCCTGGGAGAGATGGTGCTGTCCTGCACACTGAGCTCTGGATTTTGTAAGGAGAATGGCTGGCCCTGAGCTGATTCAAATCATAGAATGTTAAGGGCTTGGAAGCGACCTTGAAGATCATCTAGTCCCAAACCCATCTGCTGTGGGCAGGGACACCTTCCACTTGACCAGGTTGCTCAGAGCCCCATCCAACCTGGCCTTGAACACTGCCAGGGATGAGGCAGCCACAGCTTCTCTGGGCAACCTGTGCCAGGGCCTCAGCACCCTCACAGGAAAGAATTCCTTTCTAATATCTAACCTAAATTTCCCCTCTTTCAACTCCTTGTAAAGTGTACCTGAACTGTGTGACCAAGATGATTCAACCAAGCTGAGATAGCAGGAAAAGGCTCAAGGCAGCCTTGTTGGTTTTTGGGTGAGTGTTAGAGCCAAACACGGAGCTCTTTCCTGCCTGAGCTACAGCCCTTAAAGCCAGTTTTGGCATTTCTACACCAGGCTGTGGCTGCACCAGCAGGGATAAACCCAAACTAGGCACTACTTGGGACAGCCTTTGTTTCAATAAGAAAATGGGTGTCCTTGCTCACGCCGCTCAAACATTGTCGTGAACAGCTTTCTCCCCTTGCTGCCAGAAGCTCGTGGCTGCAGCTGGGCCGGAGCAGCTCCATCCCCGCATTGCAGGGCAGGACTTTCTCTGCTGGGAGCGTGTTTGCAGCAGCCTGGGCGTGTGGGCTGCCCCATGGCCCGCGGCAGGGGAGCAGGATGGGGAGCGGGGCTGAGGGCGGCCGGGCGGTACCCGGCACCTCGCGGGGAGGGCCAGGGTGGCAGGCAGAAAGCTCCGTCTCTTCCCACTTTTGGGGGAGGAGGATCTCAGGGCTCCACTTGTGTGTAGTCTTGCTTCCTGGCTAGCTGAAGGGCTTGTCTGTGCTTGATAGCACTTGTTATTGCTCCTTTCTTGTTTGTTGGAGGAAGGGGGGAGGGAAGCTGAGGTACTTTCTATTTAAAACCAGAAGTGTTTGTCATCTCCGTCCAGGTGAATTAACCCACAGTGGAAGGAAGTACAACATTGACGTGTCCTTTTGTAATCTGGGAAAGCTGTGATTGGATTGTGCCCTTGTGCTTTCACTGCTGTCCTGTTCTGCTCACCACGCCACCTCCTGCACCCTTCCCCTCTCAGATTTTGTGCCTGTGACTGCAGCAGGACCAAGCATCGCCCCTCTGTTTCCATGCTGGCATGTGGCCAGCTGCTCTCTCACTGTTCCAGCTTGGAGGGGTTCTGTGCACCTGCAGTCACCTATAAGCTGAGTGCCTGGGAGCTGAAGTCCTGGGTTCCCAGGCCCTCTTGGGAGAAGAGTGTGACTGGCTTTATCTCAACAGGGAACATCAGTTTACCTTGTTTCACAGACAGAGCATATGAGGGAGTGATGGCCAGCCCACCATCTGATCCAGTGAGAGATGTGAAAGATCAGTAAGCCCCAAAAGGGGAAACAGTGAAATATCTTTGAGAGTTTGCATATTCTGCCTAGTTGCAGATGCTAGATAGGTCCTGTGTGCTGCTCTGTCATGTTATTGGCCCTGCCGAAAATGCTAATTGAAAGTTTGCTTTGGGTAGCTGAGCTCCTGGAAGTCTCATGGGCCCTCCTCTGATGGAGCAGACCTGCATTGGGAGTTTAACATGGCAGTGCTCCACAGGCACTCTCTTCTGGTAATTACTGGGCTCTTGTATGTAGCTGCTCTGCATGTGAAGACTACAGGTGCTGTCAGTCTTGTTTTATTATTTCCTCTTCCATCTCCATGAAATCCTTATTGCAGACACCTGTCTTCTACTATGGTGCACCCAGCCTTCGACCCGGAGCTTAACAGTTTCCCTGGCGAGATGCATAAGCCCTCCCCTCCTGTCTCTGCAGAAGGTTTGCCTGCTCCTTCTCCTGCCTCACTTCCCAAAGCTCCTCTCCTGCTCTTCCTGAGGTGTGCAAAACACCTGGCAGTAATATGATGAGACAAATCTTACTTGGCATCTTCCAGTGTTGATGTGCTGTGCACCTCCCTCTACCCTGCCTCCCAGTATCATCATGGAACTGCTCCAAACGCGGCTTTAAACTCGTCCTTTCACCTGTCCAAATCCTTGCAAGTGGAAACTGGGGTTTTGAGCTTAATGAGAGGAAATTCAGTGCTGTGTATGTCTGTCAAACAGCACAGTGAGGAAGAGGTCTTCTTCCCCTGACGAAGTGTGGGCTTGAGTTTGAGGACCTTACTGTTCAGACCTTTATGAGCCATCCTATCTTTGGTAATGGTAAACCTTCCTTAGCCAGCAGCTCGTGTCTCCCTAAACAGTCTCTCTGCTCCTGGGGGGCCTGTTTTTGAAAACTGTCTGTATTAGGTGTGAGAAGTAGTACTTTTCTAGGCCTGGAGCTGAGGAGACTCAGGTGGGGTAGCCAGGAGAGCCAAGAGCAGTGTAGCACAAGAGTGATCTGATGTGGAACCTTTGAAAAGACAGTTCTGCAGCATCCAGGTGGTTTAGTAGCAGCTGGCAGCAGCAAGACCTGGTGAAAACCCCACAGGAACTCCATGTATGGACACATCTCTTTGAAACGTACTGTTTGTTGAAATTGTTACTATTACAACTGCTCACTGCTTGGGAGGGAAAATCCAAATTGCTGAAAAACCCTGGTTTTGTAAGAAAGAGTCTTTTAACTTTAAACAAAACCTAAAGATTACATGAGAAAAAATACACAGGAAGAAGTTACCTGATGAGTTAACTCAATTGCCTAACTCAGATATTTTCCTCATATTTTTTTAGAATTGAGGTTGTTCAGCCTGGAGAAGGGAAGGCTCCACGAAGAGCTCATTTCAGCCTTCCAGTACTTAAAAGGGGTGTATAGAAATAGGGAGAGCTACTTTTTACATGGGCAGGTAGTCATAGGACAAGGGGGATCTGTTGTAAACCACAAGAGGAGAGATTTAGATTTGACATTCAGAAGAAATTCTTTAATATGAGGGCAGCAAGGCAGTGGTACAGGTTGCCCAGAGAAGCTGTGGCTACCCCATCACTGGAAGTGTTCTAGGCCAGGTTTTGCTCAGGGGCTCTGAGGAACCTGTGATAGTGGAAGGTGTCCCTGCCCATGGCAGGGGGTTGGAACTGGATGATCTTTAATTCCCCTTCCAACCCAAACCATTCTATGATTCTGTGATGACAATACCCATGATGAAGGTGTATAAAGTGCTTCAGTTCTCACCCCAGAGCATGCGCTCCTTGCCTTCAGAGCAGGTGTTTTGTTTCACTTGACGTAAGGGAAAATAGAAGCTAAACCAGCTTTCAGGCCAGGTGTGCCCTGGCCACGGAGCTAACTGGGACAATTAGTTCAGATGTTAATTATGCCCTTACTGCTTTTACTTTCTGTGTGGGATCAGAAGTTGGTACTTGTGACTACAGAGCCACTCTAGCACAAGGAAATCATAGAAGAAAAAGGAGGGAGCGACAGTGGTTTGTCTCTTTCTCAGGTTTTTTCCATATAGGGATTGTGGGTCACGGTAGAAGCCAGAAAGATAAAAGTGGTGAATCAGATTCTTCCGTCCTTTTCACAGGCATATCCCAAATGTGCATTCCCTAGTGCTTTGTCATGTCTGAACTTCAAATGCAATAGTGGATGGGAAATTCCACTATATCCTTTGGGAAACTGTCCAACAATCCTGAGATGGCTTTTTTTGTTTTTTTCGTTCCCCCTCCCTAAAAGAGTAGACTAAATGATGACGTGGTTTCTCTTTATAGTCTGTAGATTAGTCCACACACACCAGAGCCACTCCTCTCAACCCATGCGGTTTACAGCCTTCAAATATCTCGTGTCTTGTGTCATGTCCTTATTACCTGTTAACCAAATTCTTACGTTCCTGTGTCTTATTAATTATTTCTGGGATCATTTGCAATGAGGTCCAGACCTACACAGAGATCTGTTAAGAGAGCCATCAGCTCCAAAGAACAGGTAAAAAATCAGAGAGAACCTGACGACTCAGCTAGAAGAGGCCAGGAGTATTTGTCCACCATGCCCCAGGAAAATTAATGGAGATTTTTGATAGTTTTCTTGTTCTCTGGATGCCTTCTGGTACCCCCTTTTGGGTCTGAGATAACCAGTCCTGGCCACCTTTTCGTAAGTTGCCCTGCAGCTATTGCAGAGAGCTCAGCACCTCTGCTCTTTGACCAAAGTCACTTTCTGCATTTGCATGTGAAATGAAAAAGACACCAGTGGGTTTATTTTGGTGTTACTCTCATACTGCAAGCTTACATCTAGTGTTTGCCTGTTCTCAGTCTTTGTGTTTGTTTCCCAGCTTTTATCACCCACTAGGTATGTGGTGTTGGTTTTGGTTTTGATCAGCTGCAGTAGAAGCAGTGAATTAGATCCATCGTATCATTGTGAAGTAGTAACAGAAAAATGTGTTTTTTCTTCAGCAGGATGTGTCACTGATGGAGTCTGAAGAAACCAGTGAGGGAGGTACCACTCCCCCAGGAGCCAGCAGCAGCACTGGGGAAGCCTGGGATTCTTCAGCCGTGGAAGGAGAGCATCATGCCACTCACACAGCAGCCAAAATGAGCACCAGCCCGTCTAACTCTGCAAAGGGAGCAGAGCTCAGCACGCCCAAGGACTGTCTTGCTGCTCCAGGGAAAGCAGCAGAGATGCTGGGCAGACCCTCTAACTCTATGCAAAAAGTGCCAGCAGGACTGGAACAAGGCCAAGGGGATACAGAGCCTCAAAAGGGACTCTCAGAATTGGAAGGAGAAATGCTTTTAGAGGAGGGTGGACTGGATTATTCTCTGAAACTTAGGCAATTGGAACTGGTTGACCTGGAAAGCAACCAGGACCCTTCCTCTCACAGCAGAGTCCAGGATGAGCCAGCCCCTGGCAGCTCCATCCTGCAGGCTATGAACCTCAACACTGAGTTTCCTCAGTGCCAGGCAGAACTGGCTTTTCATGGCTCAGACCCTCAGGCCCAGCAAAGGAAATCCCCTTTGGCTGATGCCATTTCCTCTTCAAGAGAGACACCTAAGTGCTTTTTGGTCTGTAAAACTGTTTCAGAAGGGCATTATAAGGCTGAACCCTTTCTGGATAACATCTCCAAGGATTCTTTGCAGGAGGTTGATGCTGGTGCAGAGCAGGAGCAAAGCACCCAAAAGGTGGCACCAGCACCTGATGAGCAGCCTACCTCAGAGGGGGCTGTAGAAGACACAGCTAAACCTTACACTTCTGAAGATGTTCAGGAAAGCTTAAGAGCACCTCAGGGTTTGGAAGAGAATACAGAATCTTTCTCTTCCCATCAGTTGTCTTCCACCTTAGCACGTGACAGCCAAATGAGTTCACTACAAGCAGAAGGAAACACCCCAGCTGGTGAAACAGGGAATACCAGCACAGTCAAAGACCAGGGAATGGTTCCTAAAGACAACTCATCTGCTTCCAAATGCTTTCATCTAGAAGATGACCACAGAAAAACTGAGGGCAGACCTGCCCCTTCAGCAGAGGGTGCTTTCCAAGGAAAGAGTACTGCTAAAAGGATGGAGGAAGTGAATGCTTCACAGCATAAGGAGCCAGCTCAGGAGGAGGCAGTGTCTGAACTTCAGCAGGAAGAGGAGGAGGAAGAGTGCAAAGAGCAGAATCTGCTGGAAGAAGGCAAACCTTTGGAGCTTAAAGGTCAGAAAAACAAGGAACAAAATGAGCAGGAACAACTGCAGAGGGAACAGCTCAGACTGGAGGAAGAGCTCAAACTAGAGGCTCTATCATCAGCTTTTGGGTCAGAGATACCTTCTGTTCTCAAGCATAATATGTATGTGTGTTGTTCGGAGTATGTTTCCTTGTCTGAGCAAACAGGATCAGCATTTCCTCTTGGGGAACCTGTCTCCGTGGATCAGCATCCTGATGAGGACGTGCTGCTGAAAGCCAGTGTCACAGAAGCAGGTTCTGGATGTCAGCCACCTGCTGTTGGCCCTCTGTCCTCAAATCACCTGAACGCAGCGGGGGAAACTTCACACATGTGCCATGTCTCTGACCAGGCAGAAGACCTGGAGGACTCTGGCCGCTTTTCCATCGGTGGTCAGGATATTGGAGAAGCTCACTGGGATGATAAGACACGACTGGGCAGGGAGAATGAGCACAGTGATGGTCATGGAGAAGCTGTCCAGAGGTTTGATAAAAGACAGGCACCGTCCTGTGGAAGGGTGACAGCACCTTTCAGCTCAGAGAACCCAGAGGCTCCTGTTCCAGCACACCCTTCCTCTGGTACCAGTAACTTGGAGCCACCTGATCCCACAGATCTTCTTCCCATTACAGGAAAAGCTGAGCTTTGGGACTACATTCCAGCTTCCCCCTCAGAGCTCACCTCAGCGCCGTCAGCATCTGTCCCAGAGCAGGAGGGTGCCAGAACAGCCTCTTTGGCCCCTGAGCACTGTCCTGGCACCCTCCTGAATGAGCTGCCAGACTCTGCAGGAAAGCCACCTAACCAAGCTGCTCCTGCACAAGGGTGGGACCCAACATCAGCAGAAACTGCTGTTGTAAGGACAGATGGAGGGGAGGCCAAGACTTCCCATGAACTCCTTACTTCTGAGGAAGGCTTTCATGAGGACCTTAGTGGCCCAAATTCTTTCTCTGTAATGTACACGAGCTCCCTTCCTCTACGAGGGAGCCTTCCTGGGGATAGGCGGTCTGTGGCTAGTATTGCAGAGCCTCTGGAACCATCCCAAACACCAGGAAGGACTTCCACTCCCCTGAGCCACCCAGAGACAATTCAGCAAAACTCCCCCGAAAAAAGTGCCGTTATCCAAGGAAAAGAAACGGGAACAAATGTGGATCATAAAGCACAACAAGTGCCTTTGTTTGATGAGCCTGACTGCAGTTTCTACCAAAAAGAGCCTGGATCCAGAATTTCCAGTGTCCTGAGCACCCTAACCTGGCCCTCCGAAGACGATACGGTCCTTGCTGTGAACCAGCAAGGACAACCTCTGTCCCCTGTGTCCCACTCAAGCCTACCTCTGGTGTCTGAGCCTGATGCCAAACAGCTTCCTCATCCTCCTTCCCACGTCCAAAGGCCTAGTCAAGCTCAGGCCCTTGCACTCCATGCAAATCACCTTGTTCCCCCTCCAGCCCCCGAAGGTTACCAGCCGCTGGCCCCTGGACCACACTCCAGGCCCCCCCCCAGCTGTGGGATGGATGATGGTAAGCTGGGAGCCACTCACCCTGCTCTAAGCCATCCTCTCCGGACTGCCACCTCTGCACCTAATTCCAACTCCGTGGCCTCTGCTTCTGATGGAGAAAGTCAAGCAGAGAGAGATGACCTTGTTCCAGTAAGTGGAGAGTGGGATCTCGGTGACTCAGGTCCCCACGATACAGAGACTTCTGATGACTCAGGGGTCAGCTTGCTGACCAAAAGTTTTTCAGCTCTTGGAAGTGAAATGTTGGTTGGCTGCTCTGACACCAGCCCTGTAACAGCGGATCACCACATGGATGTAGAGAGTGGAAAATCCTCACCTGACCACCCTTCTTGGCCCTCATTGGAAGGCTTGATAACATCCCCAGACTCCAAGAGCAGAGACTCTGCACAGCTCCTTCCAATGCTTGCATTCACCAATCCAATCCACTTCTTCCAGCTCAGCCCTCCATCGCCGCCGACTACCAGAACAACCTGCCAGGACGAGGAGCTGCAATGGGAGCAGCCCACAGGCAGCTTTGGTGTGGACACAAAGAACATCCAGGCTCCACTGGCAGTCACAGAGAAAACAGAAGGTGAGAGGAGGGTCAGGCAAAGGCTGGAAGGAGGAGAGCACCAGCCAAAGGAAGAAATGGCCAAACATGCACCCTTGGAAAAATCATCAAGTTGGCCAGACAAAAAAAATACTGGGGTAGCTGTGCGGGAGCCAGCAGCCAATCAAGAAAACCCAATTAAGAGCCGAGTAAAAACCAAGGACTGGCACCGTCAGGGCCTGAAGAGGATGTCAGTACCACCAGACATCTTGCAGCGTGAGTCCTCTCTTCCATTTCCCTTCCTCCTTCCCCCCTCCACCTTAGCGCAGTTATCAAAAAGTAGGATTAAATTAAATAGACAATGTGATGGAGAGGCATGAGAGCTGAGAGCTTAGCACGGCTCTTGTGCCTTTCTGGTGATATTACTTGCTCCAGCCCTCTCCTGTCCTGCCCCAAGCTTCCCTTTCCAGCTGTCCCCTCCCTCCTCTCTGCTGCCCTGTGCATCCCGCTCGTTCTCTTGAGTAGGGACACACTTTGGGGCTCAGTCCCCCCATTCCACACTAATACCTGCAACAATAAACTTATTTAATGGATCTCCGAGGCAGTAAGGAAGAACCATGCACATACACTCAGTAGCCCATATCTCTTATCACTTGTTTATTTGCTGCCTCCCCTTATTTTGCAACTGGCACTTTTAGGTTCCCACTTGACCTTCTAAAAAAGATGATTCTCCTGTGAGCGCAGGATTTGAGAGTACAGATAAGAATGCAAATTTGTCAAACCCAAGGTCCCAGCTTGCACAGAAGTCAAATCACTGATGTCACAAGTGGAAAACATGCATCTTCTGTAATGCAGCTCATTCAGCGGTACTTGCTGTCAAGATGTATGTCTGCTCTTTACTATATCTTTTGTGAACTTTAAATAATTGCTTCTTTTCAGCTCTTACTTTACTTTTGAAGCTCTGCAACATGCTGGATTTTTGGCACAGAGGAAAAGGAGGGGTTGTGGAGGGGTGTAAAAGGTTTAGCAGAACTTGAATCAAGATTTGTTTATATGTTTGACCTGTAAATTCTTGGTTCCAAATTTTAAAACATTCAAGGCAACAGAACTGTCTTTCCCCTTACCCATAACTGCAGCTCAGTCTTTGGCTTTCTTCTTTTTCTGCTTCCAGTTATTTCAGATTTAGAATTTCTCACACCTTATTTGATTAAATCCCTCACAAACCAAAAGGCAAAGCTGTGCTTTCTCAATTTTTACACTTTGGCTGCCCTGATCTCCTGATGCCTGGCCCAAGTAGCTGAAAGTGTGAGGACTGCACCAAAAAGGGCACACAGGCAGTACACACTGGAGAGAGAAGCTCTTAGAGTTACTGTCGTACCCTAAAATGTCAGCTTTTTCTTTGTGTGAAAAGTAGATGTGGCTAACAGATGTAAATTGTAAGTAATGTCAAGGATTATTAAAACCAGAATGTTTCTGACCCAGAAATAAATGTCATGAGGGCACCTGTACTCCAGCTCAAGACTGGCTCTTAGGTGGGGTACAGGTAAGTGGTATCTGTGTATCATTTGGATTGTAGCTTGACTCTAAAAATGCACTGATGTGTTTACTTTCCAATTGTCTTCTATGCAGAGATTTCTTCTGTTCCTTCAGAGGAAGAAGCTCACAGGGCACACAGGGAACCACCAGTCAGCTCAGAAACAGTTATAATGCGGTGAGTCTCTAAAAGAACCTGAGAATTTGCCCCGATCCCTGTGCAGCACAGACACCTCCATTGTTTCTGAGTTACCAAAGATGATGATAAGGAGTGGAAAACTATAATTAAATGCCCTAGGCCTGTGTTTCAGTCTGTGGTCGCTTGAAGAGGACCCTACTGCAGCAGAGGTATTTCTGTGCCTTCAGGACAGCCTTTCCATTAAGCCAAACTTTGCCCTTTGTCAAGTAAAGCTTGTAGAGCTTGAGCTTGTTGGAAAAGGAGAGGACCCTGGTGTGACAAAGCAGTTTCTAAGGTTTGAATGAACCATCTCTGGTGCTGTGCCCTTCATTCACTCTCTGTTTTGAAATCCTTATTCCCTGGCAGAGAGAAGAAACCTGCGGACACAACGGAGAACTTCAAGCGCCGGCACTCCAAACTGATCAACTCCTGTAAGTGCCTCCTGCCTGGGGTGCTGTGGCAGCCCCCTCTCCCCCCTCCTCTCTGACCCTTGCAGTGAGCACAAAGGAGAGGGACTCCTGCCACATGGTGATAGTGAGGATGGAGTGTTAGAAGAGCAGGGAAAGCAGCTGGAGCCCTGCAGTACACTTGGGCAGCTGGGGAGCTTTGCCTGAATTTGGCTGTCCCAATCCAGGGCAGAGTTTCCTCCAGGTTGAAGCAGAGGGTGAGTTGCTACTACAGAAAAGTTAAATGTATGTGTCTTTCTTCACAGCAAGATTGCTGTATCAGGAGTACAGTGATGTGGCTCTGAACAAGGCCATCCAAAGCCAGAAGAGAGTGGATTATCCAGAGGATATAGAGTCAAGTTTCCCAAGTTCCCCAAGGCTACGGAGGAAAGTGCTGTCTCCCCAGGACTCATATTTGCAACGTCTGTCAGTCTCATCTAATGCATCCCTCTGGCAGGACATCCCCATGATACGGGGCAGCAGAATGCTGCTCAACATGTCCCGTGAGGAGCAGAGGCTGCAAGAGGTAAGGGACAGATGTGACACAGTAAATGGGTGGTCTGTGGTCAAGGAAGAGCATCTGGAAGAGGGGTTAAAGCAGAGAGCAAAAACTGATGTGGGAATGCAGGTGGTTGAAGCAGAGGTCACCTCTACCCCTGGAAGCAGCATGGGGTGTGAAGTAGAGCAGTGCTGAAGCACTGAATTTTAGAGAAAAGCAGCACTGAAGGACAGACTCTGCACCGTATCAGTAACTCCATGAAAACAGGCACGGGGAAAAATGGGAACAAGATAAAGAGTTTTGAGTATGCTCAATGCAAAAGGGAGTATAAAAGTAGAAGAATTGCAGCATTCTCCCACACATAAGCTTGTGAGAGATGCTAATAAGACCACAGTAAATTGTATTTTCTGTGGTAGAATGTGAGTTTATCAGATTGACCTGTGTGAGTTTAGCAAATTGACCTGTGTGAGCTGCAGGGTTGAGAGGAGACACGGAGATGTATGGATTCAGCACAATGGTACAGAGAAACTAGGTAAGGAAGATGAGAGGATCTGAGAAGTGGGTGGGAGGACCCAGAGAAAGAAGTGAAAACAGCAGCATGGGAAACGTGATAAAGGAGAAAAATGTGCGTGGTGCAGATGCTGGACTTTATGGGAGCTTGTAAAATGGGGAGCCTTGTGAAAGTGGTGTTGAGGGGAAATAAAAAGTAAAATGAGAGCAAACAGCTATTTTTTAAGTCATACCACAAGTCCGTTTTCTAAAGAAAGTCTATAATAACATGCTTGCCCTTCATTTCTAAAGCCTCTCGTCTGTAATTACACCCTCCTTGCATCATGTGCTGGGAGGTTTTCCTGCTTTGCCCTGTCTCCTCTCCGTAAGATTCCTCACAGACTCGTGCAGCGTACTGATGCTGTGCTCCCTTGTTTTCTCTCTCAAGGCCAAGTTTGAGTTGATAATATCTGAGGCGTCCTACCTGCGCAGTTTGAACGTGGCAGTGGATCACTTCCAGCGCTCAGCAGAGCTCCAGGCGATGCTCACCAACCAGGAGCGCCAGTGGCTCTTCTCCCGCCTCTCCGATGTGCGCGATGTCAGTGCCAGGTGAGACACGGCCCTTTGCTTCCAGGACTGACAGGCACGTGGTGCTTCCATCAGGAACATTTCCCACTCCTCTTCTGCGTGTTCACTGTTCAAGGCAGATGCAGCACTTAGTGATGACACGCCAACACTGCCTGGAAAGGAATATTGGCCTTTTTAGATGACAGGGCAATGTAAATTCTGGTGTTAAATCCCAGATATTATGGCTCAGTTGTGCACAGAGCTCATTGCAGGGGATCAAAATGTTCCAAATGGTAATGTAGCCTTGTGCCACTGCTTTCAACTACAATTAAACTTGACTAACTAGACCCCAACCCAAACCAGCTCCTGCCAAATACAAGACAAAAGGGGCAGCTGCATTAGCCCTGATGAAAAGGGGGGAAAAAAAGGGGAAAAAAGAAAGTTACAACCATCACTTGACAGAAACTAATGTGAATCATTAGAGCGTAAGTCACGAAATGTGGACATGACCCCAC
This sequence comes from Dicrurus megarhynchus, assembly GCA_013399195.1. Taxonomy (NCBI): domain Eukaryota; kingdom Metazoa; phylum Chordata; class Aves; order Passeriformes; family Dicruridae; genus Dicrurus; species Dicrurus megarhynchus. The sequence goes on from VXAD01008595.1 coordinate 211,561, forward strand.
ATGCAAGGAATCCTGTATGTTGTAGGATTCTGTTCTGCTTTTCCTCCTGCAAGGCTTGGCTACATAAATCACTAAGCTGGTAAGGTTTGCTGCTACCTTTTCCATTTCTACCAGCGGAGTTATTCTGGTGAGGTCTTAGTTTCCAGCTGTTTCCTGACCATGCCTGTGGAAGCATGACCTCTCAAGAATAGAGGTCTTTTGCCTCTGCTTTTTCCTTGCTGATACCAAGCCCTAAATTGTCATTGCCCAGACATAACACTCTAGAAATAAAGATCTGTCTTGTGCTTATCTGTGGGCTGTCACGGTTTTAGAAGACTAAATGACACTGATACTTCCCTCTCCTTTTATGGCACCACATCCATGTGCTGCAGTTTCCTCTTTGACTTGGAGGAGAAATTTGAAGAGGACATGTTCACCTTCCATGTGTGTGACGTGGCTCTGAAACACGCCCCTGACTTCCGCCGGGTGTATCTGCCATATGTGACAAACCAGACATATCAGGAGCAAACCTTCCAGAGGTTACTGTAAGTTTTTCTCATTTGTTGCACCCTTTTCCCTCTTACTGCCTTGAATTTTGACTCCTGCAAACAATGGGGAATGCTGCAGGAATTGGCTGTTAAACAGTGCTCTCGCTACGCCCCCAGAAGAACCTTCCTCAGTTCAATGGCATTTGGGACAGCAGGACAGAGCTCCTTCAGGCTTCTCTCCCATAGCATTGGAGAGGAAAAGAATACTTAATATCTGATCTTGTTGCAGGCTGTTCTCTGTCTGCCCTCTACTGAAGAGAACAAAAATGACCGTGCTGGATAATGGTTTTTCAGACCACCAAGAACCAGAGTGCAAACCACCATGAAACCACCACCATGTCCCCATGACAGGAGCACTACTAACAAGAGGGAGTTGAAATGTCGATGTTAACTTCTGGCTTTTGCTACAGAGGGCTGTGGAATGAGGAAAGAGATAATAACAGCTGTACTGCCATCCTGTAGCTGTTAGAAACCCATATTTGCTCTTCAGCTGCAGAGTGGCGCAGTTTCTTGACACCTCTTGCCCCAGGGACAAAACCTGACTGTTGGGAGTACTCCAGCATTCCCTGAAATCTGATACTATAAAGGTTATTTATTTACTCTGATGCCTGGATGTCTTTTTTTTTTTCTTTGCCACTCCCACAGAAATGGAAATGCAGGGTTCCAGCAAGTCCTGGAGAGACTGGAAAGTGATCCATTATGCCAGCGCCTCTCACTTAAATCCTTCCTCATCCTCCCCTTCCAGCGCATTACTCGACTCAAGCTCCTCCTACAGGTAACTGTGGTGATTCTCTGCTTTCCCTCAAGTTTCCTTCAAGCTGTGTCTAGGAGCAGCTGAGGGAGCTGGGGGGGCTCAGCCTGGAGAAAAGGAGGCTCAGGGGGAACCTTCTGGCTCTGCACAACTCCCTGACAGGAGGGGGCAGCCAGGGGGGGTCGGGCTCTGCTCCCAGGGAACAAGGGACAGGACAAGAGGAAACGGCCTCAAGCTGTGCCAGGGAAGGTTCAGGTTGGACATCATGAAGAATTTCTTCCCACAAGGGGTTGGCAGGCATTGGAATGGGCTGCCCAGGGACATGATGGAGTCCCCATCCCTGGAGGTGTTCAGGAAATGATGGATGTGGCACTGTGTGAGGCAATGCTGTCTGTGAATCATTTAGGGCTTTGTTGTGACACTACTTTAATTGTACTCCAATAAAGAATTTGTGGAGTCTTCTCAGAACATGCTGATTTACATTGTATTGAACTTTTTGGCTTCCTGCTAGGAAAACAAAGCAAGGGTTCCTTGGCTGCCCTCTCTCTGGAAGGCAGCCTGTATTACTCTTTGCCTGCAACATTGACTAATAAGAAGCCTTCCAGACAGGGAACCAGCCAGTCCCCAATGAATTAATTTTGAGCTCTTTCTATGAAATTCTTTTTGATTATTTGAGCCTCTTTTTAACAGGAGAAAAAGATAATTCTATTCTGTTCATAAACCCATTTGTGTTTTAGCTAGTGGTTGCTTCCTATGCCATGTAACTTCTGTGTGATAATTAATACAATTTTGATTTTCAGGAATGTCCTAGTCAGTGTGACTTATCAGTGATGTTCTGCATCTCAAATTTTTGGCCTTTTTGTCTCCACATGTCATCATCTACTTCTGCTTTATTATTTCTCCTACTCTTCAGTGGTGATAATGTCCACCTTTCCCTGTTTGCATCATGAAAATCATCTTTTCTCACGCAGAATATCCTGAAAAGAACTCGGCCCGGGTCTGAGGAGGAAGTGCAAGCAACGCAGGCCTATGATGCACTTGAAAAGGTAAAGCTGCCAATCCGTTCTGCAGCCTTACTTTTGTCTCTAATTAATCATCAACTCCCACCCTTGCCCCTGCAAGAAAATCTTGCTTTAAAAAACCTCACAGCATTACTCTATTGCATTCCTTCCTCTTATCCTGTTTATTATAGAGGCAAGGTTTAAAGTTTTCTGGGACAAATTGTTATCTAAATTTTGTACACCCTCATAAGGTGGATTGTTCTGTCTAGTGATGATTTGACCTTCCAAAGGAGGGCCACCAGGATGGTGAAGCGCCCGGAGGTGAAGACACAAAAGGAGTGGCTGATGTCACTTGGTCTGTTCAGATGGATGAGACTGAGGCCAGAGCGCACAGCAGTTCTGTAGCTTCCTCACAAGGAGGAGGGGTAGACGCTGATCTCTGCTCTCTGTGACCAGGGACTGGACCCAGGGAACGGCTGGAGCTGTGTCAGGGGGGGTCACACTGGATATCAGGAAAAGGTTCTTCCCCCAGAGGGTGCTGGGGCACTGAACAGGCTCCCCAGGGAATGGACACGGCCCCAAAGCTGCCAGAGCTCCAGGGGGGTTTGGACAATGCTCTCACGGATGCACAGGGTGGGATTGTTGGGGTGTGTGTGCAGGGCCGGGAGTTGGACTCAATGATCCTTGTGGGTCCCTTCCAACTCAGAATATTCTCTGATTGTAATACATACTTTTTTTGCAGGAGAATGCCTAAGGAATTGTAACTTATGCTGACTCCTGAGGGTCTCCTGGGAGTACTACTGATCTCACCAGGCAGTTCTGCTCCCACCTCACTGATCATGTGTTTTCCTCTGCAGCTCATCAAGGATTGCAATGAAAATGTCCAACGCATGAAGAGCACTGAAGAGCTGATCTACCTCAGCCAGAAGATTGAATTTGAGTGTAAGGTGAGCTCATCCATTCCCTGGGCCTTGCTCTAGCCTAATCTATTTTCTGTCTTTCCCCACAAAGCCACTTTTTGTTCTTCTCTCTGATACACAGAGCTGCTGAACCAGAACATCATCCATAGGCCAGCTCTTCATCAGTGCTTCCCTTGCCCAATCATTCATGCCAGCCTTCACATGAAGGTGCCTATCATAACTTACACCTCTCCAGCTGGAGAACTGAAAGCACGGATCCTCTAGAGAAAGGCAAAAATGCAAATCCCAAACTCACAGGGACTCATTTTCTTGTGCATAAATATTTATTTTTGTCTTGCAGATATTCCCACTCATCTCACAGTCGAGGCGACTTGTGAAGTGTGGTGAGTTGACAGCACTGGACTTCAACAACCTGAGTCCAAAATGGAAAGTCACCACCCGGCCCATCTACCTGCACCTTTTCAATGACTGTCTGCTCCTGTCTCGGCCCAAGGAGTGAGTGCTTCAACTCAATTCTTGCTGCCCCTTCTAAAATACCTGTCTCTTTCGGGGTCTGTGCTTTGGTGACAGAGTCCTTTCCCTCTGCCTGCCAGCAAGTGGCAGCCTTTGTCAAGTCACTCTTCTGTCCTGACCTGATGTGAGTATCATGCAAGTATGTGGAAATTGATAGTCCCAACTCTTAATTACATATCATAATATAATAAGATATCTTGTGGTCCCTAGCACAACACTTCCATTTTGCCTTTACGTCTCTACAATGTGAAACATTGAACAATAACCATTTGTTCTACTTTTACTTGGTAAATAATTTCTTCCTAAAGCACACTATGAGGACTAGTGAATGTGCAAATCACTAGTTTGTCAAGAGAGTTGTTGGTTGGTTTGTGTTGGGGTTTTAGGGGTGGTGGGTTTGTTTTTAAGCTGTAAGCTACCAAATAAAATTCTGACAGGACAGAGATTAGTATTTCTAACCTTTTCATTAAATCCCTTCTCTCTCTTCTCTGGCCTTCTGAGACTTCTAACAAGAGCACTGCTTAGGATGTCTGAAGCAGATGAAGACTCATCAAAAGCTTTTTGCTTTCCTGACATCAACAGACAACATGGAGTCACGTTGTAACCATCATCACCGTAAAACTCACACCGTGTTTTGTTCCTCCTCTTCACCTGCAGGGGTGGACGTTTCGTTGTGTTCGACCACGCTGCTTTCTCGGACGTGCGCGGGGAGAAGTGCGAGATGAAACTCCACGGGGCAAACAAAAATCTCTTCCGTCTCTTTCTGCTTCAGAATTACCAGGGAAAGAGAGTGGAATTCTTGTTTCGGACAGAGACACAGTAAGAGCTCAAGTTTACCCTTGGTATATCCTGTTACCATGACCAGACACCTGCTAGGAGCCTGATGGTCGTCCCTCAGCTACTCTGAGAGACTCAGCTACTGAAATGCCAAATGCAGCTGCTGAGCAGAAGTCTTGAAAAACATCCTCTTGCTGTAACTATTTCCTTGTGAACCACCTTCCTCCTCTCTCATCATAGCTGCTCATACAATACTACCACATTATGTCATACCATCAGCCTCCAAAAATGGGGATTTTTGCCCTTTCTCACCTCCTTTCTCTGCTTCCCTTTGTGTGAGCAAACAACCCCCTACCCCATCCCACCTCATTTCAGTCACCATACTGCTGTCCCTCACACTGAATGCTGACACCTATCCTGTTCCGTTTTCCAGCAGTGAGAAGCTGAGGTGGATCTCTGCTTTGGCTCCTCCGCGGGGAGAACCGGATCTCCTGGAATGCCCTGGTGAGACTGCTCTGCTGCTGCAGCAGTGGGGGCGGGCTGGCTCGCAGGAGTCACAGGCACTGTGAGGTGGGACACCCCAGAATGATTCCAAGGCAGAATACTCAGGGTTTTATAGATAAAGAAGATACTCATGTGCTTTCCCTCAGTGCCAGGTTCTGCCAGTTATTTTACCTATTTTAACTCCTCGTTTAGATGAAGACCTGTAGTGTCCCTTCCAGTTCTCTGCTTTTTATTTGGGCAGCTCCTTTTTCTCCAGCTCCTCTGCAGCTGATGCCCACAGGTTTACTGTTGCTTTCCAGTATATCAGTGTGATCTTTCCTCCCATTCAGATGCACCACAGGTTCAGTGCATAAAGACTTACAAGGCTCGGGAAAACGATGAGCTGGCTTTGGAGAAGGCAGATATCATCATGGTTATGCAGTACAGCAATGATGGTGAGTAGAACAAACAATGCCTGTCTTAAACAGTTGGATTGAGAGGACAGAGATTCTTCATCTTCTTTAGGACACTTTATTTGGAAGCTGAAAGGGGATCTTTTCCTTTGCTCTGAGGGTCTTTTTGGAGGGGGCTTTTTTTTGGGAAACAATGAAAAAACCACGTGACTTTTGCCTCATGTTGTGCTTTTCCCCACACCACAGGGTGGATGGAAGGAGTAAAACTCTCAGACCGGGAGAGAGGCTGGTTCCCCTCGGAACACGTGGAAAACATCTCCAGCAAACACGTGCGGCAGAAGAACCTGAAGGAGGAGCAGCGGGTGAAGAATGCCAAGCAGCAGGTCTTCTGCAAGAAATAAGACTCTGTTTGGACCTGTACAGTCTCCCTGCCTTGGGGAAACCATGGCTTTTCTGTTGTGCCTCAGAAGAAATGCCTCTGCGAAGAGCATAATACAGAGCACTTTGACAGGACCAGGTGCTTTTTGCCAAAGAAAGCGGGAATTCAATCAGGAAAATCTTCCTCTGTGTCGGCAGGACTATGGCAGCAAGAGGAGGAATAAAGGTTGCATGTATTGCTTGCTTTGTGGTAGTAGGGAGGGACTTCAATCGGACAGAGGTCTGGGGTCTGGACTTCTGCAAACATATTCCTGGTTTTGCCACTGACAAGTTGCGGGACCTTATGCAAGTCACTTCAGAGTTCTGCCTCAGTTTTGCCATCTGCAAAATGGGGGTAAACTTACCTACCTCACTGCATGTTGTGAGGCTAAATTCACTAGTATTAGCAGACTGAGAGCTTCGAGTTCCTGAGAAGGAAGGTGCTAAGTGCAAAGCACAACAGAGCTGAGGAGAATATTCCATTTGAATATCTTCTGGATACCTTCATGGTTTTGATCTCCATAGTGTAATTTCCATTTAGAGCAATTTATGTATTAGATCATGCAAGTCTACCGGGGTTTAGATAGGCAAATATTTCATTGTACCCACATGCTGTCAAGAGTCCTTGACAGCGTTACAAAATCCACTGGAATTAAGGAAAGTTTTCAGAGGCCACCGTGATGATTTCCCCCACATAAGAGGTATCATGCTGAGGAATCTGCTTCACAAAGGTCACCTCTCTTCTGAACAAGCATCCCATTAAGCCATCTGAACTGATCCTTTTTTTTTACTCTGCCTCCCCCTGGAAGTAGATCAGTGACTTTTGACAAAGATTTGTATCTTGTGTTGGTACATGCCCCATACAAAATAACCAGGACTAGGCAAATGCAATGAAGTGGCACTTTCTGCTGCTCTTACTCTGATTGCTGATGTGGTATTGCATGCACCATTTTGCACACTTACGGAGAACACTGAGATATTTAGCCACTGTAGATAAAGTCAAAATATGCACCAGAGCCTTTGTTCTTTTTTAGAACTCTCTGGTTTTTAAGTCCAGTTTACATGCATTTGTGCAGAACTTGTCTTTTAGAGGATATGTCTTCAACTGTAAAATACCGTTTCTGTGTTAAAGTGTTCAGCTCAGTCAATGCAAGATCAAGTTGAAAAATCAATTACACCAAAGAAAGCCACGTGTAGCCTTCTTGCATTTAATATATTTGAAGAATTAGTTACTTTCGTATCTCCAGCTTTCTGTCTCTGTAACATTCTGCCTTTAAATCCCATTTACATTGTATCTAGATTAGCTTATTACAGCCTATTTATATCAATAATTTTAGCTGGATTAAAAGAAAAAAAAGAGTTGCTTTTAGTCCTAATAAACTCATGCACTTCTCCAGTTAAAATAAAAAACTGTGCTTTCCTTGTTACTTAGGTTTTCCTCTCAAATGTGAGTAATTCAATTTACTGAATATACATGCAGTATTTTTTTTCCTTTCCTTTAACTTTCCTTTTTAACTTTCCTTTCTGAGTGACTGATAAATACAAAGAGCTCTCCTTAGGAGAGGCAGTGAGGAAAGCTGGGTTTATCTTCATACCTTAAGGTTCTTCAGCGTTATCCCCAGCCCTGGAGAGCTGATGCTGCAGGTTCCACAGTGGTGTTAGTCATCCATAACTCAAGGTAAGCTGAAGGGATGAACTACAAAAAATGGGAGTGCAGCCCACTAGAGCAGAAAGACAGGACCTAGTTATTCAACTTTTAATCTATGGTCCAGACAACAATCTGCTAACACCTTTTTTCCCCTGGAAGAACTGAAGCTGGTCCTGAGCTAAGAGCCACAGCAAAGCCCTATCTCAGACTCACACAAGAAGGGTTCTAATCCTCCACAAGACCCAGAATGTCCAGATATCCCAAGTGCCTGCTTGTTCCAGGCTGTGATGAATTTATGCAGTTCCCAAGTCCCCAGGATTCTTAGTGTCTCAGTTGGGACACAGAATACTGCCATGGGATCAATTCAGCATGTCTGTGTCAGGTCATCTCACACAGGCAGTCAAGGCATCCCGCATCCACTTCAGCTTCCAGGAGGAGCCAGCCATACATATTCCTATTCTAAATCAGAAGTCATCTTGTTCAACACTTGAAGTCGGGAGTTCTTCACTCTTTCAACTTCTGCTCTCAAAAGCAAGCAGGCAGATTGTTCACTAGAGCCTCCCAAGGTAGTTTCTATGTTACATTCCATATGTTGTTAAAATTCCAGTTGACACAGGAAACTTCAAGGGTGCTGTTGTCATGATTGACAGCACTTCTGTACTCTTTAACTAGTTGGATCAAAGGTTAACTTGTCCCTGTCACAGGTACCGCCTTTATTTCCTGATGTCAGGCCTTTTTATGTTGAGGAGCATTTAAAGGTCAGCTTATGCCTCTAAGAACAAGTGCTTATACCCTGGGTTACTTTGATTTCTTACACTTCAGACAGGCCTCAACTTCTCACTATTTAGTTAAACTTTTAGCCCCAGCACCATCCTGCCACCAAAATCCATAAACAAATCTGCACTGAAGTGCTTTTTGACATCTCTTTGATTTGTACATGCCTATTCAAACCGGTACAATATCCCTCCAAACTGCACATTCACAACACAGGAATCAAGTTAACAGAGTACCTGCTGTGTCCTGTGACAGTCTTATTTTTAAGTCAGGATTTCTCCCTACATTATCTAATGTGGATAAGCTGATTTCCCAGAAAATCAGTATTAAACAGAAGCATAGGGTTTGTCATGCAAATCCCAACACTTTTCTACTTTACTACAACACTTTTTTAGTCTCAAAGACTGTGTGAGAGGTGCCACTGTATCTTCCCCAGGAACCTGTGGAGACTGACACAAAGTGTATCTGGACAAAAGAAATTCAGGATTTCTACACTGAAAAAAGAAATCATTAAAGACAACCCTCACAGGGCAGTTACACTAATTTCTTTTTTTGACAAGGATAGCAAGGAAGTACAAGCACGAGCTGCATTTAAAGAGTTTTGTGGAGAACCTGAGAAAGTAATGGTATATGTCTGAAAATCAAAATTTATGATTGCTGTCATTTTTCATATAAAGTAGTTTAAAATACATGTAAGTATAAAGTAGTTTAATATATATATAAGTATATCTATCAGTGTGTATATATATATATAAAAATATATATATATGTATGACTCTAAACTCAAAAACTCCCAGTGCTGGAGACCTGTGTTGGTCCCTTCTCAAGGAAAACACATGAAAGCATTGTCCACAGTTTTTATTACTTTCACAGAAAAGGGTGACATTAGGACCAGAGTTCAGTAAATATACATAACCTTGCTCAGAAACAACTTTTAAAGCAGATAGTGATTTTTATATTTGCACTTTTTCTAATACTAAAGAGGTCCCATCCCCTCCAAGATCGTTGTGTCTTGTCAGCTGATGCTGTTAACAAATTAAATGCCATTTTAGCCCCAACTTCTTGCAGCTGATGGCTGAACCAGGTGCACTGTTAGACCAATTCTACTGCTCCAAAATGTTGGCACAGATGTTTCAATTTACACTCGTTTAACCTGATGAAATGACTCTCAGGTGAAAGCATGTGCAGAAACAAGGCCTTAGAAGCTAAAAGTGAACCTTGAAACAAAGACAGGAGGTATGGGAAAACCCTCAGGAGGAGAACAGTGCTATGCCAGCAACAAGATGGTGAGCCAATAAAAAGGAGGAGGATGAAGGATGTTCTATTTTGGTGCATGAGAACACAATTAAGCGAGTCTTATTCTTCATGCAAGCACTGCCTGGTCCTGCTCTGTTAGGAGCCTTCTTTTTACTAAGAATTGTTAAGCATTGAAAGGACACAAATTACACCACCCAAAAGTCAAGAAGTGCCATTTGTCCCTTGCAACCCCCAGTCACTGGAGAACCAGAAGCTGCTGAACACCTGCAGCCAGAGCATGTTAAAAAACAAATCTTCCGTCTTCCTGCCAGGCCATAGGAAAAGATCACAGAATTACAGAATCCTTAGGGTTGGGAGGCACCTCTAGAGATGCTCTAGTCAGGATCACGCAGAGCAGGTGACACAGGAACGTGTCCAGATGAGTTTGGAATGTCCCCAGAGGGGGAGACTCCATTCCCCGCCTGGGCAGCTGTTCCAGTGCTCTGCCACCCTTTATGGGAAGAAGTTCTTCCTCGTGTTGAGATTAAACTTCTTGTGTGTTAGTTTATGGCCCTTGCTTCTTGTCCTGTCGCTGGCCACCACCAAAAGGAGTCCGGCACCATCCTCTTGACACCCCTTTAAAGATATTTATATGGATTATGAGATTCCCTCTCAGTCTTCCACAACCAAAACAGGCCCAGCCCGTGCACTCTCTCCTTGTAGCATTCCAGACCCGTCATCATCTTGGTTTCCCTCCGCTGGACCCTCTCCAGTAGCTCCTTGTTCTCCTACTGAGGAGTCCAGAACTGGGTACAGCACTCCAGACAACGACGTTCCCCTCATCCACGGGTGACGAGTTTTGTACCAACCACGATTCACACGGCGATATTTCCGCCAGCTCCTCACGGGGAGCGTTCTTCCCGATATCCTCACCGAGCCTGGAACACTCCCGTTCCCTCCGTGTGGGGAACAGGGGCGAGCGAGGTTCCCGGGGCCGTGTGGGGTTCCCGGGGGGGTCGGGCGGCCTCCCCCGCGGTGCCCAGGTGCCCCTGATGAGGCGGCCGGGGCCGGGCAGGCCGGGCCGCTGGGCGGGGCATTAACCGGGCCGGAGCGGGCCCGCCCGGAGCCGACATGG
>VXAD01008595.1:222218-273524 GCA_013399195.1 Dicrurus megarhynchus
GAGGGGCAGCCGCAGGAGCGGGCGGCCGGAGCGCCGGGCACGGGCTGTGGTAAGGGTATGCATGAGGGCAGGGGGATGAGTGATGCTGGCTCGCGTTAATGACCGGGGGGAGGCACCCGGCAATGAGCCTAATGAGCAGCCCCGGGGGAGGATAATCGCTCCTCAGCGATGTTATCTGGGCGCTCATTAGCCTCCCTCAGCCCCGCCGTGGCCTGGCCCCGCGGCTGGGAATGATGGATGGTGTCCCCTGCTTGTAAAAGCCGCTGGCCGAGGGTTGGGGGCAGGTGGTCTTTGTATCACACCGAGGGGCTCCCGCTGCCTCTGGGTTTCTCGGTTGCGCCTTCCCCCGCTGTCCAGTTTTTCTCCTCCTTGTGTAGAGGGACCTCTGAAGCTGTTTCTTTTCCCCCCTGCCGTGTGTGTGTGTTCCGGTGGCTTTGTACCAAATGCCCCAAACAGCCTTAAAAACCTTGCAGTGCAAGGGGTTGTCTTGTTCCGAGGAATGTGTAAGGAGGTGGTTGTGAGATGGAAAAGGGGAGTTAGCTTCCTGCTCATGCACCAGGTGTTCCAGGCTACCCATGCCTGATGTTCCCACTTGGTTAAAATCCCTTCACTTAAGGTTCTGTTTGTCTAAAAGTGAGACAAAGTGATGTTTAGTCTGGTCTCTGAAAGATGGGAGAAAGGAGTGGTTTTATAATTCCCTCTGTTACCATGAAGGCCCATCTTTCCCTCCAAACTTGGTTTTCATTTCAGCTCTTTTCCTTGACAGTCCCAAATTATTGTGAGGCCTTTGGTGTCTGTTCTAGAAATAAAACACAGCAGTTCACTTTCACTTGGAGGAGTATTTCTGTAGAGGATATAAAACTCACGGGTGTCCATTTCTGCTACAGGTACAAGGTACCCACGTAAGACTTGGACACTTACTTTGTGATGTAAACACATACTGGTGTTTGCATAGAAGAAGTAAAACTCCTGCTCAAATAATGGGAAAATACTCTTCTTTTTCACATAATGAGTGAGACAAGCTGAGATGCAACCAGGAGGATGGTGGAAAAAGGAATTATATAGACCAGAGCCAGCTTCTGCCTTGTTCAGTTCTTGACCCTCCCTATCAGGATATTTCATCTCATTTAACAGCAGTGGAAACTTATTGCTGCTTAACAAGATCAAATTATTATAGCTGCATAGTTTCCTGCTTCTGTTTGTTTTCCCCACAACTAATTTGGTTCTCTTAATCCTGTAAAAAGCAAATTAGATGATCTTGGAGCAGCCTGCCATCCCCTCATACTTCTGTGAAGATTCTCCCATCTGCTTAGAGTTGTGGGGCTCCTCTTTGATTAACAGTTGTTTCAGAAAGAGACATTGAGGCAGAAGCAAATCCTTTATTTTGGAATTGCACTAATATATATCAAAAGCAGAGTACAATGATATGAAATTATTTTATCTTTTTCTCCAAAAAATTAAACTATTAAGTTTCTCTGTTGTCACATACTATTGAAATGCTGCCAACAGTCTGCTCAAACTTTCTTCTCTCCAGACAGAGGCAAGTACATGGGTTTGGGTTCATTATTCAACTTCTATTCTTAAGAAATAATCACTTTAAAAAAAAATTTAAGTAGCAGAAATCACACAGACTCATACATTCTGAGCCAATTGGGAGGTTTTCAGAACTTTTTATTTGGAAATGTAAATGCCAGCTGGGAAAGTATAAGGTTTCTGTATTATTCTGTTGCCTATTTTAATTATTTCTCTTGCTGTGTTCTTTCTGACCTGTCTTGAACTATTCAGTCTCTCTTATTGTAACACAGTTTGTGCTTTTGTTAAACTTAGTCAGACTTCTGTACCTAATTTTGTCCTTATCCCCTATTTCACTCCCTATCTTGCAAGTCGGTTATTCAGAAGTGTGGCTGAAGCTGCAGAGAAATAATTTAAGGCAGTTATTAGAAGTCTGTACAGTTAATGTTTTTTTCTTGGCCAGCTTTGGTACGATAGAACTCTATAAAAGTAAAAAGTAATGACATTTGTCAGGTAATCCCTGCTGACACAGTAGACCAGAATTTTGCTCCTGTCTTTCTTTTGCTCATTTTAATAAGGTGACAGGATCTTGCCGAGTCATTGATTTTTGTTCTGTTGCTTATTCCAGAGACCTTTGTTATCCCTAGGGCTGTTTTCCCACTACTGAATTTGTAATATGCAAGCTTCCCTTTATTCTCTGTGTCTGGAATTACCTCCTGTAGTTTACAGTTTGCTTTTAAAATGAGGCTTTTCTCATCACAGATGTTTGAATAGCTCCATATTGACCATATCAGGTTCTTTGCTGTTGCTTTCCTGGCAGCACCTGTCTTTATTTTGAGCTCTCTGGTTCTTGTCACTATTGGGTTTTGTTGTGTGGGCTTTCCCCTCCTCCATAACTGAAACTCCCGGTCCAGGCACATCCATCTTAGGCAATGTGCATGTGGGGTGGGGTTTGGGTTTTTTTTTTTTCCATTTTTGCCTTGTAGAATGCCAGGATGAGAAGGAGAACATGCTGCTGAATACAGAGCACTTTGTGGTGGATGCTGATGCTGTTGGAGACCACGGTACAGGGAGCAGTGTGCTACCTGCATTCCCAGGCACAGCCAGACAAGAGAAAGTTGAGGATAACTTGGGAATAGAAGATAGGAACAGCTCTGTGAAGAAGGTGGAAGAAGATGGGGAATACAGCACCCTGCAGGCAGCTGGGTCATCCTCCCAAGGCTCGGAGGTCCTTGATGGGCAGCACGACTTTGCCTTGGTGTGTGGGCAACCATCGGATTTCTGCGGTGACACGAAGGTTGGATTAGCACAGGAGCCCACAGGTCAGTCAGGGTCACAAGAGCACTCTGAGAGTTACTGCCCTGCTGGGACTGAAAAGGATGCAAAGAAGAAGAAAAGTACCAACAGCAGTGGAATGTGTGCTGAGAACGCATCCAGCGGAGTGGCTGGAGCTCCCTGCAGGCAGGAGGAGATTGGCCTGGCCCCTCCCCGATCCAAAGGTGCTCCAGCCAGTGCTGCAGCTCAGAATTCCTACAAGGGATCTTCAGTCCTGGAGTCCAGAGGCAGCTATGATGTGGCAAGGGGAAAAAAATCCTTTCCTGTCAAGAAGAAGCCCCGCACCTTCTATAGTGCAGGTAGATCCCGGGGCACACCCTGGCACACAGTGACGCTGGCAGTGCCAGTGGCACTTGGTGTTTCCTTCCCTGTGCTGATCTGCTCTAACTGCTATTGCACTGCACTCCACACCATTAGATGTGTGAAGACTTCCACAAATAAAGGTTGCTGAGTGTCTTTCGTTTGAAGCATCACTAGCAATGCTCTTTGCTTTTGAAACAGCAAAAGAAGGTTTTTGTTTATTTTTGTGGTTTATTTTAAAGAAAAACTTTTATGTTACTCACGTATTTCTAAGTATAGTAAAAATGTTCATTTTTTTTCTGTTTCCCTCTCTTATTAATTCTTTTTTCTCGTTTTCTTGTCACATACTCCCCATCTCTCTCTCTTTGGGCATTGTATCATTTCTAGAGCAGCTAGAAGAGCTGGAGAAGATGTTCCAGGAAGACCACTATCCTGACAACGAGAAGAGGAGGGAGATTGCAGCTGCGGTTGGTGTGACACCACAGCGTATCCTGGTAACGCCTGCTGGGGGACAGTGCTGCCTGTGGGTTCTGTGCAGGAAAGGGACGGACAGGGACTGGGACATTGCCAGTGTCCCCATGTGTCGATGGTTTCTTCCCTGGATGCATTCCTTTCTTTCCATTTTTCAGGTCTGGTTTCAGAATCGCAGGGCAAAGTGGCGGAAATTGGAGAAGTTGAGTATGAAAGGCAACAGAAAATATCCAACATCATCAGCTCTGTCAGTCCCCTTTGGATCAGAGGGTTATGGGTGAGGAACTTACTCTGTTTTCTTATTTCTCCACAAATGATACCTAACAAATTAAATATTTTCTTTTGCCATTTCCCCTTTACATTTAAACAGTGAACAGCTGAGCATTGACTTAGACCTAGGTAGCCTGTCAGATTTCTGGGTAAATTATGGTGGACCCTCTTAAAAGTTTTTTTGATTAACCTGTCGCACACATTAATCAAATTAATTTTAAAATAAAACTACTGAAATTGCTCTGGCTGAAGTCATGTAGAGAGCAAGGGATGAGATGGAAATGTTTATGGAATCATCTCTTAATTTTTAGTTTCTGTGAATGCATCGCCCAGGTGCTTTGGGTGAGCTTGGGGATTCTTTTAACCCAGTTCTCCCACCACTGCTTTCCATTTCTGTGGATTTTCACTTGGTGATGGAAATGCTGCTTGCTTAGATCAGTCTTAGAAAGTCAGGGACTTCTTTGAAGAAATACAAGGTAGCACCTTTCATATGTGAGCAGAGGACATTAATGGTGGGGGAAGGGACTATGTGAGACGATAGATGGTCTTCAAGGGATGGTGAATATGTGAGGGAAGAAATCAATCTCCATAGGGATGTATTTATGGCAATCTGGAGTGAGTGTCTTCTTATGAAGAAAACAGAATGAAAAGAGGAAAAATTAAGTGGAGGAGGAGAAATTAAAGTGAAAGATTGGAGAGCACCTGACTTCATTGCACTGTCCCTGCTGCCTGTCCTATACAGGTGACCTGGGGCTGCTTCCCCAAAGACTTGGTACAAGACTTGATTCCTTGCACTTGCAGTCAGCCAGTGCTTTCCCTTTCCACTTGACAGTGATGTAGGATCTGCCCCTTGTTGAATAGAAGAGTGCATGATGGTCCTAATGCCTTGTCTTGTCCTCTGTGTCTGCCTGCAGGGCACCTCCTCTGCCCATGCCTCCATTGCCTGATGCTGCTGGAGACCAGCCTGCCGTGCTGGGAGGAGACCCTGGAGCTGGGAACTCCTCCAGCCTGCTCAGCACACACCCTGCATCCCTCACTTCTGCCTCAGGTGAGACCCTGACCAGCACAAGTGTTTTGCACAGCTACAGCATTAGCTGGTGGAGCTGGAAGGTTCCCAAATGCTTTAGGAAAGACCGTGTCAGAGCCTTATGCCATCAGTGCAAAAAGTGACACCAGCTCACTCCACAGGCTGAGAAAGTTGGGGCTGTTGTGCCTGGAGGAGAAAAGGTTTTGTGGAGACCTCGTAGGACTCTTCCAGTATTGGAAGGGGCCTACAAGGAAGCTGCAGAGGGACTTTTCATCAGGAACTGTAGTGGTGGGGCAAGAGGGAATGGCTTCAAACTGAAAGAGGGGAAATATAGGTTAGATATTAGGAAGAAATTCTTTCCTGTAAGGGTGGTGAGGCACACAGAAGCTGTGGATGCTACATCCCTGGAAGTGTCCAAGGCCAGGATGGATGGGGCTCTGAGCAACCTGGTCTGGTGAAGGTGTCCCTGCCCATGGCAGGGGGTTGGAATGAGATGGTGTTTAAGGTCTCTTCCAACGATTCTGTGGTTGTAGGTATAGCAGCTCACTGCTGACTGAGTCTCTACCAGTTATGTACCAGCACTGTGGTGCCTCTGGGCCAATTCTGGAAATAAATTTGCAGTCCTTGTTCCTGTCCTAGCACAAGCCAGCAAGGAATTCTGAATAGGACTTCATAAGGATAAGTGAGCAGGGCATTCTTCTATAACAGCTGTTTGACTCTAGCCCTGCGGCTGTTAATGATGAGGGAAGTGTTGTTCTGGTTCTGATGTTCTCCATGGCAGATAAACACTCCCCATATTCTGGTTTAGATGGAAACATTCTGGCTACAGCCTGAGCCAAGTGAGCTGCGTGAGGAAGGTGCACTGTGAACTGCTGGGTGTTGTAGAGGCTCCCTCAGGTACTCCATACCTTTAAATATCCAAAGGGCGTTCCTTGGCTTCTCCAGGCAGGGCAAGTTTCTGTTTCGTGCAAGACCTTGAGGGAGTGAGAGTAGCTGAGTTCCAAAGCTGAGGGCTGAATTTAAGCAATGCTGCAGTGGAGTTTTAAGTCAGTGGGGTGTGCTGTTCAACCAGTTTTCTACCTGAGCTGAGTTAAAAGATTGATGGCAGTGAAAGAGAGGATTTGTTTAATTGTTTATTGATGTGTGCAGTCCAAGAGCATTACCTAGAGTCAGGGATGCTCCCTAAAGCATTTCCTAAGTATGTTTGTGTTTCCAATGGCACAGTATTAAAAGATTTCCAAAGTGATGAGGACTCCACCACTTCCTTAGGGATGGATATCCCAAGCAGTAGATGTGCTGACATGTGGTACTGCTGTGTGTGTTCTCCTGCTTCCCAGTGTAATTAATTATTTGGAATTCCTTGCCATCATGTCTGTCCCCTTGTTGTCTTCTAAATATATCAGTGTTTAGTTATCAGTATTAGGGCTGTTTCCTGCAACTTATTTTCTAAGAATGACTCAAAATTTTTAACAGTGCTTTTACCTTAAAGGTATTTTGGTACTGTGGAAAGCAGCTGTAAGATTGCATCAACGAGCTTAGAATGCTAAAAGTATGTAATTGAGATATTTTCTTGATAATCTAATTTAGTACTTCTGTCATTTAAATTTGCCTGTCATCCTCTCGAGGCAAGGGCTCCTTTAGTCAATCCAATGACCTTTTTAACCAATAGGACGGTAATTCAGTTAGTTCCAGTTTTTCCACTTCTTGCAACAGAGCAAATATGGTCAAAGTGTTTGAGTAATTCACTGCTTTCAGAGTGATGAAGTGGTGTAATCTGTTGAGCCCTGTATTTAATTGGATAGAAACCAAGGTTTTGCGAAACAATTCGTTTAAAGGAAACAATCCAAATATCCTCTGATTTCTATGCTTTAGGAACCTCTCCTGGTTCCTAAAGTACTTCTGCAGACACACTATTTAGTCAAGAGAGAATATCAGGGAATCATAGAATGGTTTGGGTTGGAAGGGTCCTTAAAACACATCTCATTCCAACACCCCCGCCATGGGCAGAGACACCTCCCACTATCCCAGGTTGCTCAGAGCCCCATCCAACCTGGCCTTGGGCACTTCCAGGGATGGGGCAGCCACAGCTTCTCTGGGCAACCTGTGCCAGGGCCTCACAGGGAAGAACTTCCTTCTAATATCCAAACTAAACCTACTCTCTGTCAGTGTGAAGCCATTTGCCCTGTTAGGTAATGTCAGTCAGAGAAATAAAGTTTCATTCAGGGACGTGATCTTGTTCTCTGCTTGCATTGAGCCATTTCTTTCTGGGGGATCTGCACACTGGGATGCAGCTCTCCATGTGGAAAACAAGCAATTCTTTCTGATAGCGAAGAAAGGTCCCATCTGAATTCTTGGTGCAATGTGTTAAGGAAGAAAAAGGGCAAGTGTCCTCTCTGAGAGAAAAGACTGATACTACAGGTGGAGAGTCCTTGGAGAAGAGAGATCTGCACGGCACAATCACCTGGAAAGCTCCAGTTGCAGTTTTGCCTTACTAGATGCAGGATAACACAGCTATGGGGAATGAAACTTGCTTTTTTTGTTGCTATTTACAATTGCACAGGCAAACTTTTTAAGAATGAAAGCAAAAAATGAAACAGGAGGAAAATGAAAGCCAATGTGACTTGAATCCATTCAGCATCCTTGTTCAGAAAAAAAAGCTTGCCTAGAAATAGGGCCATCCAGGGACCACCTGTTTTCTTTATTAGGGTATCTCAGAAAATGAAGGAAACGAAACTTGGATAGGATAAAATCCAAATTAACAGCAGCAAAATAAAAGAGGCAACAGATGAATAAAAAAGGTTATCAATTTACAAAAAAATTACACAAAACCAATTGATTAGTAGTGTTCCTTGTGGAAACAGCTCATGGATGGTTTCAGCAAAACACTTTGTGGTCTGTGCATCATGGTGCAGTGGGCTCCACAGCGTGTGACCTGCTGGAGTGGCTATTCAGGTGCTTCCTTTTTAACCACTTCCAGCAGGACAAAAAAATGACTTAAGTGCATGAGAACAGTGTGGTCTGTTACCCAAGACCTTTGGAGAGTGTTCAGTGCTGCAATTTCCATTGTTTTACCTTGTTCTACCCAGAGCTTCTGACTGACTGTTGGTTTGTGGGTTTGTTTTTGGGGTTTTTTTTATGTCCCACTGTTTTTACCAGTTCTCCAAACAAGCTGATTAAAGATGTCAGTGAGTTGTATTTGAGATGTGTGTTACCTTCCTGGCAGTTATGGCTTCTGATTTGGATAGTAGCCACACCACTTGCCATAAGAGTCTTTTGTGCCTCAAAACTTCAATTTTGAGCTTGCTTTGGATTGTCTTAGAATTGTTGGGTTTTTTTCAGTTTTGCTAGACAGCATGATTGAAATTAATGGCTTTTTTTGACACTGGCAGTTACTTGAAGTTTTTCTTCATTTTCTGAGATTTCTTACTGATACATACATACCTGTGATTCACTGGCTTATGTTTTTTTTAGAAAGAAAAGTTCGTTTCTGTGCCTCTGCTTTGTGGGAGGAGATTTTTCTGCCCCACTGGTGCTTTTTCAGGAAATCCTTTGTTTCATGTGTCTGCCTTGCTGAGGACACCTGTCAGGTGCCCGGCCTGTGCAGGTAACTCTTAAGCAAATAGCAAGGTGATTAAATTCACTGGCAGAGATGGGATTGGAATGGAAATATTGGGAGCAATTGGATGAAGCTGGATATGGTCTGTCAAAGAACAGTAAATAAATTACAAGTTCCAAATAAGCTTAATTTATCAGACTTTGGCTTTCGAACAAATTTTGAACAAATGTGTTTTGTCATAATTTCAAGATGAGGACGAATCTATGAAAAGCTTTGTGATGGCTCTTGATGTTCCAGTAAAGGCTGGAAACAGAATAACCATTCTGGAGTTAAGTCAAGTGTAGTGCCAGGACTGGTTCAGAGATCTGAAGCTGTAAATTATTAAATTGCTCTCCAAAAATTCCCAAGGTTGTCTCGTGGACTGAGAACCCAGAAGTAATGGAAGCAAGAAATAAAAATCCTACTGTTATATTCCCATGTTCACTGGAAAGCCTTCTGAGGTTTTCTCTCTCTCTACATCAGTGTCAGGAAGAGCAACAGAATGGTACAATGTAAGTATTATCTCAAGCCAGGGGTCAGAATTCTTCATGGAACAACTGTGGAATCTTCTGTAGATACATCACATTTAGCAGATATTGCTTCTCTTGGAATTGTTTGTTCTTACTGCATTTGGGACTTTATTTAGAAGACACAATTTCAGTGTCTCTTTGAAAGGACAGAGAAGCAGAGGTGACTTTAGAAAAGGCTGAACCAGCTCTTTGGAGATTAAGGGTGCTGTCTCACAGTCTCAGTGCCTGGGGCTCCTATTGCCATGATCCACAAAGATTATCTGCACTGAGTGTTGCAAATACTATTTTTTTAAAAACTCTAATTCTTAGTAGGTATGAAAGTGAGTTTAGAAGTGATTTCTTGAGCTGCTTGTGTTCATCCTGAGGAAAAGCAGGGCCATCTGCACAACAGCTCATCCTGCTGTCATTAATGAACTGGAGCTTTACCTGGACATAGACTGGTTTTCAGGTAAGTTGTGATCCCTTGGCTGCTGTTCCATAACGTTTGTGTGAACATTCTGGGGCACAATGGTCAGGAGAACCAGTGCAAAAGAAGGGTTTAAAAAAATCAGAAGAGATCTTCAGTTTCATTCCTGGCTAAGCCAGAACCCAGGAATGTGACGGGTACATCAGAGATGCTGCCTGGCATGGATACATAGTGTGTTCAAACAGAAAAAATAAACCACTGAGAGCTGCTTGGGCATGTGAATGCTTTAGAGATGCCATCCTAGATCTTGCTTCATTTTTCTGACTGAGCCCAAAATCAGGGCTATTGAAAACCTGAAAAGTTTTCATTGAAACATCGCGATTCCTTCTCTCCATGGCTGCAGAGAGTTGGAAAAAAACAGAATGTGGGAAGATGCAATAAGAGAGACAGAACTGCCCAGCACACTGGGGAATCTGAGAAGCAGTGCTGCGAGATGTTGAAGTGGAAACTCCTCATCAGCTCTCTGGACATGGATTCCAAAATTCTCTGAAGGCTACTAATGCTTGTGGCATCTTTAGGTTTAGGTTTGTGTTTAAGGCCTTTGATTCACACCTGGTGGAGTGCATTTGGTGTTACTCTCTATCCGTGCAAGGGTGAAGTGCAGCTGCAGACTTTCCCTGAAAGCTTTGCCATGTGTGGGAGTGCTTCACCTGAGCAGCTGGTGAAACATTCTCTTCTCTTCCTCATCCTTGTGCTGGTTCAGCCTAGCTAGACTGGAGAAAACATTTCAGCTTCCTGCACACTTGATGGCTACAATTGTGAAGAGAGAAACCATTTGGTAATTGCCATAATAAGAGAGAAACTCATTTTCTTGCACCATGCCCAAGCTTCTTGAGCTTATGTATAGTTGTTAACTCTGGATCACCAGCATACCTGATTCTGACCTTTAATTTCCTCTATTCCACAGAGGCTGTTCTGTAGGAAACTGTTCCTCTCTCCTTTTCCAGAAGTGACTGAGGAGACAGGTCACCAAACAAGATTCTAGCAACCAAAAGGTGTTGGTTTCCTTTTCCATCTCCCAGCTTCTTTTTCCCAAGGACCTTCAGCTGCCATCTCTACTTTTTTAATTTTTGTTTTTGGCATGACTCATCAGAGGCCAAACCAGGAGTGAAAATGGGTTTCAAAGTGGCCTAGACAGAGGATTCGTAAAGGCACAGCTTTGTTTCTTTCAAACCACAGTTCATTTTTTCAAAAGGGTGATCTGTGCAGCACACTCCTCCCAGAGGACAGTAGAAATGGAAGATGACTGGGGGATTGTTCCTGGCTTTTTTCCAGGAAGTACTTTGCTTCATTTGGCTGCCTTCTTGAGAGCTGGATAAAGATAGTATGCAGAGACTGAAATCACAAAGGTAATTTTATTTAACCCATAAACATCATCCTGTGTTCCAGAGAGCTTGCTGCTACTCCCGTTTGCTTCTCAACAGCAGTGCTGGTACTCATTTACTTTAATTCCCATCAATTAATGTCCACTCTTTCACTGGCATCTTGCTTTTCTGTCCTGCTCCTCTTGTCATTCCCTCTGCTTGCTCCCTGCTGATTCCCAGTGTGACAGCACAGTGTGACAGTCTCCCTGTTTTATCCACAGCCTCCTCGGTGGCAGGAATGGTGGCACCTTGTGAAGCACAAGCTCAGACCAAGGCGCTGCCGGAGCTGCACTTCAATTCCGGCGGCGTGGAGTGCTTCCCTAGTCTTCCCAGCCCTCCTCCCATCCGCAGGGCCAGCCTGCCGCTCAGCCTGGCCTTCAACCCCCACAGCCACTTTGTTCCCCTGATGCTGGACACGCCCAGCAGTGAATGCAGCTTGGCCAGTCAGGAAAACGGCTCCAGGGAAGCCTTCGCTTACTGCGTCCAGAACCAAGGGTAGGAATAGACGAGAGTGTCTTTGAGGGAGAGCAAAAAAGTGGCCCCTGGGAGAAGCCTTGGGAGGGTGAAGGTGGAACGGGGGACTAGGAATTAGGTGGGAGCATAAATGAAAAGTCAGATGCAGGTGTGACAATATCCTTTAAATGGAGAATGAAAATGTGCATGATAGGGCAGGGTGCCTGCTATGAGACAGGTGCTACCTGTACTCAGAGTGCTCTCAGAATTGCACGCCTGTCAAGTGAAAGTGAGGGTGTTCCAAACTTTGGGTCGTGCTTTGGAGAGTGGGAAGATAATCCCCACTAATACCCATTGTTCAAGAATCCTGCTGTGAAAGCACTTGGCTCAAGTGGCTTCTGTTGCCCTTGTCCTGTGCCTGGCATTTGGGAGGAAGGGTTGGCAATGAAACAGTTGGTAATGGTACAGGATGCTGTAGCTGTTGACTCTCCTTTAATCTCTGGGTTGCCTCTCTCCTTGCCCCCTGCAGCTTCAGTTCACCAGTTTGCTGCCCTTACCTTGAGCAGCTGGAGCCTGGAGACAACCTGGAGGCCACCTACTGTCAGTACAGCAGCCAGGGGGGAATCTACCAGCTCTCCCAGTTCTGCCACCCAGGTCACCTGGCCAGCAATGTGTTCTCCAGCGACCACCTCCCTCCTCCAACACCCCTGGAGTCCCATCCAGCTTTCCCTGCCTTACCTGGCAACAGTGGAGCCATAACCTATGGAGCCACACAAGGCTATGTACAAAACCACACAGGGGGACCACTCATGCCGCAGCAGCCAAGTGGAAATTCAGGTAAATATCTGAAATATTTTGGCATCCTGCTCCTCTGGAGTAACTAAACAATACCCCAAAACATTCAGTATGATCAGTGGGTTTACTGATGACTGTGAAAGAAAGAAGGAATGTCCACATGCCTGTTCAAATCTGTAGATGTGCCCATCTTTTTTTCACTTGATTTTCTTGTATGCTTGGTTTTTTTAAAGTGCTGAATGACCTGTTCATTTGAGTCAAAAGTTACTACCCAGAGTGCACACGTCAGGAAGAGCATTAACTGTGAACGTGTCAGGTAGTGCAGAGGTTCTGTCTGGACTGGAGAAGTAACTTTTCTTTTCCAGGAGTGTCCTGTTGTGTAAACGAACATCCCTTTGTTGCGTGTGGTGGCAGTCAGGGGTGCAGAGAAAAAGGAAAAGATGCCACAGCAAATGGGATAGTTGGAGATAGTGAGGAAAAACAGGCTTCTCGCTGTTTGGTGTCTGTGGAAACCAGTTTGAAATCATGTTATGTATCTTAGGGTAGTACAAAAGAAGAGAGAGACAGGAGCCAAGAGAGTATGGACACAGATTCTTCCTCTGACTTAAATTTGCAACAGCACTGAGATGAAGGCACTCCAGCATAATTTTCTGAAAAAAAACCCTGTTTTACCCTAACCTGGGTAAAAATGGCATTGTTGATCTCCTTGTTTTGTATCTGGGCTTAGTATTTTGAAGTTATTCAAGCCCAAGTATAATCAAATGACAAACTGTTGTAGTTAATTCATTTGGACTGACAGGTTTGTTAAATTAAGGTCACGCTCCAAAAGCTCCATCCCTTGTCTTATGACACGAGAGAACAAAGAGTTTTAGACCACAGATGCTGGTGCTGTTTTTGTAGCAGTTCTGTGGACCTTGTCAGGGAGGGAAGTCTGACTCACATCAGGCTGCAAGCTGGCTCCTGTCTCCACACTTCACAGCTGACATTGTCCAGGACAGGGTGGCAGCACCCATGCTATCTAATACACTTGGCCCTGCTCCCTGCTCTAGTGCCAAGGCATAATTATTATTTTCTGTGGTTTTTCAGTCCAGAGTGACAGAAATAATGAGAGGGCTGTGGCCCAGGCTGCATCAAATTAAATGTATAGCTTGATGCCCAAGTGTGTGTTGCGTTCCTTGGGGCATGTTGTGTGAGCATAGAGGAGTGTGTAAAGGTGCAAGCTGGTGAAGTTGGAAGGTTGTTGAAGGAACAGAGTTGATATTCTCTCATTCCATACTTCTGTCCAGAGCACAGTCAGCAGTGGAAGGCTTTTCTGTTATGCAGCGGGGATGACCAATTTCACAGTCACAGAATCCTGGAATAGTTTGGCTTGGAAGGGACCTTAAAGCTTATCCAGTCCCACTCCCTGCCATGGGCAGGGACAACTTCCACTATCCCAGGTTGCTCCAAGCCCCATCCAACCTGGCCTGGAACACTTCCAGGGATGGGGCAGCCACAACTCCTCTGAGTTCCAGTGCCTCACAACCCTCACAGGGAAGAATTTCTTCCTAACTGTTCCAGGGTTCCCAAAGTGCAGGGCTGGAATCCAGTCTATCAGTGCAGACACACCTGTGAGTCTTACATCAGCATGTGAGCAAGTGAGCAGCTTAGTTGAATTATAGATATTAATTAACAAAACATTCCTGCTTCCTGGTTTACAGCTTTTATAAATGAAAGTGAAGATTAAGCATCCAGCTTACGCTTGGCAGAGCTAACCTGGAAAATGTGACGGGGAAAAAAAACCTGGAGGGGTGTCTCTGTTATCATTACATACACTCAGGATCAGTGCTGAGTGGCATCATGGGTTTTTTTTCTATTATAACAATGCTGTGAACTTCCTAAGCTTTTCTTCCTAAGAACCATGTTCTGGATAAATACACTGCAGTGTAAACAGCAAAGTGATCCTTGTGTGTGTGGTGTCTGCTGCACTGCAGTCCTGTGTTTGCACTGAGCTAAGCACAACACACGCATCTTGTACACAGACATGCTTCCATTATTTTCATTATTCTGTCTTTTCTTGGTGTCTTTTCCCTCAGCAGACATCCCTGCCTATCCAGCTGTGCCCTGGAGTGATTTCTACATGCAGGAAGCTCCTTTCTCCAATCAGTTGAATTCCCAAATGCCTTTTTCTAGCACGGCGGGGGGACAGTACTTCACAGAGCCATATCTTCTTCAAGTGCCCAATGGAACAGCACTGGAGTCTATGCCACAGCCTGGAATACAACAGGGAGTGACACTGCCAGACCAGAGTTCCTACCAGAGCCACCAAACAGAGCCAGAGTTGGCAGCACTTGCTGAAAAAGAGGACGTAGAGAGCAGCAGCAAGAAAGGAGAGATTATTGTTGGTAACCAACTGATTGTTTTCTTGGAGAAGGGGGGGGAAAGGAAAGAGTTCCAAGACAGCAGTAGCTCCCCTGAAGGCAGGATGAAAACTCTGGCATGATTGTTCTGTGAGCTACTGCCTGAGACAACTCCCATGATCCTATACCTTGTTCATAGATGCATCTGTTTTTAGAAATGGGGACAGAAAAGTCAGTAAAAGTAAAATAGATTGCAAAGTTCCGTGTTTCCTCAGACATCATCTGTTGTGAGCTGCATGGCTATGCAGAACTGATTATTTCTAAGATTTCCAGAGGCATAAACATGTCTCTTCAAGGCAGAACTTCAGCAAGAAAGGAGAAGGGGAAGGGAGAGCTTTCTGTTTGGATTCTCGGGCTTTTATCTTGGAAACAGAATTACATTACTGTAGACTTGTTGAAAGGTGTCATATGCCTTAAATATTCTTTGGAAGGGTGTCTGTGTGGGGGGTATGTGTTTAATTTTGAGATATAAAAAATTTGAAAAATTCAAGGTATTTTGTGTCATGTGAGATCACATGTTCTTATGAATCTGTTCGGGTTTCTTTGCAGAAATTAAAGAAGAAACTAATGACTGATGCTGCACTCTGAGGAAAAAAAAGCAAAGGAAGAGGAAAAATTGCTATTTTAAACTCTGCAAAATAAGAGTCAAAAAGAGACACAAGAATAATATTATTTGCAACAGATGCACTTTTTAATTACTTTTTTGGTTGTATTTTTTTTTCTTGTTGCCATCATTATTTTCTTGCTGAAGAAAGAAGCAGGGATGTTTCACTCAATAAAAGTTCCTGCTCTGTCTTTTTTTTTTTTTTTGCAAATCTCCTGGCTTTATCCTTCTTAACGAATTCTAATCTTGACCAGCCCTCAGACAGGAAAGAGCTGATACAGGAACCAGAGTCCCATGGGTGAAAATTCCAGATCATGCAAGAGTCAGAAGGTCTGGCTGCTATCCTGGAATACACAGGAAGAGAAACCAGGAGGAATAAGATATGTGCAAAATAGGAGGAAGAACTCCAGCAACTACACCTGATTTTAGGGACTCCACACGACAGAAGAAGTGTCGTTGGAAGTCCACCAGTGATTTGGTGTTTGCTAGCCTTGAATTACTTCTGAAAAAATTACTTTCATTGTAAAGCTGTAACAATAAACAGCAGCAAGACTGTAACTATGAATGCTGGCAGTGTAACCAGATCCCTGTCTATTATTAATTGGTTTAGCATCCTATATGAATTGATCTCTTTGATCTTGGCTTGATCGTCTCGGCTCCTGCTTTGCCTGGGAAACAGATAAAATGTGTCTCTGAAATCAGTGGTCAGCAGCAGGAGCAGAGGACTCCAATGAAGAGTTTGTTCACTCTGAGAGCTGCAGCCCCCAGGAATTGTGCTTCCCAGAGGAGCTGTAACCACCTGGATGTGTAGGATGCATAATACGAGTGGCTTAAATGGATGTCAGGTGCTGGGCCTGTCCTTGTGAGGAAAGACCATCGTGTTGTAGGAAGAGGAACATGCATTTCCTTTGTTACTTCTTTTGTTTAACCCTGAGTCTTTCCACTGGTTTTAGGCACAGACAATGCCCAAATCATTTTTATATTTCCTGTGATTTGGGTGCCCCTTTGTACCTTATGAAATTAGGCATTACCAGGTCTTTTGTTTCAGTTCCTCTGCAGTCTGTCCATGGAGTGTCCGGCAGGAACTGGATGCTGCAGCTCCTCTCCTTTTTCTTCCTCCTGTAAAACACTGTTTTATGTCTGGCAGTGGCTGAACACTGCTGGAAGACTAAGCAGTATAGACAGGGACAGATTTTGAGTCTACAGCTTTGTGTGGCTATTCTGGAATTTCCATTTCCTACAGCAAAAGTTAATTCTTGCCTGTAATAAGCTGAGAATGGTTGGGAATGTGCATTAGTTCACACTTGTTTCGCTCATCCTCAGCTGAAAACGGCCTAAACCAATATTTCCAAGAGGTTTGAACAGGAGTTTTCATTGCAATTACAAGTCACTCTGAAAGCTGTTCGTGGTGACAATGGCAAAATTCATCACAGCAAGGGCTGGCTGGGAATCTTGCCTGGATCCCAAACCAGCCCTTCCAGGTTTGGAAGAGAACAAAACCAACAGAATGCCGACTTTCTCAGCCCTAGCTGCCCCTTCTTATAGAATGAAGAAGAAAATAATTTAGTGTGCTTTTTGAGAAGTGCACATTTTCAGAAATAGGCCTTTGGGATGTGGTCTGGTGGCAGAGTCACCACCTCAGCTCGCATCATCTGCCTACAGCATTCCCAATCCAAATGTGACACTGAGCACTGAATTTTATGTGCTGCAGTCTCAAAAGGTTTGGAGATTGAATGAGCATGATGAAATTTTTGAAATGGCCAATTATTTGTGTTTAAGCTTTTGGGTAAAACATAAACTTTTCTGGGAATGGTCCTATTCATTTCCATGCTTGTACTTTAAACTTGCCACGTTCAATTTGGCTTGGAGTTTTGAACTGAGATTTCTTTCCTATCAGAAAGAGGAGGAGAGGGTGGGTACTTGAGAGTACAGGGATGGCCAGATTCATCCCCTTTGTGCTCCTGCTGACTTTGGAGCCAAACCAAGGTTAACCACAGGCAGGATTTTTTTCCCAGCACTGCCTCTGGCAGAATCAGTGAGAGCCCTTGACCATGTGGCAGGTCTCCCACCAAGATGAAGAGCCTTCCATCCTCGTGTGACCCTCCCTATTGCACCTGCAATCCATGCTGCACTGGTACCTTGGAATCCCAGCATTCCAGGCTCCCTGTGCTGTTCTCCCTGCTGCAATGTACTTGCAGTGGAGTTAGGTGCGTGTTGGACAAGGCACCATGGGTGCTTTCATTAGCTATTCCCTTTTCATGTTAAGTCTCAAGAAGGCTCATTTTGTTAGGGTGGGCAGGATCAAAATTCCAAATTCCTTGGCTGCCTGACTGTGGTGCCTCCTTTGAAGTGTGAATTGTTTTGCCTCTGTATTGTCATTTGAACTGGAAGTGCCAAGCCAGTCAGGATTTTGAAGTGAGTCAGACTTGGTGCAAACAGAGAAAGCTGTGTGTGTTACCAAGTGTTGCTGGGGTTTTCTCGAGTTGTTTTTTGAGGTGGAAAGGCGGACTGTGGATGTATTTCTATTGGACTTGTGCAGTACCGTGGCTGTAAGAGTGGAAATGGGAGTGAGGATATTGTCACAAACTTATTTCCACTGAAGGAAGGCACTCTGAGGTTTTGTCCAGTTCCCCAAAGTGTGGCTGTTCAGCTGACAGTGCAAGTATGTGCGTGTCTATCCCCTATTTGCATATTTTAGCATAATTAATTTTTAAACTTCTGCTGCTTCTAAATGGCTGATGTGTAACCAGGTAAATCTGGTGTATTAACCTTTTCCTGTGTGCCTTGGCCAGCAAAAAGACACTATTTTCTATAAACAAGTCCTATTTTATGTGATGAGAGTACATGAACTCTCACGAACTAACTCTTCAGTTTCAGTGTACAAGAGAAACCTTTTCTTACAGGCCTCTTAGTTTCTGTAAGGTGGGATACACTAATGCTAATTATTAGCGTTAACTCAGTTCAACAGCAGGAATTATTTTTTGGCATTTATTATAAAGATTGCTACAAATCACACGAGACAATCATCTATTGCTGGGTGGTAAATGTTGATTTCCCTTCATGCAGCTGTGCTAAGCAGAACACATTAAAAACCCCACAAAACAAAACAAACCCAAATCAATCACCTGCTGGTGTGCTCCATCTTCACAGATAAGTGCTGATGAGCAGGGAAACACCTGTGAGACCTTGTTTAGCTTAATGATAATCACACCTTCAGCACTGATAATGCATCTGCCAGGTGAGCCTGCACGGCTCAGTCATCAAACCAACCTCAGGGACACATTCCTTGATCTTCTTGTGTGTCCCACATCCCACGTCTGCCTGATCCGTCAGAAAAAGGGGTTGGTAAATTCTCAACATTAAGGCAACAGCTTCACAGAGCCCAGGGCTGTGACAGCAGTCTCCTAAGGGCTGTTGCTGGAGAAAAGAACTTCTGAAAAGTGTTTGATTTTACAGCGAAGCAGCTGTAAATAGCCAGGAGTTTAGAAGTTCCATTTATATACGGGATAGAAGCCATCATCCTCTTGGGGTACTTGCGGTACCCTCCGTGCTCACTGTAGATTTTTACAGCACTTTAAACAAGGTAGAGAAGTTTTTCCCTTGATTGTTTTCAGGAATTTGGAGCCAAGTGCCTCTTGAGTCCACCTCACCTTCTGGTGCTGGGGCAGAGAGGGAACCCAGCTCCTCCAGCCTTCCCTGCTGAGACAGATAAAAGCCTCTCCATAGGTTTTGGGGAGGGGAACCAGTCTCCCTTTCCTGTGGGGGAACATGATTTCATCCTTGCCTTTCTCATCTTTAGAAGGGAAGTCACATGGCCACTTCTTCTCTTTGGGAAGTTGGGTGTTGTTTTGGGTGTTTTTTGCTTTCTTTGGGAGAGGGGGGAGGCAACCCTGCATGTTCCCCTGGTCAATCCCATCTGCCTGCCTGGGGGCTTGGGCACAGCCTCTTCCTTGCAGCACACAAGGCTCCAGAAGGTGCCCAAAACCCTCCTGGTGCCTTGGGAGCCTTAGAATCACAGAAACATGGAAGAGTTTGGGTCAGAAGGGACCTTAAAGATCACCCAGTTCCATCTCCTGCCATGGGCAGGGACACCTTCCACTATCCCAGGTTGCTCCAAGCCCCATCCAGCCTGGCCTTGGACACTTCCAGGGATGGAGTAGCCACAGCTTCTCTGGGCAACCTGTGCCAGGGCCTCACCACCCTCACAGGGAGGAATTTCTTCCTGATATCCCATCTAACCCTGCTCTCGGTCAGTGTGAGGCCATTCCCCCTTGTCCTGTCACTCCAGTTCCTAATGAAAAGTCCCTCTCCAGTTTCCCTGTAGCCCCTTCAGCTACTGGAAGGTTCCGTGAGGTGTCCACACACCAACCTTTCCTTCTCCAGGCTGAGCAGCCCCAGCTTTACCAGCCTGTCTCCATAGGGAAGGTGCTCCAATGACTTCTGGACAGCTGCTTCCTTCAGCCTCTGTTGGGAATGAAGGTACTGAAATTGAGATTATTTGGAGATCCTCATGGAGGGATCCCCACCCCGAGTCTGGGCCCTGAGCTCTGGTGTGGGGGTGCTGGGCTGGTTGGAGCAGAGCCCCGGGGAGCACGGGGGGTTGTCCTCTCCTCACCACAGCACAGGCACTGGGAACACTGGGAATGCTGTGGCAGCCTTGAAGCTGCAGGGCTGCGAGCCATCCCACACCCGGTGTCAGCCTGCTGTGCCAGCTGGGCTGTTTACACTCGCTCTCTTTGCAGCGGCAAAGGCTGAAAATATTTCCCATAATTTGTGTTTGCTGTTCTCCGCAGAAGAGTCATGATTTATTTTTGCAGTAACCTCACATTTTAAAAAGGCACCTTCCTGTTTGTGTCCTGTTTGTCCCTGCAGCGGCAGAGGGATACGTGCCCTCCGAGCCTGAGAGGAGGTGGGACTCGGGAGAAACAGTCCTCTGGAAATCTCTGCTGATTCATTTAGCTAATGGCTCAGGAAGAAAAGCCCTTTGTGTACTGATGGCTGAATAGCAGCCAACGTGTCATAAAGCAAAAGTCATTGCCTTTTTTTTTTTTTTTCTTCAAATTAGGCTCCCCACCCTGCCAGAGCTGCTTTCCTGAGTCATTCCACTGATTATAAACACTGTTTTAACCTCTGTCTGCACAAAGGGAGGAAATGGAAAGGGAATCCCCATCTCCCTGCCTCTCTATAGGCGAGACTTGCCCTGCGGTGCTGGGCTTCTCCCACGGGAGAGCTTCTGCATGGGGAAAGAGTGAGTAATTGAAGGAATATGTGTCTCTCTCCAGTGGCTAAGAAGCAACTGGGTAAAGGTGGAAAAGTGAGGGTGAAGTGGGCAGCACGTGGCTGCTCACAGAGGGTACAAATCAGGAGTGCAGGGATGGGTTTAGTTCCTCTCTGACAATTCCTTGAGCAATGAAATGGCTTCTGCCCCGAGGCTGAGCTAAACGGAGCCTCCCTGGGTGGGTGGACAGGACATGCAGCCTGGGCTGCACTGGGAAGGGCAGCTCAGGGAGTGATGCTGCCCCTCTGCCCAGCCCTGGGAGGCACATCTGCAGTGCTGTGTCCAGCTCTGGGCTCCTCAGGACAGGAGGGACAGGGAGCTCCTGGAGCGGGGCCAGCGGAGGCTGAGGAGATGATTTAGGGCCTGGAGCATCCCTGACAGGGAAAGGCTGAGGGAGCTGGGGCTGTCCAGCCTCGAGAGGAGCCCCAGCTGAGAGGGGCCCTCAGCCCTGTGTGTCCCTGGCTGCAGGGAGGGCTCAGAGCAGGGCCCAGGCTCTGCTCTGGGGGGCCCAGCAGTGGCACCAGAGGAACGGGCAGGGACTGATCCTGGGAAGTTCCACCTGGACATGAGGCAGAACTTCTTCCCTGGGCAGTGACCGAGCCCTGAACAGAGACCAGAGAGGGTGTGGAGTCTCCTCACTGGAGCTATTCCAGAACCATCTGGACACAATCCTGTGCCGTGTGCTCTGGGATGGCCCTGCTGGAGCAGGGAGGTGGCACCAGTGACCCACTGCGCTCCCTTCCAGCCTGACCCATCCTGGGATTCTGTGGAGGTGTGGGTGCAGAGTCCAGGGCAAACACAGCGCCATTATTCCTCTGCTTGGCTGCTGTGAGCCAGAGGGTCTCCAGCAGCACCTCTGGCATGTGCAGAAGAAGGTGATTGCATCTGGGAAAACATGGAGCACAGAGCTGCTGCCCTCCAGGCCTCGCCAAGTCCTACAGGGATTTAAAGAATCCTTTTGCTGGTTTTGGCAATGGCATTTTCAGCAGGCTTGGCTTTAGTGAAAGCTGTTTTTAGGAGTGTTTGCTCTGGAGCCTGAGCAGATTCCAGGCTGGTGGCAGGACTCCTCCTGTGGGCAAAACTTTTGGTCAATGAAGTGCTGAGCACAGCCCAGACCAACACCCTCCCTCCATCCTGCCCTGATTCAGGGACTGGAAGCACACCAAAAAAAATTTAAAAGGAGGAGGAAGAGGAAGAAAAGAGGGAATTCCCTGTTCTGCTCTGAAAAGTGACTGCATAAATGTGATGCTGCTGAATAAAATACTAAAATAAGAATTGTTTGTTTAACTTCTTGGATCTGCAAAACCTGACCTAGCCAGGAGAAAATGAGTGAGGAACTCTCGAGCCCACACAGCATTGACTAAATTAAGCTCCTGGTTCAGGAGCACCTTTTGGCCTCAAAGGTATTTGCACAAAATTAGCTACAACATAGTTGCACTAACATAAAAAGGAGCTGTTATCTGGAGAGGTGCAGAGGCACGCATGGAATTCTCTGGGACTTTTTTACTGGCAGTTGTGTGCAAAATGGAAAATATCCTGCTTGGAACAGAGCTGTCAGGCAGCAAACAAATCCCAACTTAGAGAATTTCCACGGAGCGTAGCTGATGTGCAGGCAGTGTGACAGGAAGCAGTAACACAGTCACTTTTTAGAGGGTAGAACATCACTTTAAAAAGTGTAAATGTTTCACTCCAAAAAAATGCAGACAATTAGTCAATAATTCAAAAATTAGGAAAGGCTGCTATGAAGGTACAACTTTTTTTTTTTTTCCCCAGCCTCTTTTAGGCCTATGAATACTTGATCTGGTAAGTCAAGATTATTTTTAGCTCAAGAACCTCTGACTTAACATCAGTTTGGGCCTGAAGCAGGACAACATCTATGTACCTTCATCACAAGACTGCTCTATCTCTTCCTTGAATTCCTAGATTTGTTCCTTAGAGCCTCCAAGATCCTTCCAGAAGGGAAGCACAGATCTTGCAGATCTTTATTGCAATGCACGTGCTCGTTCCTTTTCATGCCAGCATCACCTGAGAGCGCAGTCTTAATCTCACTTGTGCTCTGCATTTGACTGGGGTTTTTTTGTTTGGTTGGTTTTTTTTGTTTGTTTTTGGGGTTTTTTTGGTGCTTTTGTTTGGGTTTTGATTTTGGTTTTGTTTGGTTTTCTATTTTTTAATAAACGGAAAAAGCTGCAGTTCGTGGTGTGGGGTTGTGCTGCCACATGTTGACCACCAGAAGGTTGGAGTCTTTGATTTCATCATTTAAACTAAAGAACCACTTGCTGGACCCTGCTGTGGTGCCAGCATTTCAAGCTGGGAGAGCCCTTTGTATATTTTACACTCCTATATGCCCAGGCCATTACATTTTCTCCCAAATATTACCTGTTCCTGTCATTCCCCACAACTTGCTGTTTTCCCTCACCTTTATCCTTGTATCTATGCTCTGCATTTGCCTTCCCTGCTCTGTTTCTAGCACTGACCCTTTCCCTATTTTCTCCCTTCCTTTACTTTCCAAGCCCCTGTCTTCAGCTTCTTTCCCCCTGACCTAAGTCCCACCTTGTTCCCAGCACATCCTGCTCCAGGTCCCAGCACAGGACACCCGAGGGAAGCTTTCCATGCTGCTCCTAGCAAACACAGGGAATGATGTACTGCTTTATTTTAAAATGTTGCCAGAAAGGGGAGCAAGAGTGGAAGGAGAATGTGATGCCCTCAGCCCCTACTCATCCTCTTTGGGTTACAGTGGCTGAGGCTCTCCCCCAGGATTTTTGGGATGGCTCTGTCACTGCCTGGTAGCTCTAGGGACTGGCACAAAGACAGAGGTCACTGGTTACTGTGGGATTTTGCATTTTTCTGTTGAAAAACAAGAGTTTTACCCCTCTGGGAAGCTGCCATGCAGTGTTTGGTATCAAGCTGAGAGAACCAGTTAACCAGGAGGGCTGATTAAAGAGAAAACTTCCAGCCTGCCTTACCAGGGCACCCGAAACCAGATCAGTAAGTTTGGCACAGCAGATCCACCTCCTGAGATGGAGAGCTGAGCACTTGGGATACCAGTAAGGATCCCCAAACCCCATATTCCTTGATGGCCTTAGCTCCAAAAGACCCCAGAATGAGGCACCCGAGGCTGGGGCAATGCCTGGGCACCAGGTGACTCCCAGCCAGGAGAGGTAAAGGCAGGTTAGTGACTGACCAGGACTGTCTTTTATGTTTTCTTCCCTTGCAACCTCACATTCCCACACTCCCCCTAAAGACAAATCCCTGCTTTAAATCTTGCTGCATCCATTCTGTTTGTATTTCACAAGCCCAGGGGGTGGCAGAGGAAAAAATGGGTGAATCCAAATGAAACCAGCAAATCCACAGGGTGTTGTCCCGGGGCAGAGGGCTATTTCCAGGTGTGCCTGAGATACTGGCACCTCAGGATATGTATCAGTAGCCTGGCTGCTTGTTGGGCTGTGCCAGGTCTGGTGCTTTCAAGTTGTAGCTCATCACGGTGTCCCTCCAGAAGAGTCCCTCCCTCTCATGATGCTGATGGCAGAGGTGTGCAGGGCACCTGGGTGAAGCAGAGCCTTGTGAAAAAGGAAAAAAAGCCTGGTCTCCTCCACTGATTGCACATGGAAGAGGAATTTGGGTGCTCATCTAGAGAGATGGGTGAGGGGGATGCATTCCCTGGGCAGACAAGGGAATCCTGTCTGGGGGAATCTGCTCTATAAAATGCCCTTCCTCCTGCCATGTCCTTGAGAAAATTTGCCTCTGGAGCACCTACACCACATCCCATCCTCCAGGTGCATCCATAGATGTCCATAAGCATCTAGGAAGCACCTTCCCACACAGGGAGACCTTCCCAGGGAGGCAGGTGAGGTCACCTCCTCCTGGGGGCAAGCCTGAGGCACGAGCCACCGACTCAGCTCTGACCAGGCTCAGGAAATTTGTTTTGCATTAGGGAACAGCTCCTGTTCCCAGGAAAAGCCTGATGACTATCTGCACATTCCAGGGGCCTGGGGGCTGAGCGTAGGCGAAGCTCTTGAGCTTTGCCTTGTTAGTCCCAAGGACAAGCTTAGGTGCCCAGGTATTTTAGTGACTTCCCCTCCTGGTCTATCAAGACTGAACAGATGAAGGTGTCTCCCAGAAGCTCACACTTCCATGACTTTTCCTTTCTAAAAAGCCACAGGCACCTCTCTAACTAAAGGCAGAAACCATCCACAACTCTCAGGCACTGCTTCCAAAACAGAGGCTGAGCTTCAAGGTAAATGGCTGATGCTTTTCTTTTTTTAAGCACAGGCAAAACAACATTTTTCTGCTAAAGTAATTTTTGGCAGTAAAGATACTTCAGTACATACAAAAAGAATCTTCCACTCACCTCGAGGAAGGCAGCACAGAAAGCCTTAGCCCAGACACCTGAACTCTGGAAATTATGAGGTGCTGATAACAGTGTCCAATCACAAAAAGCATAGAGGAACTGCTAGGACCGGCTGCAGGGCTAATTTTACACATAAATGTGACTTACTTTGTAAAGCAAACCACTTATAGAAGGAAAACCTACACTGTTTAATAGAAATCTTGCCCAGGAGTGAGACAGGAGCTTTGCCAGCAGGCCTGAGGGAGCAGATGTCATCAGCAGTGAGCAAGGGGCTCGCTGTTCTGGGAAGGGATGTGGTCACTTGTGTCCACAGGGCTGGAAAAACAGAGGTGGCAGCTCACGAGATGCACTGACAGGCTCAGGAAGGGGAACTGGTGCCAGCAAAAATCATCTTTTCCTAATTGCAGTGCCAAGCTAAGGGTGGAGCAAGGTTGGCCCTCACAAGGAGGAGCAGCTCACTCTGTGTAGGGGACCTTGGCACGTGGGATTAGCAGTCCTTGACGGGAACGACCTGCCAAATGGCGTTTGCTGGTTGCTCAGCTTTCCTGCCCCATTTTTACCTCCAGTTTTGTTTCTTTTTCCACAATAAAGTCCTAGAAGAGGACACACTATTCTTCACCATAAAACACCAAAGGAGCTGCGTATTGTTTTCCACCGATAAAGTTCTTCTGACCTTGGCTTCTAATGGGCCACCAGGCAATGATGACAGCCTGGGCTGCATTAACATGATCAGGCTACAGGGCTTGTCCTGCCTGGAAAAGAGGGGGTTTGGTTGGGAGGGGGCTCATAGCAGCCTTCCAGTAGCTGTGAGGAGATGACCAAAAAGAGCCAGGCTGCTCATCCTGGTGAGACAACAGGCATAGGCTGAAACCAGAGAAGCTCAAATTGGTAAGGAGAAACTTTCTCGTGAGGACACCAGCCCAGCAAGAGACCAGGAGATTGTGCAGGTTCCATCCTTGGAGGTTTTCAGTATTGGGTTAAGTGAAGCCCCGAGTAACCTGCTCTGACCTCATGGCTGACCCTGCTGTGAACAGGAGGTTGGACCTCCTGAGGTCCTTTCCAAATTGAGCTATTCTGTGATCCTATCATCTTTAAACTCCACTGTCCACATACCCTGGAGATTTTTACAGCCTCTGTTGTAAAAATTAATGCATGCAGTGTGATTCTTTTTGCCTCTCCAGAGAAAGGCCTCACTCATTCATCTCACACGCTTGCCATTAAAACATGATTTGCATCATCAGGAGGGGAGGACTTGACTTAGTCTTCCCTCTTCCATATATTTACACCGTATTTGCCACCCTGGTTTCTTTTCCAGAGCATTTTTGATGTGCACACCATGCACAAACTTTCAGTTCGGCGCTGAGGACAAAGGCTGCAGCCACAGACTGTGCACAAGGGGAAAAAGTCCCTTTCTGTGCCTCACCTAATGGCTGAATGTTTATAGGTCTTCCAAGAAAATTTTAAAAAGAAGGAAAATAGGAGTAAAACCGCAATGAAAATGATTTTCTTTACCTGGCGGTCGGGTGATGTTAATGATTGAGGGTGTACAAATCAGAATGGCCCCATGCTACAAAGCAGCCACCCTGTAAGGGCAGAATCCCCTTGTATTAAAAATCAGGATAAGCAGCTGCCCCTCGAACTCACACTGCAAATAAAGCCTTTCCCCACCTGTGGAGCAGCCACCCCACCCCATGGCACAGCACAGCTGTGTGGCTTCTACCTGAACACAGCCACAGACCCCACCGGCACCCATGATTTTTCTGCCTTCACCCCCACGCAGGATGAAGTCACAGAGAGCTGCAAAGGGCTGACTAATCCCACAAAAGAAGAGGAACTGTTTTGAACACCCACTGCAACCTTCCCCATCTGTTTGCACTCACACTTGTGCAAGTGGCCCAAGCCATGAATCATGACTTGCTGAACGCTGGCCCCACCTCTCCTCTGCCTCTTGTGCTGCTGATGGTGGGACATCACCCGAGCTACGGCGATGCCCAAGTCCCTGCTGAGAACTCGCTCTGCCCTGCATCTCCACTGCCAGGATATTTAAAGCTGTTCCTTTTAATTACAGACCTGCAGCTGAGGTGAGCCTGTGGGTCTGGAAAGGGCTGGTGAGGGCTCCCCCAGCTCTCCACAAGCAGAGGCGATGCTGGCGTAAGCTGGAGGCACAGCCAGCCCGAAGCTGAAAAACCTGTCCTGTGGTGCAGCTTCCCCAGCTCTCCCCCACCCTGCTCGTTCCTCACACGCAGCCACGGAGCAGCAGCTGGAGCTGCCAGCTCCTTTCTCCCAGCAGGACCTGCCCTGTTGGTGTTGGAAAGGGAGCAGTGGTGCTGGTGGGGCAGAGCAGAAGCGCAGCCGCCCAGTGCGTGGCAAGGCGAGGACTAAAGGCCAGCGTTAGAACAAGGCATAAAAGGTCAGTTCTCAGCCCCAGCCTGAATTTCTATTGATCCCAAAATCGGCAGCGAGAGAAGAGAAGCATTCAGCATGCCATGAATGGCTGCCTTGTGGATTCATTTTGTGGGAGCCACGCATGTGGAAGCCTGTGTCCAGCAGTGGAAAAATCTCACTAAACTATTTTTGTCACTGCCAGCAGAGTCTGGCAAATATCTAGATGTTCTAGGTTCAGTTAAAAGTGACTTTCGATAGGGTTCAAGGTCCTAACTGCTGGCAGTTCAAATTAGGTCATTTCCTGAGAGCTGCCAAGAGGCAGAAACTGAAGAGGTGGCTATTTTATAATCATAATTATACAGTGGCCATAGGCATAAACCACCCCCTAAACATAGAAACCCAACAAAACCCAGCTTGGGCTGTGCTTGTGCTCCACAGCTGGAACAGCATCTCTCACCCAGGGACAGCAGGCACTGGGCCCCCTGGGACATCCCTCATGGGACTCTCAGGCAGCTCAGGATGAAAAAGATGCTGGAGCAGTCGGAGGGAACCTTGGCAGTGCGTTTATCACTGGCTGGGCAGCTCCCTGCAGAGGCTTGCAAGTGCCTGCAAGGGAACAGGGCAGGGCTCAGCCTGAACTTCATGGCACATCCCCCATGGAAATGGTGACTGACTCACATTTATCACTGGGATTTTAGGCCCCACTGCTTCCCCCTGCCCCAGGACAATTGCTCTGAGCCCAGCTTCTGCAAGGCTTGCTTGGGCTTGGAGATTCATCTGAAGAAAAATAGTGGAGAGGTTCAGGCAGTTCCTAAAAACTGTCTGCAAGCACTTGCTATTCTTTTCTCTTGGTGGGTGGAGAGGGAGGAATATGGTCCTGACTTAGAGAGCCTGTCAAGATAAATCCAGGCTTTTCTGTCTGCTGGAGCAGTTCCTCTAGGAGTTCTTTTGGAAGTCACCCTGCAGGTAATGACATCCTCCCCTTCTGCAAACACATCTCTACACCCTCCATGAGTAAGGCTGTTAATTGCTGAAACATAGGGATTTAAGTTTTTGAAGTGTATGAGAGGATAGGATTTATTCCAACCCTCTCAATGCATCAGGCCCACCCCTCTCTTTCCACTGCAGCCAGCTGCTTCCCACACCCTTTCCCCACTTCATGGGCCTGCTGTCATTTTTTCCCTGTACTCAATGATGGTGCTCATGTGCCAGGGCTGCTGTAAAATGACAACGTGCTGTACCACAGATGACTTTCCCAGCTCCACTGCAAAGGAGGAAGACATTTCCCAGCAACAAACCCTGTCTGTCCCCCTGGAAAACCAGGCTCTCCCTGCCTTGGTACACCTTCCCACAGAGCAGACCATGCAGCTAGCTTGGGAGTCCCTCCATTCTTGAGGCAGGCTAGCTCCAGTTTTCCAAAGTAAGTCTAAAAATCTTTCTTCTGGCAAAATTACCTTGTAAATAACCAAATACAGCCTTCCTCAGGACTTCACTGCTAGGTCCTTCCCCTCAGTCAAACACTTACTTTCTTAAGCTTGTAAGAGGCTGCTTCCTGGTGCAAATTCCCATATTCTGCACGTGCTCTGTTACAACACATAAAATAGCCACATCTTTTAGTGATTTGGCTTTATCTGCCCTTATTTTCCTCACAGCAGCCAAGGGGCACAGCTGAGAGCACCCTAGGAGCAAGTCCCATGCCTGGAAGTGTCCAAGGCCAGGGTGGATGGGGCTCTGAGCAACCTGGGATAGTGGAAGGTGTCCCTGCCCATGGCAGGGGAGTTGGAAGGAGATGATGTATAAGGCCCCTTCCACTCCAAACCATTCTGTGATTCTGTGATTTAACAGTCTTACAGACAGTGCTTTATGTTAGTGCTTAACAGGACTTACATTACCAGTTACCATCTCTTCTACCATCCAAATCCAAGAAAATATCTAGATAGACCAGGATTGCTCAGATCCCACAGCTCTTTGCTATCCACAAGCAACTCCCATAGATAATAGTATATATAGTGTCACATCTGGCCATAAACCACAGCTATTTTAAGGGAATTTACAACAAAGAATTAGCTGCACCTGTTGTAAAGAA
This sequence comes from Dicrurus megarhynchus, assembly GCA_013399195.1. Classification (NCBI taxonomy): domain Eukaryota; kingdom Metazoa; phylum Chordata; class Aves; order Passeriformes; family Dicruridae; genus Dicrurus; species Dicrurus megarhynchus. The sequence continues at coordinate 251,437 of VXAD01008595.1, forward strand.
GAAATCTGCTTGTGTTTGGAAACAAAGCTGCGTAAGCCCTTTTCCTTTCTGGAGTGGTTTCTCACATTCCAGGCAGGCTTTAAGGCCTTAACATAGCTGCACCTTTGTTTACTGATGGGGAAGGCTGGCGTAGAAAAGACAAAGTCTTTTACTTTTGTATGTTTTCCTTCATCCTATCTTCTCCTCCCAATAGACATCCCACTTCTAGGATAATTTTTTCCCAGCATCAGTACTTGCTTCTCTGCTGACCCTCTGAATTTGGGCAGACTGTTCTTCAGAGGGATCCTTCTCTCCCTCCCACCACAAGTGTTTCACCAGTGTCAGTCACTCCTGCCACAGCTCTGACATTGTCCTAAGCACTGTTTCCCCTTCAGTATTGTAATCCCCCATTCCTGTTTTCCAGAACGATCTATTCGTTATCCCTTTTGCCTCTCTGTATTACCTTTCAAGTCACATTCAACTCCTGACCTAACTCAAAGACAGGAACTTAACTCCCTGCTTGGAGTCAGTGCCACACACTCAGATTCTTAGAACTGCCATTCCTTAGAACCCAGTTCTTCAGGAAATTTCATCACAACTGCTACCAGTAAAGTGAAAGTTAACATGTAACTCATCAGTATTCATTACTGAAGTAGCACTCATTCCAGACTAGCCTGCAGGTGTGAGGCTTGAGTGCAACCAACCAGGTTTTACATTTGCAGTCCATGTTCTAACTAAAAGGAAATTAATACTTGAGTAATAAAGATCAGCTCTTCCCTCTCTGGTAAAGTAAGACTCACCCATCTGTTGATTCCTCAGAAAACACCAACCCACATGCAGAGGATGTTCAAAAGAAAGGTAAAATATTTGGCTATAGGGCTTAAAAAACCACATGTGGATGAGGGCGGGTATCAAAGAAGCAGAGTGTGGCATAAACACTGGGTAAGGCTGCAGCACTGCAAGCTAAAGAACTCCCAGGAAACCCCTTCTCCAGCTTCTGTGGAACACAGGAACAGGGGCAGGTATTCACTTCTGCATCTGCAGCTGACCTGGATGCCAGCTCAAGAGCTGCCTCTGCAGCCACTGCCCAAACCTCACGATCTGAGGTGCTGAGGCTATAGCTGAGTTCTCCTCCCCCCACTCGCTGGGTTTTCTTGGACTCTGCCAAAAGGTGCTGGGCTACAGCCACAGCAGATGCTGGCAATTTGAACACATGCACCAGCATCAAAAAGTGTGGCCAGCAGGACCAGGGCAGTGACTGTCCCTCTGTACTTGGCTCCTCAATGCCCACATCCAATTTGCCTCAGTTCAATAAAGATACTGGGGTGCTGGAGCATGTCCAGGGAAGGGGGAAAAAGTTGGGGAAGGGTCTGGAGCACAAGTCTGATGAGGGGCAGCAGAGGGAGCTGGGGGGGCTCAGCCTGGAGAAAAGGAGGCTCGGGGGAAGCTTCTGGCTCTCCACAGGAGGGTGCAGTCAGGTGGGGGTCAGGCTCTGCTCCCAGGGAACAAGGGACAGGACAAGAGGAAACGGCCTCAAGCTGCACTAGGGGAGGTGCAGGTTGGACATCAGGAAGAATTTCCTCACTGAAAGGGTGATTAGTCAGTGGAAGGGGCTGTCCAGGGAGGAGGTAGTGTTCCCATCCTTGGAGGTATCCAAGGGAAAACTGGATGTGGCACTCAGTGCTCTGGTGTAGGTGACAAGGGGGTGCTTGGTCAAAGGTTGGTCTCTATGATCTTGGAGGTATTTTCCAGCCTAAATGATTCTGTGAACAAGAAGCAAAAGAAGGTCAGCAGTGAACTTCCCTGATGGTTGACAGCTATTCGCCCCAGCTCTTTCAGGTGCCAGGTTCATTCTCGTGCCCAGAATTACACAGCTGACAAAAATGCTACTTCTCAGTTCTGCAAGAGCTCAGCGGGGACATGGCTGCTCTCAAACTCCCATGAGAGATTTTTCCCTCCAGGCTGTCACATATAGCCACAGAAGAAAATTAGATCAACTCCTTTCTGGAGTCACTTCAGTCTCTGCAAGACACACAAAAGCATGATTGCCACTTGACTTTTTTTTAAATCACTTTTTTTTTTTTTTTTAAGAAGGCCCATGAACACAGAACAGTGCAACGCGTTACAGAGGAGAGCTGCGTGGTTCCCTTAGACGAGTGACAGTGGGTAACACAAAGGTGACAATACATTCATGCATCAGCCAGAGCCCGATACCCACCAATTCTGGTATTTCTCGTAACAAGTACCAACCTCCCTGCAGGAGAAAAAGGGGAACAAGCAAGGACTACCCAGAGACATTTGTATTACCCAGAGGACAAAGACCAGAAGCTTTTGAGAACAGATGAGATTGTACAGTAAGGGAGCACCAGGTACAGGAACAGCACATCAACTTGCTGGTAAGTCCACAGGCAGCCCCCACCAGAAAGTATTTTAGAGACAAAAAACCCCACTTAAAAGCCATTTCGAGTAGAAATACAGGACAATTTGGTAATTCTTTAGGCTAAGGGTTCCACACTGGTGTCTCTGCTCTCTCCCATGCCCAAATTTAAACTGAAACAAGACAGCCTCAACTCTGCAACTGCAGAGCTGGACACTTAACTGCTCATGCAACTTATGTTTATTCCACTTGGAAACCTGAGATTTGGCACACGTGTTGTAAGCCCTTGAGACTGCACCTCTCTGGCTTTGGAGAAACAAAGCCCCAAGCCAGCCAGTGAAAAAATCCTGAGCATACACTAGGGAATGTGCCCTGCCAAGGGCCCAAGGCCATGCCAGGTGCCAGGGGACAGTTGTGGCAGCACACAGGCTGATGTCAGGAAGCCCAGCTGGCCCCAGGACAGAGCCCAGCCTGGCTGCACTGAGCTACCACTGCCTGCACATCACCTGTGTGACAGCCAGCCTTTGCCACCCTCCAGGGAGGTCACAGTAAAAGTGTTACAGCAGTGACATTTTAGGAATGTACTTAAGGCCTGCTTTTGTTCACACACACCAAGTAAAGAGAAATGACCACACCTTCCCTGACATGCTCTGACAGCATCTCCCATTCCCTTCAAACATGGGGCATTGGCATAGGATTTATTTCCTGCTTTATCCCAAAACCACTTAACAAGTTATGCAACTTCAACTCCTTGCTATGCATCAAACAGTGGGATTAATCAACATAGCAACATCTCCTCTCTCCCACAAACAATACATCTTACTCTTTATTAAGTATCAAATTGTCTTCAACATAAATTACATCCAGATTATGTAAGTTTGAATAAAGTCAGATATTTTATGTACAATGTTTGTCTTGAGTCAGATAAACCTTTATAGTTTTAACCTGTAACATAAAAAGCAAACCTACATCAGTACCAAATAAAGCATTAAAAAGGTAACAAATATATAACATTTTAGAAATGCTCTCAGAACTCTAAAGTTAATGACGAGGATTTTTATAGTGCAGGAGTCTTGGGTTTGCAGCTCTTAGACCATCTCTCTTTCCCTGCGGATGGCACAGCACAGAATCATGCTGAATATCATGCCAACAATCTGGAAAGGAAGCAAACAGGTTACATATCAGGCAAGTAAAGCACATGCTTTCATCAGCATGAGGACAAGCACCAGAGGCCACATTTATTCTGTATTTTTACACTTTACTCTGGGATCCCTGCCCCACCATCCCTAAAGTTCAGTTCATTCCCATGAATCCCATTCACCTCAATACTTGAGTATGTCAAGTTGGAAGGGACCCACAAGGATCTTCAAGTCCAACTCCTGGCCCTGCACAGCATCATCAGCTATGAACCACTGCCAGCTCTCCTAAGAAATCTTTGATCATCCCAGCATGTGCTTTTCTCCAGAGAAGTCAAACACAAAGTACCAAGTTTTCTTAGCCCTGTTATTTCAGCCCTCTAGCAGAGCCTGTAATTGTTATAAAGAAAAGAGTCCCCAAGAGATATTAGGATTAAGATGCGGGCCAGCAACATGACCAATACATTTCCACTCCATATACACACACACCACTGATAAGATTTCACCACTGCTGAAAGTGCAAGGAGGCAGATCCTAATCCAAAGCAGAAGCAAGGAGGCCTGAGACATCCCAGCCTCTGCACTGCCTCAGGGTCCTGCAGCACACACCCTGATCCTGCTGGGACTTGTCCTCTGTGGAATGGCCTTGTGGGCTGCTGGGCCAGGCACTGTTCTACAAGACTTCTGCTCTGAGTATCCTCTGAGCACCCAGCTACCCTCTAAGTAATCTGGAAACTCACCATCATCACAGCAATGCCAAGGCCAACTGCTCCGATCACGTTGAATTTGGATTTGAAGACTTCATCAATGGCAGCAGGGCAGGACTGAAACGGGACAGACTGTTCATTAGTGTTTTACACACACAAGGTTCATTTGAAGACTCATCTTTTGAAAGCTGCTGTGATCTGGCCTTTACTGCCACATCCTTAAAGAGAGCCAGGGATGGTCCCACACAAGAGTTAGTGGAGAAGTTTAAATCTACTCTTCGAGTATCTCAAACCTGTTAACAGCACCTTGACTACAGCAGGATTCTCCTCTCAATCTGAACACTCAGTTTATCAGGCTTGGCCTGTTACTAATGGCTGTCAGCACTTCAGATGATGCACTGCTCATCCCTTATCAAAAGAGATTTAAAGCCACTCTTGATATTGCCAATTGCTACTGTAATTTTGCAGACACCTCATGAACCCACAGTGCATGGGAATGGCAGGATGTCCTAGGCTAGGATCCATGCTAGGGGCAAATTCACAAAGGGGTCAGTTTCATGTTCCCAGGACAATGAATTACCCTTGCAACTAAAAAAAATAATATATACATATATATATGTATAGTCCTTTCCCCAGAACAGACACATGGTGGCCAATAAAAAGAACAAGGCACTTTTACAGAGGTATAAATCTTTAAGAGCCTGGTAGCTGGTCAAAGTCTCATCCCAGCTTCTGTCCTGCTTGTTCTAGCAGCAAACATCAGTGAGCTGCTGAAAGCTACCTTTCTCTGTTGTTGTTCCTTATCCAGTCTAGAAACAAAGACTGAATCCGGGATTAAAGGGATATACTGGCAAGAATGAGTCAGTTCAATCAGAATACCAACACAGCACTGCTTCTTAGAGGCACACTCCATTACATCCCTTTGATCTTGCAGACTATCCACTCTTTTTCTACAACTGGGAATAGGCATCACAAGATGAAGTCAACAGACAAAGCTAAAACACACAGCAGAGTAAAAGCAAACAATAAAACCTGCATGCAGTCTCAGCTACTCCCAGACACTCCAACTCAGAGTGCATGGACAGGACTAAAGATACAGACTGAAGGGTCTCATGTGGGAAGATATTTGAAGTTGTCAATTAAAGTGAAAAAACCCCAAGTCATTAATTTAAACCCTGCATGGTAAGAACCATAGAAGGACTCATACAAACTGTCTTGGAGTGTAAAGCAAGAGCACCGGATGGTTGTAAGGAAGAGGCAGAGGGGTGGTTAAAATCTACACAAGCTGTTTTCTCCTGTTATTTGTGGCATACAGGCACCTCTGCAGCAATACTCCAACAAGGAAATCTGATTCAGAGAATTGCCTTCACAGTGACAAACTCACCTGAACAGGCTACCAATGCCTTACACCCCCCTCTCCCTGTCCTTGCTGAAGCTTCAGACTTGCTCCCACCCCAACTCTACTTCTCCCTAACCAGGGGGAGGTGACAGCTCCCAGCACCAGGAAGATGCAGTGAGGAAAACAGAGCTCTCAAGCACTATGAGGGTGGGTTTTTTTGGCAAAGTTTTGATCTTCCACTGCCCACCCCACCAGTGAGTCTGTGACACACAGACTGCACACTTCCTCAGCAAGGTCAGATTTCCTGCTTGTTCTTTCCACGGTAACGGCGGGTTTGTTTTCCACAACCAGCCTGATCACAGACACAGACTGCCACGCCAGTGTGACATGGGGATTTCCCATGGACTGGGAGGGTTTCCTAAAGTGTGTTTCTCATTCTACCCACTGGGCAGAGCTGATGGTGAATTAAGTCAAGCTTTACCTTGGCAGAGAACGACTCAGACAGCGTATTTGCCGGACAGGTGTCCCTGTACTGCGACTCCATAGTTCCACTAATGCCACAGCAGTTTAGCTACAAGAGAAAACACAAAAAGAGACCCAGGTTAAATAATCCTTATTTTTGCTCAGTAACCTGGTAAAAAAAAAAATTTACATTAGTTTTTATTACAGAACAAGTCCTGTCAACATGACTGCTATACACCTAATTTTAACAAGCCTTTATTAAATTAAAGGACAAGGTTCTGAAAGGAAGAGCTAGATCTCAATAAGTACACACAAAATCATTTTGGTGACAGCTTGTGCTCCTTACAGACACAAAACTGAACCCCTCACAGACATGCAGGTGTGCATACTAGGGTGCCACTAGCTCAGTAGCACAGATCCAGGGTTTTCCAGCCTGCTGCAGAGTTTTAGAAAGACAAGAACTAGTTCTAGGCACTTCAGAGGGACAAAAAAGGCACCCTGAATTCACTTATACTACACAAAAACATTTCTGCAATCTTTGGTTTCTTCTAACTAGTAAGAGACTAGACTTGTACAGGGGACTGGGTGGCATGGAGAGCAATGTAAGGAGCAGCTGTGTTACTGTCCAGGTTAAGCAGAACCATATACTTACAGTGAACTGAAATGCTTTCAGGGTGTCTCTGGCACTCGATTGAGTTCTCTTTCTATAGGTGTCCATGTAGAACTCCTTTAACTCATCAGTAATCTAAGGAAAAGCAAAGAGTTGTCTATTAGTGATGTATTAGCATTGTACCTTATATTAATTATGAAAAACTTGCTTTCAGCAAGTCAGTCATCAAAAATCCTGCAGCCTACAACACCCATTCTTCTGCCATGTACAAATAGAGGGTGGACAGAAGGCTCACCTGTTTCAGGTGAGAAATAACTGTACACTCGCTTTAACAGCCACACCTAAACAGGTAAGACTGTTTCCCCTTCCAAATCTCTGAGCTTCTAAGAAAAGTGAGAGAACCAAATCTTTGCCCACTGGCTGCCCAAAAATATTCCCTGTTCTACTGTACCCCAGAAGTTTCTATATTTCCCCACTGTATAATACAATGTGAGCAGAAAAGCAACCCTGGTCACCAAGCATCTGATTTTGAAGGAAGACAGAATCTTGATTGCTTGGGAGGGACTGGCCATGTCAGTTGTGCTTCAGGTGCAGAAACACTCAGCCCTCAGCTGACCCAGCTCCTCTCTGGAACGGGTAAAGCTTCCCAGCCAGCCTGCTTCACCTCACAGCTCAGCCAGGTACTATCTGGAGGGCAGCTCTAGCATGCAACAGCCTCTTGGATTCTGGCTTCCCTGCTAGAGTCTAATTTTTAAATATTAGAGTTAATTTTCTTGTGTTCATTTGCTTGAATCAGCCTTTTTCCTCTCCCTCAAATTTCCTGGGATGAGATGTCAGCAGACTGCTGACTGTGGGCACATTCATAGAATCATGGAATGTTTGAGGAAATCAGAAAGGAGCTTTCAGGATCACCTAAGTCCTGCCCCCCTGCCATGGGCAGGGACACCTTCCACTATCCCAGGTTGCTCAGAGCCCCATCCAACCTGGCCTGGAGCATTTCCCGGGATAGGGTAGCCACAGCTTCTCTGGGCAACCTGCGCCAGCATCCCACCACTCCCAACTTTTAAGAGCAACCTACCTTATCTTTATTTGAAAATCCCCAGATCCCAGCAGCAATTTCAAGGGCAAAAATCACAAAAAGGAAGAAGAAGAACTAGAAAAGAAAGATCACGTTATTCATGAAGGCCACGGCACCACAAAGCAGCATCACACACGTACACTGCAAGTTTGTCCAGTTGTGTGGGAACTGTCACTCAACCAGGTTGCAGTTAGAGGTCTGAGACATTGGTAACACCAGGAAAAAGGACACTGGGTCAGCACTTCTTCCCAGGAGCGTCGGAAAGTCTGGCAGTGCTCTCCAAGCACCAGTCCTGCTTTTTGATCAACGTTAATTAAAGCCAATCATCTGTTAACTCCAACTTTGAAGTCGTCCAGGTCATTCAGACACATCACAACAGCTGACACCAATTCTTTACTCTGGTTTGTCACTCCTGTTGCTTTAGGAGTCATTACCTAATTCCTAGCTTGCCACCAGCTCCCAGAGAGCTAATGGTAACTTTGTTGTGTGTCCCATAAAACACAAAAGCGTTCTGTCTCTCACTGACTACCAGATCCAAACTACCACTATCATTTAGAAGCACTTTAAAGAGATATTCAGAATTACAAAGGGCTAGAGGCATCATTTTGCAAGAAATACTTAAATTTAGGTTCTTCAGTGACACAGAAGGGGAATTGTTCTGTCAGTGGCTAGAGTAGTTGTTTTTTATTAACTAAGTCTTCTGGTTATTTGGATGAGTAGTTCTGCAAGTGTACAGATGTGCACAAACCCAGTAAGCTCTACTGGCCCCTCCAGTCTGAAAACAATGAGGTTGCTCTCCAGTAATTGGCTTGCAGAGCAGTTGTCAACTAGAAGAGCTCCTCCTGTGATTATGAACAGTAGAGCCTTGTTTCAAGCATCAAATACCACAGTTCTGGGCTCAGAGATTAAAGACTGCACAACCTTCAGAGTCCAGGATAAACTGTCTAGCAATGATAGCATTGCTCTTATCAATATTTCAGTTCTGTGTTCACAATACTCCCAGTCTTGACACTTGAGTGTATGTCAGACATATCCAGCCTCTTGATGTCATCCTGTGTTCAAATACAGCATGAGCATTTGGATTTCAGGCCAGAAATGAAAACTCTATTTAACATTTTAGCATTATGTAGGTGACCATGAGTTTAGACACTGTGATTGTTCTGGATCCACAATCTGCTGCCCTTGAATTACACAGTAATGTTTTCCTTCCTTTCTCATCATGCTGCTCAAAATTTAAGCATTAACCTTGAGCACTTACCAGGCCCAGCATACACTGAGATTCCTGTGATGCACCACAGCATCCCAAGAAACCAACCAGCATCATAAGTGCACCAGCTCCAATAAGGATGTAAACACCTGGGGAAGAAGAAAACAAATGTGTACAGGTCATTGAGACCTCAGCAGCAAGGTATGAAATTAATTGCTCCACAAATAGCATTTGTAGCTTTTGCCAAGGTTTAAGTTTCTTTACCAAGGTGTTTCAAGTAAAAAAAAAGGGGAGGGTTGTGCTTAATTTTCAAAGCAAACACATCTGAAAAATTGCTAAATAATAAAACCTTCAACTTGTCACAATTAATGTGCATCACTACTGCAGTTTCACAAGTTTTAGAAAATGGGCAAGATAAAGCCATCTAAGATAAGCTGTAAGATACTTTTAAAACTGGCTCAGAGGCAGAGTTATCAACTTCTCCTCAGGTGAAGACAGAGACAACTGGAATTAGAGACAGCTGGAACAGTGGTTTATCAACAACTGAGAAGTCTTGAAGCAGATACTTCTTCAAACTATAAAAAGTGTCAGAGCTTGTAAACTATTCTGCCCAGAATTTAGGTAGTGAATGTGTTGAAGCAGAAAGAGCAAACATTTCTGGGCTAAAAGGCTCCATTCATGCCCAATCCTCTGGCTCCTAAACTTGGGAATAACCAGCCTAAGTATCATAGCTGTGAGCTGAGAAAGCAAGAAAAGTCCCAAAGGATGTCAAGGAAGTATTACGGGGTGGTGAAATATCAAAGAATCAGATCAATGGGGACAAAAATACAGTTCAGAGACCCAATCAATACTAATTAAAGGAAACCAGATGTAAGCATTTGCAAATGATAGATTCTAGATACAAAAGATTAGCTGCCAAAATAAGCATCTACTTGATGAAACATTAGTAAGGGATTAAGCCTGACATTTCTTATCAGGAGGAAATTCCAATATGGACTTTTTAACCTCAGCTTAAACTTTTTCCGTTTTGAAAAATTAGAATAAAGAGTCCATCAGAACCTCTCATTCCAGTTTATTTTGAGTTGTACAGAAAGCCTTTGAGGTAACTTGCTTTGTAACTTACTGCAGTCAGTAACTACTCCCAGAAAATTATGTTAAAGCAGAAATTCCTATTAAGCTTCCTTTTAAAACTCAGTTTAACCTACAGAGATTTCAAGCAGCATTCACTGGCTGCATCCAGCCAGTAGCTTAAGCATCACACCATAAAAAATTTATGTTTTAGGAGGTGAAAGAGTTGTTTTAGACTACCTAAAATAAGACTTGTTAAATATTCAGCTCAATGGCCAAGTTTAGATTTCTGTTCCTTTTCTGAGGTCCACTTAAAAGCATCTGGGAACCTTCCTGGCAGCTCCAAGAACCACCCAGTTTGCAAGGATGCCATCATATCAAGGGCAAAATACAAATTTTCTCACAGATGTTTGCATGCCTGCATGAAGTCCCATGACCATCTCAATATTCCCAACTGTGGCCTCTACACCATTCCTAACAGTATTCCCTGTAGGCACAGGCTACCCGATACCATGAGGCTGCAACACAAGTTGCACTGCCTTGCAAGTGACCCTTCAGACACCAGTCTGGGAGTTGTCACAGGCTGAGCAGCCCACGACAGGAGCCAGTTTTTTGGCAAGAGAAAGATGAAGCCATCCTTTAAAGATCACCTAATTCCAATCCCCTGCCACAGGCATGGACACCTTCCACTATCCCAGGTTGCTCAGAGCCCCATCCAACCTGGCCTTGGACACTGCCAGGGATGGGGCAGCCACAGCTTCTCTGGGCAACCTGTGCCAGGGCCTCAGCACCCTCACAGGGAACAATTTTTTTGTATTATCCAGTCTAAACCTGCTCTCTGTCAGTGTGAAGCCATTCCCCCTTGTCCTGTCACTCCAGGCCCTTGTCAAGAGTCTCTCTCCATCTTTCCTGTGGGCTCCCTTCAGGCACTGCAAGGCCACAAATGAGGTCCCCAAAGTCTTCTCTTCTCCAGGCTGAACAATCCCAATTCCCTCAGCCTTTCCTCACAGCAGAGCTGCTCCAAGGGTTTGAGCACCTACAGGTGACAATAACCAAATTATGTGTGTTCCCCTGCCCAAGCCTAAAGCAACTGTAGAGATCAAAATCAAAGTTCAGATAAAATCCATTTCACTCAGGAATTCCTATGACATTAACATAAACAGAAAATATGTGTGGCCCCTAATTAATCATCTCACAAACACCTTCCACATGGTCTAACTAAAGGTACACTGATCCATGTAGGCTGGAGTAATTCTCATATGGATCAAGGTATTTGTGCATTCTTCCCATTCAGTTCAGTATGAATTAGGAGACATGGGGCTTTAAGAGTTAGACAACAGTGCACGTGCTCCTTGTGAGAGATGAGGCAACAGAGTTGTGTTTTGGGTAGCTTAGGCTGGTCACTCTGGAGAAAAAATATTAATTACTCATTTAGTTTAGCGTGAAACTTTGCTGACGCATACTGTGATGAGCATCAAAAGAAACATCCTCTGAGTCTACCCGGAGCCCCTGGGATTATAAAATGTTTACTGATGGCAACAAAGAGGAACTGCTGTGGGAAAAAAGATGAAGAGCCAAGAAACCACTCACATGACAGTACTGCACAGGGGAAGCTGCTCCCGGGCTGTTTAGGGCTGCTTTACCTCTCTACCCTTTAAGAAAGGCCAAGGTTTCTCAGCAGCCTGGAAATCAGGGTGCAGATGTGTGACCTATCCCCTGAGTGATCCCCCAGCTCACCTGTGTAAAACTTTGTGTCAGATTCCAGTTCAAAGACGCTTTTGGTCTGTGAATCAAAGTGAAGCCATAGTCCAATTGCAAGAACTGCTGTCCCTGCAAGCTGTAAGAACAAGGAAGGCTTGTTAAATGATACCAATTAATCCACCCACCCTTGCATTAGTAACAAAATCAGAAGCAAACACAGGATACAGCTCTTATTTAAAGAGGTGGTAACAAAGGACCAGCATAAAAGGATGGGGATACCAACACACAAACAAAGTTCCAGACGTGAGGCACCTTGTTGACAGAGGCATTTACATAATATAAACTCCAATGCCACAGGAGAACAATGCCATTCTTGTTCCTTCCTGAAAATATCAGAGGTTTAGCCAAGTGTCAGTATTTCCACTGATTCTTCCACATGTTGTTTTATTCTGGGTGGCTGCAGTGACATTGCATGGCTTAGTGACCTTAAAGCTTCACACTGAAGAGCAAGTGTATCACAAGGAAAAGTGCCTTGTGAGGCCAGCTGAGAGTTTTAGTGTATTAAACAGACTCCTGAGAGTTCAATGTACCATAGAAGGGAGTTCAGGAAGAGTGCTCTTCTTGAAAAACAAGATAAAACCAACCCATTAAGTGACCACACTGACAGGAAGAAAAAAATACAAGCTGCAAAAGTAGCAACATTGCTGATCTGGAGCAGTACAATCAAATTTTAGGTCATATTTATTTTTATTTCATTATCATCTCTGCCTGTGTGCCTCCAAGTTCCTCTTAACATTGCTGCCTGTGTTTGCAGCAAGTCACTGTGTATAAATTAGCCTCTGGATGAAACATCAGGCAAAAGGCATAGGAAGTGTTGCAAGAAAGAAGGAATTGCACTCCGGTAAAGTCAATAGCAACGGTTTGCTTTGAACAGACTTAATCCTCCCTTAAAAATAAAAAAAATGGGGTTTTCTTGCAGGTGAAAAAAAAAGAAGAAACCAGGACAAAGTCAAAAGCTGGAGTGTGCTTCTCAGCTCTCCCTTTGAAGACCATTTGCTATTGAAAAAAGCTCTGCCAACGTGGGATGAGGACAGAAATCCCAAATGTTGCAACAGACATTAAAAATTTAAGCTTAAGAGTGAGCAATAAGTTTATAAAGTCTGGTGCTTTGGTCAGGAAAAGCACGCATGAAAAGCAAAAATAAAAGCTTAATAAAGCCTGATCTCTGGTAAGAAGGTCCTTCTAGAAAGACACAACACCCCTGATACGCCTCTAAGAAACTGGGAAGTGTTTAATAATGGCAACTTTCAGTGGGAATATGGATGGCCTTCCCTTGGCAAGCACCCAAGGACACCCTTCCACACCCTTCTCAAGCCCAGCTGAGAAGTGGGAGCCTGAGAGCCCCTTCTCCCTGCTCTGGAAGAGTTCCTGCTCACAGGCAGCCCTAGCTTTCCTAAACCAGCTTTTCTTGTAGGGCAGGAACCCGAGTGCCAGGCGTGCCTCCAAGAGGAGCTGCAGGGCTGTAGCTGGGAAAACAGATCAAGTGACACACAAACCAAAGGGCCAAACCCACCCGGAGGTTTCCAGACCTAAGCAAAAGGCCTTTGCTGGTGCTCCTGGTGCTTACTCCCAAAGCACACCTGCACACACCTCCTGCTTGCCTTGCTAGGGCTACCCTGACAAGATGATTAAGTTACGCTGGAGCACCTTGGTACAACACAGAATGTCACAACAGCGTCATTATTTCAATTTCTTGTGCCACAGCTGCACCCCGAGGGGAGGGAGAGGTGCCAAGGGGGACTGGCAGAGAGAAGGGATGCTGCTCTACCTGCTCTCCCAGCTGCAGCATCACTTCAAAAAGCCTTTGCCACCTCATCTCACCCCAGTGCCTCAGTTCAAACATCAGAAGGGCTTAGTGATGGAAAAAACTCTGCTTCTAGACTGCTGTTCAACCACCCAGTATTTAATAACACTCTGCTTGAGAATCCCTTTCCTGGGTCATCCAACAGTCTTCAGCTTTTATTGGGATCCAGATCCCCATCATTACAAAAAACCTGCAGCCTCTGCTGGTTTTGCCAGGAACTCACAAACTGCAAAGCCACAAGCCTGAACACCCAGATCTTCTCACCTACCAGACGTATTTGCAGCTTGACAAGCTCCAGTGTTTGAGTAGAGAGCTCTGCAAATGCAGTAGGGCACAGAAAAGGCCTCTAAAACTCAAGAAACTCTTAAGCCATACTGTAACCATGCAGATAATCTTAGAATTCCAAGCAAAGGAGAAGGCTCAGTTACTGACCTCCAGAAACAACCTGGTCTGTTCACACTGGGCAGAGATGATGTACCTAATACAGCGCCTTTCAAAACACAAATTTAACCCTTCCCCACCACCACCCAAAGGTACATGTCATGTTTTCTCCTTGGAAAAGCAGTCACTCTGTGGGAAAGGTTAAGATGCCAGCCAGACAAGACACTTACAGGACCACAGAACAGTGATAACACTTCATGCCAGCGGATTACTGCACAGCACTAAAAAAAGTGGCAGAATTAAACAGAGTGATAATTCTCTCCATGGTGGACTAGAAATAAAATGCAGCTCCTTCATGCAAGAATAAGAGACTTTTTGTCTCAGTTTCTTAAGGAAAGCAGACTTATGTTCTCAGTTTGTGCTCTTCCTACCCGCAGTGACCACTGAACTAAAAAAAGGCAGTTGTAAAGCAGAAGGCAAGAAACTTGAAGCTTCAAGTTTCCATCAAAACAAGGGAGAAACGAGGACACAGCAACACCAGCCTCTGAGGAAGAGAAAAGCACAGCCCCACGGGCACTTGGCAGCACCTCTGGCCAGTGTGGCACACCAGAGGCTGAGGCACTGTCACCTCCCTGCTCCCCCATGCCATGCCAGCAGGATGGGCAGCCGTGCTGGGATGGTCTGGGAGCTGTGTTCTTCCTTCCTGGGAAAGGGATGCAAGGCCCCCCACCTCGGCTTCGTGGAAGCAGATCCCCAGATAACCTAACTGTTGGGTTTTTGTTTGGAAATCCGAGGGGATTGCCCATCTAACAGACTTGTTTTGTCACAGGAGTTGAGAAATACTGCGCATTTCTAAGTAGCTCTATCCTGCGATGAAAGATAAATTTAACAGGAAAAGAACAACACTGTATTCCCGAAAGTAATCCATTTTGTCTGGTTTCACACACACAAAGAAAAGAGTGGGTTTGTGTGCTTATCAGACAGGTAGGTAATATGTTTCTATAGTGACAAGTACAGCAAAAAGAGCTCAGAAGACAGGGCTGGATTTTTTTTCCAGTCTGACCAAAACGTGAAGTTAAAGGGGTACTGCTCAATCACTGTTTTGGAAAAGTTTGCGGCAGTGATTTTCCAGTAACAGCATGTTCTGGCAGAATCATGCTACTGACTTTTCTGCTCCAGCTAACCAGGCTTCCTCGTTTTCCCTAACCTGCACTCCCAGCTCGTTCCTGCTCTGTTTGGCTGTTCCATGGCTGCAACAAGGATAAAACTACCCAGTCACGCCTCTCCTAGCCCTGTGGAGGCTTCTCGGGTTGTTTTTTTTTTTGCATCACATGCAAACACACCCCCTTTGCCCCTAAAGCTCACTCTTGTATGCAGCTTTCTGCCTGTCGCAACAGGAAAACCAGCTTTTTCGGTCCATCTTCCTTTCTTACACAGCCCTGCACCTTCCCTAGCGAGCCTCCTGCGCAGGGGTTCCCTCCTCTCACCCATCCCACCCCATCCCGTCTCCAAAGTCACCCCTTCCCACCGCTCTGGTGTGCCCGCCTCGCTTTGCCACAGGGTACACCTAAAGGTGTGTCCCAGCCTTCCATGTGAGAAGAGGTAACTGAGAAAGGACCTGAACCAGTCAGGACACACTTGAGATAAGAAAAACCGTGTTATCCTGGAGGCAGGAGCCACACAGAACACTCTGCCTCCCTCCCATCACCATCCCTGGCTAACTGGGCTCGAGGTGTGCCTCCGCACTGAACGCTACCGAGCGATTCCCACCGCGTTTCTGCCCCCCTCTGACACCTGAGGTTTCACAGATAAGTCTCCCAGCAGAAGGCTTGCACAGGAAATCGCTGGATTTAACGACGATGCCATAAACACGTGTTAAACCATTGAGTTTCCAACAAAAATACATCCCAAATTTTGATAAAACATCCCATAGCTGCACAGTGCATTGACACTATTTTGGAAAGCTGGAAAGTTTATTTTGGATTTAACCACTATTTTGCAAGGAGCATTTTGTTCAGTCCCTTCTGACCTTGTCACCTAGATAAGGGACAATCCCCAGACAAGCACCCCACTTGCCTTAGACACCTTAGAGCATCTTATCTTTGCACAGGCAGAATCACCTCTCAAGGAGCTCACGGTCCGAGCACTTATCAAGTCCTTAGGACAGTCCTTTGTCTATCCTGGCAGTCAAAGCTTTGGGAAGGGGACACCCTCCCCCTGCATCTGCCAGCCCTTCCTCCACTTCCACAGGGTGGAGGCAGGGATAGGGAAGAAATCAGACACTTCGAGAACGCCTGGTAAGTGGCTCAAAGCCTGTAAAAAAAGCCTTTGCACAAGAAAACCGTGGGTTCTGCCATTTTGACACGTTCAGGCCAAGCTTACATACAACTTCTACCAAGCTCATGGCATTACTTCCAGCAGAAGGTAAGTCACTATGTGAAAATACAGAAGGCAGTCAAAAATAAATACTACTTTCAGTGTTGTCAGCTAAGCATTGCATCTAACAGAACACTTATTTTTTTCTTGAAGTGAGAAGGTATGTTAGGCCCTACACTACTGTTCTATACATAGGGTTTACCCCAAGATATGACAAGAAGGCATCAAAAAAGCCATCTTCACTTCATAAACACTTGAATTTCTAGCTAAAAATCTGACTGCATAAGACAATTTGCCTCTCACTGTGTTAGACTGAACTAACAAAGCCAGGACCAGATCTATAATGTTGCAAAGCACGTGCAAAGAAATTGACAACATTATGAGTAGCAATGAACTACTAGTTTCTGTCCTATTACTTGCTGGTACTCCACAAATAAGTAAGTACAGGTGAGGCTCAACATCACTCTAAACCCTCAATTACAGAATTAGTGTTATCCACAACAGCACAGGTTTTCAGAGCTTTGAAAAAGCTCCCCTAACACTTGTGCTATGTGGGCTTGCAGTTATAGGAGAAACTGCAGCTATTTTCAAACTCCTTTGGAAAAAAGTGGATTGGAAAGGAAGTATTTTCTTTCTGCTTAGCTAATTTCAAGAATGTTGTGGCCTATGTTAATGTCACAGCACTTTTTGCAATAAAATGGTGCTCCAGTACAGTAGGAGCAGCATTACAAAATTCCTGAACCACTGCCAAGACTAGTGCCCATTTCATACAAGTTCCTATTCAGAAGCCAGTCTACTATATTTGCAATTAGAATTGCAAATAGGAGCTATGACTGCTAGAACTCTAAGTAGCTTCACGTGAGGCTTCTCAAGGCAACATACTCCATACTCCACTCCTGACTTCACAGCACTTGCTGGAGTCAAAATACACTGAACTGAGCCCAAGCAGCATTAGATTCACACACTGTAGCCAGCAACTTCATCAGTTCATTACAGAAAGCAAAAGCCACTAATTTCTGGGTTTTTCATATGGGCCTGCATATATACACATACAAACAGACACGTCCATATCTCCCTGCCCATCCTGCAAGTCCTCTTCTCCACTGGAGGAGGAGAGACCCTCTGAATTGCTGTTCTTGGTGCACAAAAGCAGCTGAGATTATGGCTCAGAACAAAGTCCCAGATATCCTCAAGTTACAGAAGGAAAAGAGCTCTCCAGGCCTAATTGTGCTCCTCTTACTTTAGCAGGCACTACCACAGATAAATGCATTTATTCATAAAACACACAGCGCTCTGGCAAGTCAGGACAAGAGAGCTGCCCAATAGTGGAAAGGAGCAAGAAAATGAATGCTCAAAACTGCAACCTGAACTCTGCCTCTGCATTACAGCACTTGCTCACCTAAAACACATTAAACTATAAATATCAGCAGCAGAAGTCTTTGTATCCTGCAAAATTCACAAGGGGAAAACCCAGCATTGAAGTCTACTGATGCAAGGCCTTGCTTTTGTTCAGCAGCGGGAAGCCAGTGGGAGAACACGCAGGCACTTGCCTGGCATGATCCAGGCTGCTCAGAAGCCCACAGTTTCCCTAGGAAAAGACTTCACCACCAGGACCAACAAGCCTGAGCAAACCCAGGGAGTTAAGGGAGCACGGCTAAAGGCAGTCACTCATTACAGAAGTCAAGGCAATCCAGCATTGCTCACACTAAGGTTGGTCCAAGCCAACTTTGCTAAGACCACTCCACTGCTCAGGTTTAAGGCACAAAGTGTGTTGTTTCCATTGACTTCTTGGCAAGCTCAAGCCAGCCTGGTGAAAAAAAAAATCTTTAGTTCTGTATCAGGCTCAACACCTCCCTCCCACACCCCAAATCAACCCCCAAACTTCTATTATTAGAGACCAGACCATCAGAGATGCCAGGGCCAGGACTGGCCATGCCAAGACAGCAGAGCTGTTTGCAAACCCAGGTGAGAGAACACCAGCCCCAGCAAGGGCAGCACAACAGCAGCAAGGAGCCTGGTGCCTGCTGCAACACTCCATCCCAAGGGAAAACAGCCATCCCTAATTCCTACACCTCAGACATGGCACTGAACCCCACAACTTACTGATCCATGCTTAACCTGACTTGCAGCAAACATCCAAAGATATCCCCTTCCTTCCATTTAGGCCACAAGCACATTTTAAGCCAGGCTCTGAAGTCCCAAAAGTTTCAGAGAATACCACGTATGTGCCCAGCCTTCCCAACTGGAAAGGCTATGAGATCAATCAAGCACAAGATCCTCAGGAAGGGTTAAGATAATGGGGCAGACAGTAGCATTTCCCAGGGCCAACCTCCTGGTCTACCTGTTGAGCACTTAAAGATTGTGCAAAGACCCAGACAGCACCCTGAGAGAAGAGAAACTAACAAAAGGCTGCTGAACTCCGTGTTAGCCAGGTACCCCTTGACCAACCTGTTCCTCAGCACCTGCTAAGGGAGAAAGCACCACCACTGTCCCCACAGTCACACTTTTCTTCTGAAAATGTCCTCTTTCCTGGCTTAATACCCCACAGCTCTTGCTCACTGCCTCTTTTAATACAGTCAGGCCCTACCTACTGCCTGGACAATCACAATCCTAAAGATATCTAGCACATTTCCATGCTGAAGAATCCCAACTTACTTAGAGTTGCTTATGGCAGAAACCCTCCTCTTCCTTTCCCAAACATCAAGCTCCACTATGATCCTCTCAAGGCAGGCAGATGACCAGAGCAGCCTGCAGCACTGCAGGACACCAGGACGCCATGGATTTGGGGAGTTTTGCACATCATCTTCCATCTTCTCTCAGTCCTTCATTTCTGAAGCTGTTTTTGCTCTGTTGATGCTGAGCACCCACCTGGTGCTTTTGTGAAGCCATCATAGATCCTTTTCTCCCAAGGCTTCACTGCTCCATAGGAGCAGCTGCCCCTGAACCATTTAGTTCCTAACTCCAGGCAGCTTCCTGCTGGTGCCTCCCACAGGAATTACTTGAAGCCTGCCTCTGGCAAGAGTCTCACCCTGCGGTGTCAGCATGCAGGCATCACCTGCATCATGCTGGATAATGGGGGCCAGCCAGCACCCCAGCAGCACCTCCCGTGCTTCTCCAGACGAGTGAGACTCTACTGAGCACCACAGAGTGTACCAGCACCACTGCTTCTCTCCACAACAGGAGAGCTGCACCTCACCACAGCCCTGCCTCCACTCCAACAGCCATCTCATCCTCGCCAGGATCTTAGTCCAGGACTGCCTGGTTTTAACAAGAGGCCAGAGATTTCCAGGAGACATTGAACAAGTGAACCAACACCAACCAGTCCTTGCTCTCTCCAACATTAAGGCTTTTAAAGGCTCCAAGGCAGCAGCTTCACGGACTCTGACTTCCCCTTGCAGTAGCCAGGGTCCCATCTTCATATGTACACCTGCTTTTAAAGACTCTTCTCTGCTTTTTCCAGATGCCACTCTCCCTGTATCCCAGACTACCACAAAGCAAAAACCCAGCCTCCAATTTGCTGCATTCCAGCCCTCCAGCACTGAGATGGATGGTGAGCAGGGGGAGTTACCTAACCGAAACTCACTTAGAGTTCTGAAGTGTTGTGTGACCTTGGAGAACTGTTGATCAAACATTTGCTGCTGTTTCACCTCCTTTGCATCAAGAGGTCAGTTCAAGCCTGTGCAGGATTTAAAGACAGGTTATGGCACAGAACTTCGCCAAAATCTTCCCCAATAAAATAAAGTCCTTCCGAACATCGCTCCCAAAACTCTTATACCTGGAGCTATTACTGCCTGGAAGGACTCCCTGAGAAACTCCCTTTTCCTCATGTGTCTGAAGAGGGGTATGTTAGTTGGGTTTGCTTTTGCAAATTACTCCTAAAGCTTTCCCTTTGGCTAACCTTATTGTATATTTTATTTGGCTCACCAGCATTTATGAACCTTTATCTCCTTCCTTTGGATACAGCTTAA
Source organism: Dicrurus megarhynchus (assembly GCA_013399195.1). Taxonomy (NCBI): domain Eukaryota; kingdom Metazoa; phylum Chordata; class Aves; order Passeriformes; family Dicruridae; genus Dicrurus; species Dicrurus megarhynchus. The sequence continues at coordinate 271,689 of VXAD01008595.1, forward strand.
ATTTTGAGTTTCCCTTTTAATTTCAATAACTTCCTTTACCAAGCTGTTTGAGCCTTTCTGCTTCCTTTCACCCTTGTTCAAGCCTCCGATGGAAGCAAACACATTCCACCTAACATGGCACCACAGCCACCTGCAGGTTTGCTGCAGACCACCTTAATTCCTCACCTATCCTTTTGAGGCAACTTATTTTAAAAAAAAAGAGGCACAGAATTGCACTCAGGCACAACAGTTTTTGTCAACTTACTTTCATTACTTCACAGACATTTCACATCGGCAAAGCCATAAGAAACGTTAATCCCTTTTTTCTTATTAGGGTGATTCTTGCCTTCTAATGCTGCCAACCCCAGGACACCTTTCATTTTACACTGTTCAGAGCAGAATAATCCAAGATACAGCAACTTTATTTCTCCAGAGGACAGGAGGTTCACTAAAACCATACCCTCTAAACTTCCCTTCACCATTTTTCAGGAGGCCACAATAACATGTGGTGATCCCCAAGAGCCAAGGACCACTCCTAGCTGGTCAAACACACACTTATCTCTGGCTGACCCAAGCTGCTTGGATTTTACTGCCTCTTGGGGCCTCCAGACACTTACTGGGATCTCCAAGATGCATTAATCTCCCTTTAATTCTTTTTTCTTCCTCTTCTTTCCCACATCCTAGGTGGATACTGCCAGTCTCAAGAAGACCACCTGAAAAGCCGTCATCTCTCAGCTCCTCTGGGCAGCAGCACCACTCTTCTTCCCTCCACGCTGTCACCAGTACAATTCTGTATCCACGAGCACCCAAAGGTACAAGTAAAGTCTCAGAGCTTTAGTACCATGACACTCCCGAGCAACAGGTACATCCCGAGCTAAACAAAACCCCGCTCCCTATTCTCAGCCCTGGGCCCCAGACAATGAGGTGGTGACGCTCGGGTTAAGAGCTTCTTTGAGGCAATGCCTTTGCCACAACAAGAAATTTCATCCTATAAAATACTTCGCAGAAAATCTGCAGCTTTGAAACAAACAAACAAAATAAGCACAAAGCAAACCATGAATACTTCAGTCTCTTTCAACAGGAGGTTTAGAAACTCAGTGACCAGAAGTTTCAGGCAGTGCTTTGTTAGGCTTTTCCTTCTGATCAGCTGTAACCCTCCAAATGCGACAGCCCTGCTCACTGTCCTGGCAAGTCTTGGGTGGCAACCTGTGCTTTCCTGGGTCAAGTTCTGCACAACTTCCCTCAACTGCAGCCCAGCTCTGTTTTCTCAACTCTGCTGTAAGCCATTTCGACATCGAGACATCCCGAGCATTTTATCCTTAAACACTGCAACTTCCACTCATCCCACGGGCAGTGCTGCGACTGACTCCAGACGCGGCTTCTTTCCGCAGCTCCAACTTCATTCCTCCACATCAGAGCCATAGACGCACTTCTCCACCGTGGCCAACAGCTCAGAAAAACCCAACTTTCTGAAGCACACACTTCGCACCTATCCATCAGGCACACAGGCAGCTGTGCTGCACTCCCGTGGTACTTTTCCATGCAGGAGCCAGCACTAAATCCAGGTGCCCACGCCCCGAGTGCTTGAGCACAGCCACAACCTCTCAGCACAGCCATGCTTTCTGACACTGCCTGGCCAACAAGGCATAGTGGAGCCAGGAACCACGCCGGAGACGCGATTTCAACTGGTGCCGGTCTGCTCCGAGAGATTAAACTCGAAGGGAAGCCACAGATCCCACCAACACGAGGAGTTCACACACACGACAACCACAGGCTGCAACTTGCGAGGAACCGGCTCACCCCAGACATAGCCCCGGCACCGGGGAAGCCCGCGGGGAGCCCGACCTGCACACAGAG
>VXAD01008595.1:273529-397355 GCA_013399195.1 Dicrurus megarhynchus
GCACCTGGGGCCGCCCCGCTCCGCCCCAAGGCCGGGCGGGCTCCCGGCGCTCCGGCAGCGCCACACGGGGCCGTGCCCGGCCGTCCTGGGGGCTCGGAGTGCCCGGGCATGGAGGGGAGGCTCGGGGCAGGTCAGAGTCCCGCTCCCGGCCCTGCACGGCGCAGCCCCAGCGATCCCACCCTGTGCCTGGAGCGTTGTCCAAACGCTCCCGGAGCTCTGGCAGGGTTGGGGTCGTGGCCACTTCCCTGGGGAGCCTGTTCAGTACCCGACCACCCTCTGGGTGAAAAACTTTGTTCTAATATCTGACTAACCCCACCACCCCAACCCGACCTGCTCTTGCATAAATGACGGAATCCTTAGGATTGGAAGGCACCTCTGGAGATCATCCATTCCAACCCCCCTGCCCAGGCAGGGTCACCAAGAGCAGGTGACACAGGAATGTCTCCAGGTGGGTTTGGAATGTTTCCAGGTGCATTTGGAATGTCTCCAGAGAGGGAGAATCCATGCCCTCCCTGAGCAGCTGTTCCAGTGCTCTGATACCCTCAGCGTACAGAAACTCTTCCCAGTGTTGAGGTGAAACATCTTGTTTTAGTTTGTGGCCATTACTCCTAATCCTGTTGCTTGGCACCACTGAAGAGAGTCTGGCACCATCCTCTTGAAACCTACTTTGAGATATTTATATGCATTAAGGAGAACCCCTTTCTGACTTCTCTAACTAACCAGGCCCAGCTCCCACAGAGGTGCTGCAAACCCCTCATCACCTTTGTGGCCTTTGCTGGACATTTAGTTTAACATAAATGCATCAGTCTAGCTTAAGTGGGTGTTTTCCCGTACAAGATCAACTTACAGCATAGTTTAACTCCTTTAATCTTTCAAATATGTCTGTATGAAGTTACAAACATCCACTTTAGGAAAATAAGGCGGGATAAGTTTCAGCCCGCCAGCTGATCCATGGTAACTGGTTGCGCACGTGCCCTTAGGTCACCCCAGTTGTGAGAAAAAACACGTTAAATTTCCACTAAGAATTTCCCTTTCATTGTAACAGGCAGTTCAGCACTCAGCTGCTGAGCCTGTTAGCTCAGGGAAGAAAACTGAGCGCTTGTGCCTTCATTTCATACTGTAGGATTAGGAATTCATCAGGTATTAAGAGTCAAAAAAACCTCAAGCAGAACAGTAAAAACAGAAAAGCTGTACTGAAATGCAAATAAAAACGTGTTGGAGTTATTGTTGCCAAAATAAATGATAAGATACAGCACATTCCAGAGGCAATACAGAGGGGGAGATGCTGGCTTGGGCAGCTGCTTCCCAGAGCAGGTTACAAAACAGGAATACATTTCCTAGAAAATAAAGGGAAGCAGAGGGATGGAGGCTGGCCGCAACAACATAGATCCAGCAAGCCTGAAATTAATAAATGCATGTGATTAAACTCTCGTGGTAACTGGAAACTGAGCAAGGGGAGGTCCTGTGTCTCACTCTTGAGCTCGGACTGGTTTTCTGTGTGGCTTTTGGGTTGGTTTTCTTTCATCACTTTGCCATTAAGAATTTATGCTGTTAGTTAGCATCAGTTATGTGGCTTCCCTTAAGTTTCTAAAATTAGGGACCACAGAAGAACTTTGGATAACTCCCCTCCTACCTTTGTATTATTAAGCTTTTCATGCTTATGCTTTGTTAAAGCAACTCTCATTAAAATTCATGGGCAGTAAGTTTTTGATCAGAGGCAAGAAATGGACCTGTTGGATAAAAACCTCCAGCAAGTCTGTAAAAAATTAAACTCTCCCCATTCACCTGGCAAATTAATTTACGAGGAAGTGAAATGCGTTTATGCATCTTTAGTATTCTCAAGAATATGGAATGAAAATAATGATGTGTCTTTTTTTTAAAAAAAGAATTCCATATGAAGGATCTGGAGAGAACATTTATGTTTCACATTTCCAGGGTGTGACAATCTGGTAGATCCACACAGTGACCACACCTGAAGTTCTCTGACTACTGGAATGAGATAGTAATCAACTGAATTTCTGCATAATAGAAATCACTAATGGAAATTCATGACCCTTGTAGAAGTACTTCAAATTGATTTATTATTTTGAAACTTTGTATTTGCATGGGATAATAGGCATTTTGCATGAAATATTTATTATCTGCACTTAAAATTGTGCTGGGTGGTTAAAGTGTTATTTTGTCCTACTAGAACAGAGAAAAGCAAATTCGGGTTATTGCTGATAAGAAGAAATCAGTGTTTACCAGAAGCCTTTTAAAATTACCCTTCTAATAATCCAGACCCAACACTATCTGTAGAGCTTTCCTCTACAGATAGGCTGAATTATTTTTATCCTGTTTTAATGTGAAACTGAATGTCTTGTTTGGGCCAATAGTGAAGAGGAGAATAATTTAGTTCTCACCAGGAAAGATTTTCTCCTCAGACCGCACAATCCAAAGGACCCTGATCCTCTGATTAATATAGGAAGGCAAAGGAGAGTAGGGCTTTCTCTCCTGACTGTATTAAAGGATGGTGGGATTCTCTGGTAAGTACTGCAGAGTTCCTTGCCTCCTTGACCTGTTTTCCCCATATCTCTACCTTAAGAATATGTGGAAGGACTGGTGTCAGCTAGCTCGAGGCCTTTAGCCTTCTTTGCATAAGCAATTCCAGGTCTTTTAAAATGTTTCAGCTCCCTTAAAAAGCCAGGCATACATGGTTGGAACTGCAGAGAGATAAAGTACAAAGCTTTCCTCACCAAAGGACAGGGGTTAACAGATTTTTTGAGTGTGGGTTAAAGGAGAAAAATAATAACAACATTTTGTTCTTTTTAGAGAAATAACATCTCTGACTGCACGAGCCAAACACAAAAGAAAAAACCCTGTTTTGCTTGCTTTTTAGCTTCAGTGATTGTCTTTTGCAGTGACTGTGATGCTGAGCTGGATCTGTCCATCTGGTGAGGGATGGGGCTGTACAAACACATCACTTCTCTGCTGTCAGGGAGCTGGGGATGGATTTTGAGAGGAAAGAGGAAATAGGAAGCCACAGACCCTACGCTGATGTCATCTGGGTCATCCTAGATTCTCAAGTTCAGCCATGAAATGTAACATGAAGTGCCTTACTTCTGGTCTCACCTTTCCAAACAATTTTTGAGGTACTTTGGTTTATTTCAACGCACCAATAATTTGGAGTGGTGGTGGGTGAGTGGTTCCTTCCACATCTGGGGCTGCGAGGGACGGGTTGATCCTAGAGCTGGGGAGTCAAGACTGGCATTCCATTGCAAAATGGACTGAGTCATGCAAAAATGACTCACAGGGTCAGTCATGCTGATAACACTACGTCGAAGGCACTGGCCTTTTTTCCAGTGCTGGTAGAAAAGTGTTTGGTGTTTGGTATCCATAGCAGATAAATTCTGGGAGAACTCATGCTGGGAGTAAATCTGTGCATCCTGGAAGTGTGTCTGCTTTCTGCCACGAGAGAAAGGCTTTGAAGAAACCACAAAGCCCTGTGGGATTTCACTAGAAATTAGGTCTTCCGCTATAACTGGAGGTGTAGCTGGAAGTGAAAACCCAAAGCCAGAGTCCTTCATTTTCTATGTTTTTTAAAACACGTTTTTGTTTTTAACTGAGATTTGAAGAAGCTTAGAAGAGATTTGGGCACATCCTTGCAAATATTTGGCATAAGATGTTTGTGTATGATGCATGAGTAGAGATAATGTCAGGAGAGCAACTGGAAAATCTCAATATGAACTTAGGAACCCTTAAAAATTGTTTCATAATCAGTTATCATTTTACTGGAAAATCTCAATATTAACTTAGAAGCCCTCATGAAATTGCTTCATAATCAGTTATCATTTTCAAATTTTGAGATAAAATGCATGGGATAAAAAGCAAAATTTCCAAAAATTCCAAAAGCATCCATTCCAAATAATTCAGACTTCCTTACTATGACCAATGATGAAGGTAAACTCCTTCATGAAGGAAGGGTGATGGGATGGAGCCAGCCTCTGCTTGGTGGTGCTGGGCAATAGGACAAGAGGGAATGGGCAGGAACTGATGCCCAGGAAGTTCCACCTGGACATGAGGCAGAACTTCTTCCCTGGGCAGTGACTGAGCCCTGAACAGAGACCAGAGAGGGTGTGGAGTCTCCCTCACTGGAGCTATTCCAGAACCATCTGGACACAATCCTGTGCTGTGTGCTCTGGGATGGCCCTGCTGGAGCAGGGAGGTGGCACCAGCTGCCCCACTGTGGTCCCTTCCAGCCTGACCAACTCTGCAATTCTGTGATGTGGAAAATGTCATAATTTTACTTAGGGAGAAGAAAACACACTTGCTTTTTTAATTGTCATGAAATACAAAAAATAGTCTGGATGCCCCTTAATTTTTCAGCAGCAGTTTGAGATCACTGAAAGTGTAGCCCATGGTTTAACTCCTTTTCAAGTTAAACTACCATTTAAGCCCCTCATGCTGCAGATAGCAGTGCCTGTACCTGGTTTCAGTGTGAGAGCAGGCTTGTGACTGGAGGACAGGAGACCAAAGCTTTAACAAACAAATGCAGCGACTCTGAAACATTGCAAAATACTTGTTTGGAAATCATGGGGAAACGTGTGTGCAGCTCCAAGGGTGATTCATCTAACTGCTATGTTGATGTGTGCATGTGTCAGACCTCTCAGTGTGGGTGAGGTTATTTTAGGAGCAGGGGACAGGAGTGGGGACACAGGCTGTGGCTGCTGTCGAGGTGCAGGCAGGTTAGGCAGGTTCTTGGGCCCCATGATGTGACACATCTCCCTTGTTACAATACAGCACTGTGGTGTGTGTGGGGACTTAGGGCAAGCCTTTCTAGGTGTCAGATTAAAAATCAGGCAGCTGAGGCTCAGCTATGACTGCTGTGGAAAATTAATCCTGGTTTTTCTAGAGCACCTGGGAGAGAAATGCAGGCAGCATCAGAAAAGAGTGGGATGGCTTCAGGTCTGTGTCTGATAGCCAAGAAAGCCACAGCTAGCAGTTGTGTGTTAATAGTCTTTCTAGATGCTTTTATTTTCCCCTTCAAAGGAATAGAATAGAATAGAATAGAATAGAATAGAATAGAATAGAATAGAATAGAATAGAATAGAATAGAATATTTCAGTTGGAAGGGACCTACAACAACCATCTGGTCTGAGCACTTCAGGGCTAACCAAAAATTGAGGCATGGTATTAAGGGCACTGTCCAAATGCCTCTTAAACATGATTAGTAACGATGGTCCCAAATCTGAAAATATTTCTGGTCTTTGTTCTGTTCTAGCCAGAGGTGGATTTCCAGGTGTTTTCCTCAAATTCCCCTGGCAGTCCCAGTGTCATGGATCCACAGAGCACAGGTTAGGGAGGTTCTCAGGCTGTTCTCAGTGCTGTCAGGTGGATGACTAGGAAATTGTCAAGATATTATTTTTAATCAGATTCATGGTTCCATTAGGAATTTTACAATTTACATTTCTGGTCCAAAGCAATCTGAACACTCTGGCAGAATCTCAATTAACTGGATTTATAAATCCTTTTGTATGTGTAAGTATAAATAGATGTGTCATACCTAGCTAGAAACATTAGTTATGGAACTGAGCTTTGAAATGTTGGGGGGTTACCTTTCAGTCAATTTAAGAAAGCAGGAAAAGTAATGTTCAACAATGGAGAAAGGGGGAATATTTTCCCCCAAATTTTCAGTTATGCAGAAGTGTTTCAGGACATTCTTCCCCCATCCTCTCAGAAAGAAAATAAGCTTTCTTTATGCAAATGCCAAGAACTAAAAAAATTATCCAAACCCCCCAAAAATTACATGAAAATGAAAAAAAAAATCAGTAGATGCTTTTCATTTTTAGCAGTAGTGGTTTAATATTAGGATCTGTTTTGGTACACAAAAAAGCTCCCTGAGCTCTGTCCTCACTGAAAATTAGCAGGACTTAATTATTTAGTGGCTATTTTAGATAAGCTGTTGCAGAGTGACCTTCTCCCTAAGCACCCTGTCTGCAAGGGAGAGGGTTTTATTTCTGGGCACTGGCAGGTGAAATTAAGTAATTTTTAATTCCAAACTAGCACTTGTCTGAGGGAGCTGATCTAAACAGATATTCCAACACAGGTTTAATTAATGCTGGACTAGATAAGACTGATTTTGTTTTCTGGATTTGCTTTCAACTTCATTTTTCAAACATGGATTTGGTTTTAAGCTTGCATTTCACTCTTTGGTAATTAAAGCAGCTATGCATAACCTTAAGTGTGTGGACTAAAAAATAGCTGTTTGTAGGATTGAGCTTTGTGTTTTATTCTATTGATTTTTCTTTTTTATTCTTTACCCTCCCCACTCCAATTCAGTTCTTCTTCTCATATTTTCTTGGTGGTTTTCCTTTCCTCCCTTTAGTTTCTTCTATCTTGAGAACTGAGGAGGAAATATTGCTGAATAGAAGTTGCAGTATTGAATATTGCTCCTTTGAAGCTGTCAGTTCTTAAGATGTCATGTGAGGTCTCTGAGAAAAAAAAAAGTGTTATGGAACTATATTTCAAAATGAACTATCTATTTTTGCCATTCTAGTGAGGTCATTGACTTTAATAGCTTCTGTGAGATGGTCAAATGAGCAAGAATAGGGTTTCCAAATATTTTTGCTTACAGACTCTTTGTGTCCTTGTGAGGTCTCTGGTCATTTCCTACTGATCATGTCACAGATTGCTCCATAGCTTGGGAGCCTGTGAAAAATCACTTCCCCTTTCCACCAGCATCTCTTTTTTTACTTCACAAAATCATTCCTGCAGACCTGGAACGATGTTCAGGGTTTGCAGGTGGGAACTGCTGCTTTAGACCACAGCGTATGGGTCATCCCAGCTGGTGTCACGGGAGGCCTGTTGTTATCCATAGGAAAACTCTTACCAGGGCTTTAATTGCCAGTGGTCTTGGGCTGCAGCTTATCTTTTAATGCAGGGAAGGCTTCTAACATCTCACCTATTTTACATGCTGAAAAGCAGCTGACAAAACATGCTTTTTGTGGACCCATCTTTTAAAGTGCAGGTGAGCATTCGTCTCTGAAAGTACCAGGAGGTACTTGAGTATCTTCTCAAAGCTTTGGTAAATAATGCCAATGTCATGCAGTATTGCCATTTTTACTTTTGTTTGTTTTTAATGCTGTCAGATTGGAGGGCAAAGTGGAGTGGGCAGGCCTCCAGTGAGTATATGCAACACGTTATGTAATTTATTTAGCTATGGCTGCTATGAAAGGCATGATAGGATGGATACCCTCGCTGCTCTCAGCGCTTCAGAGCCTTTGAGCAATCACAGTTGCTGTTGTCAAATGTAAATCAGCTGGGAAGCTCTTGCAGGAGACTTCATACAGGTGATGGATGTGTTCTTGGGAGCTGAAATCCATCTGCTTCGACTCTTTTGCTGCCTGTGCTTACTTGGGCATTTATTTTTTTTATTTCAGTGATGGAAACAGAGAAGCATAGATCATCAAGACCTGCTTGAGGCTAACCAATCTATGGCTTCCAGAGTGGGTGTGAGAAATAAGGCTGCTACAATCAATCTGGGAGTTTCAAGCATTGTAAAATGGAAACAACTCCTGTCTTTCCTGAAAAAGATCTTAAGAGTTCAGCAGATAGCCTGGAAAAGGAATACATCATGTACTGGGGCTGCTCTTTAGAATAGGTAAAAGGTGTAAAAGCCAAGATGGGGAAACTCTGGATGTTGTGATTCAGTTTAGACAAGGGAGGTCACACCAAATTGGAGCTGATTGCTCAGTATTCTATCAGTGAGTGTATTTTCATTAAATCCAGCAGCAAAGCAAGATATTCAAGAAGGAACAGGTTGCTGAACATGCTCTCCCTTTTCCATATGATACCATCAGGGGTAAGGTAACATCCTCTCCTCAAAGACAAGATGGGCTGGGTAAAGTAAATACATTTATAGTAAAGTAAACATGTTTATAATAAAGTAAATATAAACATATTTACTTTACTATACTATCGCTTACAGGTATTCTCATGTGTGTCTTGTTATGAATCACACTGCCTTGAAATGATGGACACACTTCTCCAAGTGCTCTAAATTACCATTAATTAAATGATGATTAATTAAAGCCTCCTGAAGAGAGCTGGGCCAGCACATACTCTGTGGTATCCGCTGAGAGGGTTTGTTTCCATGGGAAGGTTTTCAGGGAATAAGGGATGTTTTTAAAGCCTTGGCTTTGTGTTTCTTTCTTTGTCAACTTCAGCTTGTGTAGTGTTAAACTGAAAATCTTCCTTTAGGGCTGAGAGTAAGGTTTTTCTCTTGCTGTTTGTCTGTGGTGTTTCTGCCCAGGACAGAGACGGGATGGAGATGAGAGATCTCTGAAGTCAGGTCTTAGAGCATGAGGTTTATTGTGAAAGGGCAGGGGTGCAGGGGACCTGCTGGGAGCTGCCAGACACAGCTCGGAGCGGGTCGGAGAGCAGAGAAGAAGGATACAGAGTACAGAATAGAACAGAATACAGAGCAGAATAGAATCAGAATAGAATACCTTTTTTCCCGTTTACATCTCAATAAATCATCTTCTGTGCTGAATATTCTAACTTACATTAACCAATCTAGAACAAGCTACAAATCCTACAACATTTACATACAGCCTATAAGAATCATTGTATTACCATATGGCGTTATATTTTAAACTCTAAAAACTGCTTTTTGGACCCTCTGCCAAGTTGGCAGGGTCTGCTCTGACCCTTGGACCTTTCTGTGAGCAGAGGGTATTGTTTCATCAAAGGGGATTACCTTCAGTCGGCTATACCATTGTTTTTCAGTTGTTCAGTAACTGGGGTTTGGTATTTCAAAGCTTGTTTTCATCTCAATTTTGCCTAGAGTTTCCATACTCTCAGCATCTTTTGCTAGGTACTCATATTTATATGGCTTTCTTATTTCATTGACCCCAACAGCTGAGCTATTACTCTATTTATGTCCTATGTTGACATAACCTGTGGAACTTTGTTATTGTGAAGCAAAACTATTGGACTTTTGATTGCTTAGTGAGTCCATAGGCAGATTTAAATTTAGCACTAACAACTGCAGTGCCACAACCTCCTTTGTTTAAAGCTCTGAGGAAACTGGTGCATAAAAACAAGCATCAAGATAAGGCATAATTGAAGATCATTTCTTTCATACCTATCAAATGAAGTAAGGACTGAAAGCCTCCTTACAAATGGTGCTTGGTTATGTGCATTTTTTTATTTTTTTTTTTTTTTCCACTTTTGTAAGGAGGCAGACTTCTCTACATCTTAAGTTTTGTTTATTTTCTTATCTGAAGTCTTGTAATGTTTTCTGAAATAAATCTCTACCTGAGAAGTTAAAGAGATAGTAAATAAGCATTGATATATTATTTTGGTTCTTTTTGCATTGACATAATTAAAATCCTTTGTTTTTGATTTGAGATGTCATCTTGTTCAGCTCACTATTAAATTTGAAGTTATATTTATACTCTACGTAACCATAATACTGAGGAGGGAAAGATGTTAATCGTTAGTATAATTGAAATGGGGGGGAATTATTTCCTCTTCAGAAATCTTTTGAGATAGCTGAAGGTGTGCTTTCTCAGAGCTAGGCTAGGTATTCCTATTTTCTAAAAATATTTTAGCTGCTTTAATAAAGCCTGTGAAAACTCCTTCTGGAGGAAGGAGAAGTAGTCTCTTCATATCACAGGGAGGATAAAGGTTTGAAATAAAATAGACCCAAACCTGGATAATCCAGACCTAGGGAAAAAAATATAGGAGCAGTAGAGCTTTTAGAGAGTCTTGGGAAAAAGAGGAGTAGAATTCTTAATTCTGACAACGAAGGCTCCAAATGCCAGTAGGCAGAGGCAGACTGTGAGGTGTGTCTTAAAACTGGCATGTGGTTCTAGTCTATTAATGGCTCAAAAACTTCAAGAAATGCCGAGTAATAAATCACCTTTCTAATAGAATACTGTGCTCCTGCTTGTCTGGGGGCTTTGTGTGGTTCCTTTGAGTACACTGATATTAGAGTTTGATTTATATCAAGTCAACTTGTTCCTGAAAATGGAAAATAACCTATTGTGCATCTGAACCTGGACACACCTGCACACAAAATGAACCTCAGTTCTGCCTGTCTAGGTATGGTCTCTAATATGGTGTAAAACCTGACATGTTTACTTACTATTAAGTGGGGGTACAGGTCTTGCATAAACACTGTGGATTTGTGATTTTTTTTTTTAGTGTTTTCATTTTTACCTTCAATTACTTGCATACAAACTTGTTGCCATGAAGGTAACCAGTGTCTGGTGTGACTCATCATGGAAACTTGAGGGAATGTTTGGCTGGAATTTCTAACCTGTCAGCTCTATATAGAGCAAGAAAGGGTTTATTTTGTTTGGTCTCAGAGTTTGACTTTAAGCTGTAGTGCTCAGATGTCCTCAAATCACAGGGCTTTTTTCTCATGAAAAATAAGGGTCTCTTAACAATGCTCAGCGATGAATCAGCTGTGTGGATATCTGAATTTAACTTTCTATACTTGGAATTAAGGGCTTAACGGAAATGGCTAAGCTTGAAGGTTCTGCCAGGTATCTTTATTCAGAAGCAAGTCAGAAAATAATCTGAAAAGGGTGTTTGATTTTCTTTAAGATTACCTTTGTGACTTTAGCAATCATAAAAGATGCTGGAGAGACAAGAATGGAAATAGATCAGAAACCAATCGAGTGTGGCATCAGCTGTAACAATGGATTTGCTCTGGCTCCACCCTGAAATGAAGAGACCAGCAAAATTTCCCTGCAGAATGGCACCCTTTTACCTGGCACGGATATCCTGATGCCCGTCACATGCCAGGAGTAGGCATATTCCCTGTGGATATGGTTTGAGGTTGCAGTTTAGGGCACAGCAGGTGTCATTCCACCTGAAAGTGTCATTTCCTGAGCATTTTACTCTCAATTCTTTATATGGAAAGGATGAGAGAGGCATAGCTTTTTTCTCTATATATCGTCAGCACCCTCCCTGCTCTAATTTCCCATCAGGGCTGCTGGTTTATCCCTTTTTTCTCTAGAAAATTCTGTTCTCCCTGCTTTGCACTCCTCTTAGCTAAAACACAAACTTTGTATTTCCACAGCGGGGCTTGAATTGCTTCTTTAACTTTCTGGGTGGAGGAGGGAAGTCTTTTGAAAAGAATACGGGAACACTTTGTGCAGAGGGCTGGGTTAATAATTCAGCATTATCCTGGAGCACACTAGGATAGTCAGCAAGTATGTGATATTGAAGATTTGCCAGATACCAGAGCTCTGGATGACTGGAATATATTCTTCAGAAGGCTGTGAGATCTGAGTACACAGCTATTCTTTTCTATCCACAGAACTAACAAGTGTGTCAAAGCTGGGTTTTCCACTGCTCAGCTGCCACTTGGAAGCAAAACTTGTAGGAAAGTCTCACATCCTATTTGAGCACCTGGATTAGGAATGCATATTTCAAAAAGTGTCCACGTGTATTTAAAGTCATTAATTTTGGCATCTAAATATGTGGTGTTCAAGTGCTTGATCCTACCAGGCTCAAGCCTGGGATTAGATGATCTAAAACCAAAGCTAAAAACCCCACAGCAATGATGTGATATTTGTGATGGATATTATCACTAGGGTTTTTTTGCCATTTAATATGTTCTGGTCCTTTTAAAGTCAGGGGCCATGCACCTAACTGGGGGCAGTTCTTTGCCTTGCCTTGGCTGCTGTGAACTGGCTCAGGAGTTAGCAGGGAATGGAGAGGGGGTATTGTGCTTTCTGAGGAGCTTCAAGCCCAGGGTGGGAGACTTTCTATTTCTTAGGTGTCCAGTTTGAGACACTAGGTCAGGAAACTGAGAATATTTCAATCCTCAGATGCTTATGTATATAATTTCACAAAATACCTTCTATATGGAACACCCCCCACCCCAGTTTCTCCAAGGAATCTGTGGAAAATTTACAGCTGAACTGAGGTTTCTGGTTTTCTAGGTAATTGTCTCATGTATTTAATAGATATAATAGATATGTATGGTCTCCAAAGAATACACAGCTGTTCTGTTTGTTGTGTTTTGGGTTTGTCTTTTCTTTCTTTTCTCTTTCCTTTTATTCATGTCAATAGACCTGATATCTGGTTTGGGATGAAGGGGAAGAGAGGAATGTCATTCTCGCTGCAGATGATTTATTTTCTGTGTCTGGGACTAAAGCAAATATTTCTTTTCTCCTATTATATTTCATTCCTAGGGTTGAATCCAGAAGTGACAGCCTTCCCATTAGTGTGATTTGTGGCTGGTTTGTTTTCATTTCAAGGGCTCCTCAGCACAGCTAGCAGCAGCCCAGTAGGTGCTTTTCCACTGGATGCAAATCCAGGTGTGTTCTTGTCATTTTAAAACTTCACAGTTAAAAATGCAGAGGAAATATTCCCCCAAACCAGTTAGAATTGTATTTGCACAGTCAGAATAATGCAGCTTGCCTTCTCTTATCACACTGATCCTAGTAGCGGTGTTGAATCAGTACCAAAAAGAAATCCGGGGAAATAAATTTAAAAGTTCAAAGACATTTTTATCTTAATACACCACCATGTGATCTGGGATTATAGCAAATATAGTTGTGCTTCAGAGAAACCTCACCCTGACACATCCTGGGCTGGCAAAGTTAGTACTGTCTAGTGAGCAAAGCCTCTGCTCAAAATCAGTGTTAATAAACCTCAGATTTAATCTGGCCCATGCTGGACTTGGTCTCACGATGCTGCAGGGGCTCATGCCTGCCAGAAAGGGTGTTTTCCTTGTATGTGAAGATGTGCCAAGATACTTCCCACAGCAAGACTGGTTCTGTGGCAGCAGGAGTTGCAGAAGGGTAACAACACACATGCTGAAGAGTAGGAAAAATGAGGAGCCAGAGAGAAAAGTCCTGGCACCTGACAGGGGAAAGCCCTCAGAACTTGTCCCTCCTCCTTCTGCCAGGGTGCACAGCTGGGCTGGAAAGCTTAGGGTGCTTGGGGCTGGGCTCCTCCTGCTCTGTCTTCTGCTCTTACTCTGGCAGAAATGGTTTATTAAGACCAGAAATGACTGCTGGGCAGCCTCTGTTATAACAGCAGCAAGAGAAATTTAGATTTATTCCTCTTTCCCATCAAGCAGGATGGATTTAAAGTATCCATCTCCCCACAAGGCAATCTTTACCTGCACATTTCTTGCTTCTCAGCAGATGGCATTTATAGCACCTTATTAGTGCCTGGGTTTGGAGATTTCTTTAACACTGGGAACAAGTTATTGCTGCACATCCTTACTTTTCAGTGAACAAGGATTTTTGAAAATTGCTGTTTTGTACAGATGTGTGCATTTTTGGAAGGGACTTTTTCAGGATGCTCCTTTAACCCTGGCTGACTATTTTGGAGTCTCTGGCTTCCTGGCAGGGTCTGTGTGGGACATACAGTGCTTTGGTTGTGTGCTTGATCTTTTCCTGTTTCTTGATCTGCTACACTCCCTCTTCAGCCTTAGTGCAACACAGGTTCTGTTATTTCCCACACGGGGCATCCCAGGATGTGTTAATTGGTTAAAATGGTCAGAGAGAGCAAGAATCAGGGGCACTGGCTGGTCTGGTGATGAGACTGTAAAGGACTGCTAGAAAGCAGGGTTGAGGAGCATCATTTTTTCACTGCAGTAGCTAACAAATGCAGTGTCCCAAAATGCTGGAACACAACAATGCAAAATGACCTTTGCAAATAACTGAGGTGGCCTTGGTAGATCCCCATCTGAGGGACTCTTGGTGTGTTGACAAGGAGGAAGGAAGCCAGCATGAACCTCTGGTGCTTAAAATTTTCTCTGAAATAGTCCCAATGTTTATTGTAGAAGCGTGTGAAGCTATATTTTATGCCATGGCACTGTATTTTTACCCCTTTCAGTGTACAAAGCTTTGTCTAGACTAGGATTTATGTCACTTGTGTGATTAGCTCCTCGGTGGCTGTAAGCTCTAGCCTAGGTATGTATGTGTCTTTCATCACTTGCAAAGGCTTTGCCTTCCCTCCATTCCACGGGATTAAACTTGACAGGTTCAGTGCGTGTGGCAGAGCTCAGTTTTGACTTTTGTTTTGTTTTGTTTTGTTTTAGGGATGTTTTTATTCCCCTTATGGTATGGTGCTGATGCTATTTCTAAGGCAGAGCTGTGGACCCAGTCCCCACTTGAAGTGCTGCACAAACTGAAAACAGCATGAAGGTACCAGCTCCAAATCATTTGTAGTGTATGTAAAATGTGAAACAAAAATTCCTTCTAGACAGGAGGAGCACAGAAATTAATGAACCAATACTGGCCATGTCCTTGGCACTCCCTGCAGTCAAGCCACCATCCATGTCCTGTTTTGCCCTTTTGCCCTGACAAGGTGGTGGTCTGAGCAGATCATCCTGCCATCACACATTTTTATCTTTGTCAGGATAAATGTTGTGAGTAGTTGCATTTTTTTGATGCCACTGGACTGCTCAGCTCCGGTACAATTCAGCAGTGACCAGATAAGACCAGACTGAGAACAGCTGTAAGCGTTATTCTGTCCAGAACACCCGTATCAGATTTATCTTCCGGAGGGTTGAGTGGCATTTCTGGGGAGGTTCACAAACCTTCCTTTGTCCCCACCACAAGTCCTTCAAACAGCCTCCTTGTTCTCCTGGTGTGTTGCTTGTTAAGCAAATTAATTGATGAGAAGGGACGCTGTGGTACTGTTTGACAGGAGTTGTGGTTCCTGAGTTGCTCAGAGGCTTTCTAGCATTATCACTGGAAAATTCTAGATCTTCAGGAGATACAATGTGCCTGTGGCACTTTTGGTTCAGGTATCCATCTGTCCCTTTGCCCAGTTCCCTTATTTTTCAGCACACTGCTTGATTAGACTCTTAGGGATCTAAGGAGGCCTTCCAAACTGGGATGAAAACTTTTTGGAAATGCAGCATTTTCTAAATTTTTTTCCCCCCCACTTAGCTCAGTTATCACCAGATTGTGGAGTTTTATAGGTCTAATGGGAATTTCCAGACCTTGAGCTTCTGTGCTTCTTCCTCTTTGATCAGGAGGCAGGACAGGAACTTTGCAAATCCTATGTCAGATTTACCAGATGGAGCATTAAAAAAATATGTCTGTTCATATATAAATAATTTTGGGAACAGTAGCAGAGTTAAATATCCCTCCTTTGTTTACAAACTACAGTCAGGGAAAAAATCCCCATGGACTGGCTTGTAGTGAGGCAATGCTGGTAACTGCTGAGTAGGTGCTTCAGTTTTTCCTTTTCTGGGAACAAGATTCCCTCTTTCCCCAAGGTTGCTGAGAGAGCACATAAAACCCCATGATTTGGTCAAAAGTGGCTGAAGAATTAAATATATATTAAAATAGGTATATAAATAAAGTTTAAACCAGGCTGAAAGACAAGCTTTCAGTACATTTCTTTAGGAAATTTTGAATTTTATTTTCCGGTGCTGTTAATTCCCAGCTGTCAGCCAGGAGCCAAGAGATTGGAAAGAGCCTGGTCCCACAGGGAGGAGCTCAGCACAAATTTGAGTTCAGTGCCCCAGAACCACCTTCAAGGCAGAGCTTTTCCATAGTTTAGTGGAACACAGAGCTCTGGACATAATAAAATGTTGTATGAGATGTTTTCTGGTGCTTAACAAATATGGCAGCTTAAAAAATAGGTTTTTAAGTCTCTGGAGGGATTAAATCTGTGGTTTAGCCCATGTTTGTGATTTTGTAGTTCCCAATGCTAGTCTGATTCTTGCTGGTTCTAGTTACTGGAAATTCAGGCTCCAGTGCTTTCCAGCTTTTCCTTGAGGAATGCTTTCTTTGCTTTGCCTTCTCTGAACAGCCCTTTTTGCTTTAACTCGACTTACAAGTTTTTGACTGCGAAGCTACAAATAGCTGGAAGTAATGTTAAAATATTTAAAGCTTAATTTACTTGTAAAACCAGTAGATTCCCAAGCCCTGCTGAGGTCTACTCAATGATCTGTGTAATTTTTTTAGCATAACTTCCTCTCTCAAGCCTTCCTTCTGTGGTCTTCCTCCTGATGCTTTGGTTTGGACAGTTTTTTGTCCTGTGTTTGTGCAGCGCTTAACATAGTGGGATGCTGGGCTGTGAGTCTTGCAGGTGCTCCTAGGGGTCTAAAATGGAGGTATTTTTCTTTCCTCTTTGTAAATAAAACTCTTTAATAATAAAATAATAAATAAAACTCCTTTTCTTTCCTCTTTATAAATAAAATGTAGTGTGGAAGGTGTTTTCAGTTTGAGATTTATGCAATCAGCTCCATGCTTTTGCGTCTGGAGGAAAATCAGTGTGTGTTTATGAGAACTAAGTTCCATGTTGTCTTTTAATAAAGAAGATGTGACTGTGGTCCTGATTTAGAGAATTAAAAGGTATTGTTCTTTTTCTTTTTGTTTTCCCAAAGAAATGCATATACTGTAATGTTTTATAATGGATACAAAGTATTTTCAATGTTTTTTATTTACAGAGAAGTTGTTCTATTTTTGCCACCATCCATATGTAGAGTAATTGATAGCTCTACATGTTAAAGAAATAGTTTATTTAGAGAATCACAGGATAGTTAGGGCTGGAAGGGACCTCTGGAGAGCACCCAGTCCAACCCCCCTGCCAAGGCAGGGTCACCTGGAGCGGGTGACACAGGGATGCATCCAGGTGGGTTTGGAATATCTCCAGAGAGAGAGGCTCCACACCCTCCATGGGCAGCTGTTCCAGTGCTCTGCCACCCCCAGTGTAGAGAAATTCTCCCTCATGTTGAGGTGAAACTTCAACATGAGTTTTAGTTTATGGCTTACAGTTGTAATTAAACTAGTGGATGCTCACTACTTGTAAGTGAGGAACAGTGCTCCCTGGAAGCAGTTTTGGCCCTTCTGCCATCACTGTAGGGGCTATAAAATTGTCTTTATGCAATGAGTGTGGCACCTGCTCTAGCAGTAACTACCATGCATCTCTGCCTCCTGTCACCTGAGTGTGATGACATCACCTGGGATGTGATTCCTAAATCAGGGGAGCAAGGGGAGGAAAAAATGAGAGTAATACATGGAATGATGAATGCATGTATGTCACAGCATGTTAATTAAACAGCCTGTATTAGAGCAAAATGGCTGAAGGTGACTAAACTTTAGGAAAACTTTGGCATTCATTTTCTGAAGGAAGCTTGAGGGAAGATGATTTTCATGCCCAGTGTGGGAAGGTGGAGTGGGAAAGAGCAGGAAAGGCACTGCACCCACCATGGTAATCCACCAGAACACCAAATCCCAAGGGTGGGTGCACTCTCCTCTCATCTCACCAGCTTCAAAGTAAACCTGACTTTGGCCATTCCGTGTATTCTGTAAAGTCTGCCTTAACCTTCCCGAGATCCCTCTATATCCGTGTGTGAATCTGTCCTTCCAGAAAGCCTGGCAGACTGCTGAGATCAATAGCTCAGGTGTGTAGGTGCCCTGGGGCCTGAGGACTTCCAGAACTGTTTGGGTTTGAAACAGAAGGATGTGAACAGAAGTAAAAAGCCAGTAAAATACACACGTATATCCATGCTTGCAAATATCCTCAGGCACTGTTCCTTCTGAATACCGTGCATTTTTCTGCTAAGCAAGAGAAGGAAAAAGGAATATGTTCCAATTACTTTTGTTTGACAAAGAAAGAAAGCTTAATTTTTAACTGTTTTGTGTTTTTTGAATGATTTGCTGCCATGATTTTGTTAATCAAACACACAAAAAGATCCTGTCTTTTTATTGTGCTTCTAAAGGTAAAACCTTTGGCAGTGGGCTTACAAAATAGTGAGCCCAAGGTATGTCTCAGCTTTGAGGTGTTCAAAAACTAAATTTTTATTAGGATGCAGTTTTGTACAATTCTTGTCCCATGCCAAATGGGAAGAATTGGACTACTTGGTGCATTTTTTTTTTTTTTTTGGATCAAGTCAAACTGAGAGGGTATTTTTAATTTTTAATGCAATTTCTCTAGAGTTCCATAGTTTTAGGAACAGTCCGGTGGGAGAAACACACACACACACACACACACACACACACACACACACACACACACACACTCTCTCTCTCTCTCTCCATTACCTCCAGTCTGTCATGGGTAAGCACCTGACTCATGGGTTGGGCACGAAGGGTTACAGGGAATGGGGTGTCATCAGGCTGACTCCATGATCCTTGGTCCCTTCCAACTCAGGATATTCTATGATTCCAATCCCTGTACATCTACATTGTCAACTTGCTTGGTGATATTTTGGAGAGTTTTATCTTTTATTTGGATGCTAAATGTGGGGATTGGGAGGTCTTGTGAATGTCTCAGCATTGTTTTTCATCTTGAAGTCTCTACCCTTCATGTTTCTGGAGAAAATCTTATAAATGCTAATCTTTGATGGTAGAAAAAATCAAATGGCATATGAGAGAGCCAATTAAAATTCTATAATTTCAGAGTACTTGTATTGTGGTTGATGTCTTGTGATTTTAGGATATGTGCTGTATCCCAATACGTGAGGAAAAAGCAGGAACTGGAGGAAAATTTCACCATCTGAGCTTTTTTTTTTTTTCCCCTCCTCTACTCCTTGTGCTTATATTGGATGACTGCAGGAAAAAAAGGGTGGTGGTGGGGAATGTGCATAAGACACAGATTTGTTGATCACATAATGGTGCCAATTGTTCCTATCGGAGCAGTGAATGTTTCTGG
The DNA here is from genome assembly GCA_013399195.1 of Dicrurus megarhynchus. Taxonomy (NCBI): domain Eukaryota; kingdom Metazoa; phylum Chordata; class Aves; order Passeriformes; family Dicruridae; genus Dicrurus; species Dicrurus megarhynchus. The sequence goes on from VXAD01008595.1 coordinate 292,157, forward strand.
GACTTAATTGTCCTCCACAATGAGTAACATGCTCTGTCTTGTACTGGGGTAAATCAGCCTTTCAGAAGAAAAAATACACGTGATTTTTGTCTTAACGATCTGCTTTTTGTTGGAGTTGGTTCTTCCTTGGCATTATAAAAACGAGTGAAATAGCTTTTGTATGGATGCAACTTCTTCCCTTTTCAGAAGCAATTAAGATAATGCTATAAACATTTAAGGTAATGCAAGGAACTTCCCTAGGCCAAATTTCTATCTTAAGGGACCAAGATCATCCTTGAAGATGAAGACTTTCAGAAACACCCTATTATTCCATGGGAACTGGTATCTCTCTCCAGTTCAGTGGAATTCATAGCACTATTCCCAAGTTCTTTCAACCGGTTTGTTTGTTTGATAGATTAGTATTTACATTACGCTGCTGGAGGGCTTTTTATGAATTTTGGTGAGTTTATGAAAAACACACAGTGTATAGCAAACCTTACAAATCTTTAGTGAGATCACAACTTTGGCAAATTGTATTAATGCAACGTGTCTAGGCACCTTTAAGATTTGCCATAACATCATTTAGCTGAGTAGAAAACTCACCAACAACTGAGCGCTCATCACATTGATTATATGTTGCCAAATGATAATTGACCCTTCTGAGGTGTTTTATTTCTGATTATTGATAGTACCTATCTCTGCCTTATGGTATTTAGACTGCTGAAGTGGTAGGAGATGCTGGTGAAGGGAGGAAGGGATATGGATGATGCTGCATTCTAGGAATAGCAGCAGTGTTAAATATTTAAACCTGGCCCTAGCTCTGGTATCTGGAGTTAGAGATGACCTGTGAAAACCATAAAAAATGGGGAGAAATGCACTTTAGAAAGGCAACTTGGGAGCTCAGTTCATTGAATTTAAAAAGGGGATGGTGGAGAATTGTCTTGAACTCATTGTCCAGGAAGGGATGTGGTGAAAACGCGGTAATAGATGTTTCTTAAATTTCTATTAAAGTGCTGTCTGAAGCTTGGACTAGCACAAACCCGAGTTACAGTGAGTGTTTTTAACATGGTGTGGCTTTAATTGTCAGAACAGTTTGCTTACAGTTGTGTTGAAATGTTAAATGAACCCCTGGCGCTGTTCTTGTTCGAAAAATAATTAATTTGGGACAAACCTACAGGGGTCAGCCTTGAACACAGAAGCTCCATCTGGCTCCTGAGTTAGGCACTTTAACACACAGTAGAGACCCTGGAAGGAAACCTGTGCTCGTTCAGGAGCATCTCAGGAAGTCTGTCATTAGTAGACTTCTTAATTAGTACATCTCCCAGGGCCCTAGAGCAGCCGTGTGCGTGGAGCAGAGGATGTTAATTAATTTATCCTTGCTTACATGCTTGTGATGCAAATACACACAGTATTGTTGCTGTCTTATTGCACCAAGGGGAGAGGGGTGAAATCGCTTCTCAAATCTGCAGCACGGAGTCTCTTTACTCCCTTCTGTAATGGCAAGGCCTCACTCTGCAAAAACAACCCCTTCGGCTTTTTAATTCTCATCTGGGAAACTTGTTTCAGTGGCCATAACTGCTGAAATTCCTGGGTTTATATAGATGATCAGTTGTGATTTAGGACCAGAATCACAGGTACTTACGAGATAGGTGATTCAAAATCAGGACCTTTTTTTTTTGTAAGAACACACACGAGAAGGAAGGCTTCCCTCCTCTTTTTATTTTCATCTGTCTCCCCACACTAAGAGGATACTTCCCATCTTTTGGCTGTTCCTGTTTATTTTTCCTCCTTTCTCAATATATTAGTGTTTTCCTGTCAGAACCCATTTAATTAGTGGATATATGCAAGTGGGTGCATATATTGGTGTATATCTGCACGTGCATGCATTCATTATGCTTGGTTAAACCTCAGATTAAAAGTTAAGACCAACTGAGGACATTTTTCATATCTGAGACTGCTGTGTATCTGAGGGTGACTGGCTAATTTAGTAATTAATTATTGCACTGTATCTACAGAGTCACAAGGTGAATTTTTACTAAAACTGTTTTAAAGACCTGCAGCCCAAAAGTGTTGGTTACTCATTATTTACATGGTTCCAGCTAAAGACATTTCAGCAGCCGTGCATCTGGACAAATTTAATCCCAGGGGGAGGGATGGACTGCTTTTAAAGCACAGAGTTGGAAAATTGACAGGATGTCATGCTGCATAATTCAGGCCATCATTTTCTCTTATTATATTAATGGAAAAACTCCTTTGCATTTTACGTTTTGGGTTTTTTTTTTCTTCAGCAGCCTGATGGTGATTTTGTGGTGGTTGAGTGGTTGGTGTCTGATGTCAGTGCTGATGTTAAGTTATGACAAGGACGCTGAAATGTTTTTGCTCTCTCCAGAACAGGTTCCACGAATGGCAAACCTCCCACAGGGTAATTGTGAATAACATGCATGTACTGGGTACCCTGCTCACAAAATCTTAGGCCTATAAATACACCGTGTAAACCAATCAGACTATAGCGTTTTGACTAGCTGGGAGTGCTAGGGGTGGGGGGNCGGGCGTGTCTCCGCGGGGTGATATCTCTCTTACTTAAGGGATAAATTGTCCACAGACCAGGCGAAAAATCATCTCCCCCCTGCCCTTCTGTTTAATTTCTGGTGGCTCTTTGTAATGTAATGCAAATTTGTGTGGCTTTTGGCTCTTCAGCCAGCACAGAGTAGAGTAGTGCCACTGACTTCAGCAGAGCGGTACTCGTTGGCACCAGCTGAAAATTATGTTGTGCAGCTCTAATATCCTTATTCCTTGGATGTGGAGGAGGGTTATTTTGCTTTGGTGCCGTGCTGCAGATCGCGGGGCTTGCAGGATGCACCTTGGCTCATAAAGTCCAGGTCAGGATGCTACCTGGCAGGTTTGGAGCCTGAAGAGTAGCACCCAAGAGCCTCGCTTCACCCGCTGCAGCCTGAGCTCCTTTTGGCTTGGATGACTCCAGTTACAACCCTGGGAAGGGCTGTGAAATTTGAAATCCCGTGAGCTTGCCACCAGGGAAGGAGTTAAATTGGTGGTAAAAAAGGATTATCTTGAATAATGTCCTTCCCTGGTGGGCTGCCCGGTCAGGAGGGAAGGTGCTCAAGTGTTTGCTTTGCCTTTCGAACTTCCCAGCCTGTGGAAGGATGTCCGGAGGCTGAGGGCTTTCAAATGCAAAATGGGGGTTGTTAGTGCCTGCCATCCTCTCTTTAAAACATGGCTCCTTAACTGTGCCAGGAAAAGGGGCTGAGCACTGTTGACCCCCAAAATGCACTAAAGCCCCTGTAATTCATAGGGTACTAGAGCTTTAGCCCCTTCCCTGGTCTTTTTTGCCCCTTTCCTGGTCATTTTTACTTCATTTCACTGTTGGATCAATAATGGGAAAGTTAATTTGAATCTCAGTTGTGGAAAAACACTGAAACATACCTTATTGCAGACTGGGATAGGATAAAGAAAGCTGTCTAGTTTATTTTATTTTATTTGGGTGTTTTCTGTTGGTTTGTTTTTGTTGGTTTGTTTTTGTTGGTTTGTTTTTTGGGGGTTTTTTTTTGACCAAAAAGTGGGATTCTGGTGCCTAGCAGCAGTTGCTTAGGAAAAGAGAAGTAAGAAATAAAGTGTAACATTAAAGGATGGGATTTCTGTTTCTAATACACGGCAGGGTGAAGACTTCCTAAGCCAAAAGCTGTCTCTGATTCATCACTTGATCCCTGAGATTTGATCCCTGTGATGCAGGGACCCTTCATTAATTTGACTGACTCCTTTTTGACACAGTGACCTGTGCTGAGACCTTCCAGTTCTGTGCTTTAAAGGCAACCCCCTGAGGATTTCATTGCTTGCTCCCAGCCTTTACCCTGGGAGAAGAGAGGAGCACTGATTCCTTACCTTCTCTGTGCTATTTGTGATAGGACACACAAGGAGCTTCTATCATTTCTCTGATTTTCCAAGACTGGAAATTTCCTCCACTCACAGAGAAGTTGCTTCCTACCTCTGATCATAATTTTATCTTTTCCCTTTCTATCTTTTCCTACATATCTGAGTGCACCCTCCTTAATTTGATTTTTTTGTGTGGCATCTGAGGATGTGGCATTTAGGTGCTCAAGATGCCAGGAACACTTTTCTAGATGCCATAAAATCAATCAGTGCTGTTGCCTGCAGAAATTAAGTGATCCTCATGCAAACAAATTTTGTTCAGGATAGAGTACTTTAATTCAACATACTTGTAGCAGGGCCACGACTTGTTGCGACCTGGTATTTGAACAAAGCAATGAAAAGCAGTATTATGGACAATTTTTCTCAGAAGTCCTTCCTGTGCTGTTTCCGAGAATGGACTATAGATGTTTTTTTGGCAACACTTCTCCTGTCTCAGGTGTACCGTTTGGAAAATTACATGTCAGAAATGCCCAAACATCACTAAGCTTTGTGTTGGAACAATGTACAATATCAGTCAATAAATGCACTCTCTAATTACCATTTCCTTAATTCTTTTGGGAGAAAAAAGACCCAGGATGAAAAAAGGACGTTTGTTCTTTGTGTGTCTATCCCAATTAATTTTGTTATGTTCCCCAAGGTTGCTAACACACTTAAGAAGTGTCACAATGTCTGGCTTATCTGAACCAGCACTATTTTTATTCTTAAGGAATTTTTCCATGTATTCTCACTCTACCTTCTGTATGTGCCAAACTAAAAAAGTGTGAATCAAAGCCCTGCTGGATTTAGATTTGCAACAGTAAGTTGCCAAATGAAGTGACTTATTTGGAGCTCAGGAAGTGAAAGGATTAGAACTAAGAAGATGACAAGAGACCATGGTGATAGGAGATCTAATTCCCCCTATCCTGAGTAATACTGGCATTCCCATAAAGAAAGGTTTAGGGAATATCTCTCTGGGGTCACTCATGTTCAGGCTCTCAGGGCTAGGAAGGACCTGCTGAGATGTGGCAGCTGGACCCAAGAGGAGAGAACAATTCCCAGTCAGTGCAATGTGTTGTCTCCTAAGGCCTTTGTTAATCCTCGTAGCTACTGAAAATATGAGGAATGGGACATGGAAAGTCAAGTAAGACTTGACAGACTCTGGTTTTTGCGTGTTTTTGCTCGGTGCCATACGCATGCCCATAAATTTTGTGCCCACTGTGCAAACAAGTCAGTGCAGGATTAACTCTTTACCATGTGTTGTTCCAGAGGGTACCTCCATCACCATTTCAAGAATCAAATGTGTTGCTCTGAAACAAGGTGGCAAAATTCAAGTATGTTTGCACCTAGAGAACAAACCAGGGCATTACTAGCTCTGAATTTTTCTTTCTCCTTTAAGGCAGTTGTTTAGGAAAAAAAAGGCTACATGATTCTGTGGCCTTTGAGGTATGGAACATCCTACTGTTCCTCTTGAATAACGTTCTGTCCAATAAATATGCTGCCTGTTGGCTCAGCCAGTGAGATTTGCCACACATACACATGTGAAATGTGTTTCAAAGACTTATCTGTCAGTTTTTAAAACGATTTCCCCTCATTGTACCTTTCTGGCAATCAAGACTGCCTGATTTCCACGATAGCAATTTAATCTATTGTCTTGAGAATCAGGCGGATGTGACGTCCGGGTTTTTATCTTTCCTCTTAAATGGACAAGAGTTCCTGGCTTGTACAAAAACAAGAGATTTCAGACCAAAGCCATTCCAGTCCTGACTTCTGAAGCAACAGGGGAACAATGGTGTTGTAAACTAGAGGTGGAAACTGGAGGAGTTTCTTGCTCATGTGCAAGAGGAATCTTGCACAGAAGAAGGTACATTCATTTCTAATTAAGCCAGTGATAAAACTGGAGGGGGTTTTATACTGGCGGATCTTACTGGATTGTGTTCTGATTTGTTAGTGGCACCTGCTCCATTAGAACTGGGGGAAACTCCATCTGCAGTTCAGAATAGAGTGGGAGGTGGAAGGGGACTGATGGGAAAGGGTTTACACCTTGCCTCTTTTCTCTGCCTGCTCTGTAAAACAGAAGGGTTAACAAAGAACAGCAGTATCTGATTCATCACAATAACACTGTGCATGCACCAAAAATACAGTAGCAAGTGTGTAATCTGAGAATAATAGTGCCTACTGTTTTCTTCACCATTCTTTGTAGTTGCATGCCCATGCATTTGCCACTTCTGAGCTATCTTGCAGCCTTATGTCAATGTGGGATTTGCAGCATTCTATTAGACTGAGTTCTAGAATGGATCTTTCTTTTCCTGTGTTGTGTAAATAAGTCAAACTCAGTGTTTATTTTTGTGGCTGTGAATTGGACCTACGTAACTAATAACTATACCTGAAATCTCAATTTGTCTTTGCAAAATGCATTCTAGTCTTTAATTGGAGGGTTCCTTTAGGAAAAGGGGTGTCTGGTCATCTGGCATGAATGTATTAACTTTGGTACATTTAAGCCTCTCTAGTTGCTTATATGATCACTGAAATTAATTCCCTTGGATGGAGCTCCCTACAGCTTTCATCCTTAATTGTTGATGTTTTGCCACAGAATACATGTAGTTCACTATCTGCATGACCCTCCTATCCTATTATTATTATTAATTATTATTTTTAAAGGCCTGGTCATCCTGGAGGTAGCTTGTATGGAAAACAAAGGCTGATGTTTTGGTTGTAGGAGGAGGAGGCAAAGCTAAAACTGATTTTGGTGAATGAAAGTTTTCACCCTGGGTCTCTAATCTCTGCACAGTTTCCTCCTATTCCTTCTTGTCCCTTATCTCAAGCATGTTATCACCCTGAAATCAGTGGATTATGTGCTTACAATGGTCTGCCAAGCAAACCTGCTGGCTGGTGCAAAACCTGTATATTCTTTCTTTCCTTTCATGGGTGTTTGGGCAGGGTGCAAATCTTGTGCTGCAGAGGTGACTTCTACTGGAGCCAGGTTGGCTGAGCCAGTCTGGGGTGCTTCTTCACGTCAGGCTGGCTGAAAAATAATGCTGTGTGTTGAAGGGCTTTGTGTGCAGGGAGTTAACTGAGGGGAATTGGAATGTGTGTCTGTGTTGGGTTGCATTTCCCATGGAGGTAGCTCACTTCCCTGCCATGAGAAGTGAAAATGCGGGCAAAGAATAATTAATAACTCTCCTAGATTACCAAGGTAAAGCAGGATGGAAGGCAGCTGAATTACCATGGCTGTCTGCATGGATTATGGCTTTCTGAAATGTTGCAGAACCTCAATAATAATTTTCTTTATAAAGAAAGGATAGAAAATGATGAGGGGTTGTGAAACAGACTGTCCAAACTAAGAATATTCTAAACTGTCTTTTTTTGATTTTTAACAGATGCTTCTCTTGACAGTGCTGCAAACAAACCTACTGCTGGCCACTGTAATCACAGGTAAGAAGACAGGTTTGGACTAGAATATATTTTCGCTATTTTTTCTGTGAGATATGAGCCCCCCTTCCCCTTTTTGCCCATTTAATCCTGCAATACTGGCTCAGGGATTATTCTCACCATGCTGAAGGCATCAATAAAGTCATTCCTTTTGTCTGTGTACCTTGAAACAGGCACTGTGTCGAGTCCCAAACACCCCCTGAAGTCAGGGATGTTTGAACAAGATATGGGGCTGTCCTAATGCCCTATAGGCTTTAGTGGGATTGCAGGCAGGCATAAATGAACACCTGGCATTCCTCGAAGGATCAGGACTGAAATTACCCATGCAAGGTTGGTGGAAATAAAACAAAAAAAGGCTTTTCACTAATAATATGAAAAGAATCTGTGATCCTATGGAGGGCCGTGCCAGGCTTATGGTCTGCCTAGAAGCTACCAGGACATGCAATGATCAGCGGGGATAAATTCCAGCAGAGAAATTCCTGAACTGCAAAATGACTGCTTTAAGTTGCAAGTTAATGTTGTGTTTTGATATCCAGGGCTATCAGGTGCTTCACTTCAGGAGCCATCATTTGCCCGTTGCAGCCTTTTTGGGAATGATCACATCAAAACATTTGATGGTTCCTTGTACAGTTTTGCTGGGGACTGCAGCTACCTCCTTGCTGGGGACTGTCACAAGCACTCCTTCACACTCTTAGGTGAGTCTGAGCTGGGTTCCATCACTGGAAAAAAAGACAAGTAGTTGCCCTTTGTCAGATAGGATGGGCCACTGCATAAAAAGGGTCTTGGTTGGGTGTTTGTTTGTTTGTTTGTGGGTTGTATTGGGGTTTTTTGGGTCTTGTTTTGGAAAGTGGGATTACTTCTGAGGCTCCTGTTATCCCTTGGTAATGTAGCTCACACATAAGTAAGCTGCTGAGAAACAGGGATTTTCTTACTACCCCTTCTAAAAAGGAGAAGACCTTTATTAATTTTGAATTTTTCAGGGAAATGTGGCTGAGTTAAAGCTGAGTCCAGGAATAAGAACTATACAACCCCGTAGAATTAATTTTATCTGTAAGCTAAATCACACTAGTAAGAAAATTCCCACCTTCCAGGACAGAAGGCCTTGGAATTAGCATGGGCCTCTGCAGAGTTATTCTTGGGGATAGAGGTGATGATATATGTACCAAAACTGTATGTTACTTTCTATCAACTGCTTTGGTAGATGTTTTTATATTCACTAATAACTGTTCCGTGTTGGTCATAGCTTAAAATAAGTTTTTACTGACTACAAATTGTTCTCCTGAGTCCCAGAACTAAGAGTATTTGGTTGTGTCTCTTCTCCTCAGGTGATTACCAGGATGGGGAGAAAATTGGTTTCTCTGTGTATCTCGGAGAATATTTCAATCTTCGCCTCTCTTTAAATGGAGTTGTGATGCAGGATGACAAAAGGTACCTGTAGGAGCTATTATTCCAGCAGAAAACAACCTGATGGGTTTTGTGTGTCACATGCTGAGAGTTTCCTGTTTTTTCTCCACAGGGTTTCCATACCTTTTGCCTCCAATGGTATATTCATAGAGAAGGAGGCAGGTTATTATAAAATATCCAGCGATGAGCACAGCTTTGTGGTGAAGATTGATGCCACTGGAAACATTCAGATACTCCTTCAAGAAAAGCACTATAATAAGACCTGTGGGTTGTGTGGCAATTTTAATAAATTCCTTGAGGATGACTTCAGAGCTCGGGAAGGTAAGGTTACAACTCACTGATTGTATTTTAATGCATGCTCTGCACACTTTTCCTGCTGGGTGATTCAACAAAGGTGTTGCTGATCCAGCAAAATGTTTCTACAGAACTTGTCAGGTACCTCAACTTGGTGTGCTGAAAAGCTGTCTGACTAAGTCCTTTCATCTTCCTTTCTCCTGAAAGGAAACTGCTGTCACATCTCATTCCTGTGGAAAGCTCAGGCTTCTGAATGTAGCATGTTTAGAAACCTTGAAACTTCCAAATGCAAAGATAAAGCTACAGGTTAATTCATGCGGGGAGACTGGCTAGAAGAAGACCCAGCAAAAAAGCTGTGTGAAATACCCATTGATTCAACTTCTAATTTTCCATGAATTAGCCAAGAGGTAGTAAGAATGAATAATGTTGCAAGAGCAGAAGATTAAATTCCTTCAGCTTGCAGGTTTGGCATGGGATGCTGGTCTATAAAGGGGTTACCTTTTAATGACATTTCCCGATCTGTAAGGGCTGTTGGGTTGGGGGTGCACCTTCTATCACAGTAATTCCTGGTGAGAACGAGAGGCAAGACTGCTTTTGCTGCTTTGTACACCTTTGTGTGAAGTCTGTCAGTGTGGGTGAAGACACAGAGTTTTTGAAAAGCCCTGAATGAGACTTTGAAGGACTGGTCTTGATTTGTGGTATTGCAGTGTGTCTTTTAATTCTAATCACTTACCTGAAGAGGAGAAATTTGAAGCTAGGTAATACCTTAATATATTAGATTGATAAAGTGTGTATTAAAAATAAATGATACAGAAAAAAGAAAGGGGAGACAAAGCAGCTTGGAAAGGAGCCTGGCAGTGCTCCAGAGATGTGTCCTACTGGCACTTGGGATACATAAACATAGCTTCAGTGTACAGAAAAGAAAGAGATCTCATGGTATGTTAAAATGATTAATCCTCCAGCAATGTAAATAATAAGAAACAAACTCTGGTCACAGAATTCCTTGCCAGGATATCTGAATGAGATGAGATATGAAGTTTATGGCTTTTTCTTGAGACAGTAAATAGTAGTAAGGTTCTTAGAAAAAGCAGGAGCAAAAAAGGAGACTGTAATGCTTTGGATTGTTCAAATGTAGAAAAGGCCCCTCTGCTGCTCATATTTATATGCGTTTCATGCTGTATTTGTTTTACATGCTGGAGTCTGTATCCTCCCTCTTAAAAAAACCAGTCCCTTCACAGCCACAGATTTTGGAACGTAATGAAGTCCATGACAAGGTCACTGCTTGGAGGAACTGTAAAATAATAGCGAAGGTGACAGAGAAAATGTGTTCTCTGTGTCTCTTACAGAAGTCAGGGCTTTCCTTGTGTTCATCTGTTTATCCACCTGTGTGGATACACAGATCTGTGATTTTAGCCTGAAGAATAGAACTGTGTGTCAGCAATTCTGCCAGTTTTTCCAGTGATACAAAAGACCTTTCATTTAAACTAATTTAGAAGGAATTAGACTGAATTATGCTTGAATTTGTTGTATCAGTGAGGGACGTCACTACACCCACGCTCTGTTTGTCTCCTTGGCAGCTCTGCTGGTTCATTGGAGCGTTTCTTAACTTCCTCCAAGTAAATCAGTTATGGAATAATTCAGATAAATTTTTTTTTAATATACTGTTGAACCTAGCTTCCAGGTGGGGGGCAACACAAACAGCCGGGAGAGGTAACAGTCTTTAAACAGAAGAAGTAGGCAGCCTCTTGGTAGCCTGTGAAGCAGTTTACCCTTTTCTTTTTGCTGAAGTTTTTAATTGTTCTCTTTGCAGCCTGATTAGATCCCCTAAAGTTCAGCTGATCCCAGGATATGAGCTTGGTGGAAGGACTTGGGGATCTGAGGGCAGTGAAGGGTTACCTTAAGGTTGCCAGCAAACTGAACTGTCCTGTTGGTGTGTCCATTGCTTCCTGTTAAAACCTGGAATTTATCAGATTCGGGCCTCAGTTGTAATAAATCAGATTTCTGGGATGGATTTATATTGATAAGAGATGTTTAAAGATCTTTGAGCTTCAGAATAACATGCAGAGAAAACAAATGAAAATATGTTTTTCCCGTATTTTAGGGAAAGAAATTATTGTGGTTTATTAACAGAGTTAGTCCGATTTTTCCCTTAAGAAAGTGGAGTATGATATAGAATGTCATTGATTATAGTTGGATTGTTTGTAGGGTGGTGGAGAAAGAAGAGGCAAAACACCTGCTCTGTGAGTGGATATTACCACTTACAGTGAGTAAATAAAGGAGGCATGAACAGAAGGGTGTTTAAAACTTAATGAATACTGTAATTGCTTTTCTTTTCTCTTGATATATTTATACTCCAGTTCTATAATCTATTCAAATGTGCTGTTGTCATGATGCTCTTAGGACTCCTCACTGTGTTTTTAGTGTGGAAATGGAGAACTGATGAGAATCTGATGAGAGAATAACACACATCGTTTCTGTGTACACTTTGTGTGTTCAGCTGTTGAGGTCCTGGAGCACTGAGTGATGAGAATAAAGTGGATACCCTGGTAAATTAACACTGGTGGGACCCAGCTTTGAAGGCCTTAGGTGTTAGTTCTTGAACCCCCCAAAAAGCCTCTCCAGCAGATTTTGGAGTTCATAGAATATCCTGAGTTGAAAGGGACCCACTAGGATCAGCAAGTCCTGGCCCTGCACAGGACATCCCAACAATCCCACCAGTTTGTCCAAGTGCTCCTTGAGCTCTGGCAGCCTTGGGGCTGTGATGATTTCCCTGGGGAGCCTGTTCAATGCCCCACCACCCTCTGGGGGAGGAACCTTTTCCCAAAGTTGCAGACACACTGCCCTTCAGACAGGCTGGGGTGCTGAGTCACTGCCATTGACATGGTTCCTACAATAGCTCATCCTGTGGAGAAGTGCTCATGTCCTGTCCAGACTGACAAACAACATTGATTATATTCTATGGGCTTGCTTGTTCATTGGATATGGTAGCAAAACCAAGCCAAACCTTGAGAGTTTGTTCTCACACTTTAAGCATAACTAAACTATAAAAAGCAATGTCTCGGAAGCTTTCTAGGGTTTTTGTCTGGTCTTTTGTCTGTTTGTTTTTCTCCTAGACCCTAATGAAGGGTTTTCCCTCTGGTTTTTCTTGCCAGGTAAGGTCTGGTCCTTTATGGCCATTCTGAGAAGGCTTCTAAGACCTGCCAGTTGAACAGGCTCTGCTTTCTGACCTCAGCATGCACTTCTAACTGCCAACCTTTGCTCAAATCAGAAACACAAAGCTGAGTTCTTTCTAGCTGCTCAGATACCTATTTGGCCACCTTCAGCCCATGGCTGTGACTGTTCTGACCATTGTCACAAGCGTTTTACAACTGGGGATTGAAAGCACAGGCCAGAAGACATGGCTTACATAGCATGACAGAGGAAATCTGCCACAGCTCAGGCAATTTGATCCTGGAATCTCCTCGGGATGTGCACACAGGAGCAGGCTGCTGAATCCCCTTAGCCCTGCAGCATGTGAGTGGTCTCAGGGCGTGTTCTTGCCCTGCAGAAATGGTGAGGGAATTCCTTCCCAGTGAGGGAGTCTGCCTCACAAAGCTGCCGGAGCTTATCTGTGTGCCTGCAGCCTCAGTCTGTGCCTAATGCTCTTATCACAGAGCCATTAAGGCTGGAAAAAACCTCCAAGATCAAGTCCAACTTTTGGCCAAACATCACCTTGTCAACTAAACCAGGGCAGTAAGTGCCACATCCAGCCATTGCTGTGATGGGTGCTTGGATGTCTGGGTCGTCCTTGAAGTCTCAGTGTGCTAAACAGGTCATTCAAATCCAACACAGGGATATCACTCCATCATTTTCTTATTTGTGCATGTCACACACACTTAGCATAATGGAAGGAACAAAAAAAAATCCCAGCCCAAATTAACCCAGCATCCCATTATGTTTTTCTTGGCACTGGCAGGAAGCAGGTTTCTGGGAATCTGGTATCCAAATTACAAAGATGTTTATGATGAAACAATATCCATGGAGAATTTTGGATAAAGCCTGCTCCAGCTGCCAGCAACATCCTCCAGCCTTAAGCTCCTGAAATACAGAATATATGATGAATATATATATTCACAGGAGAGTCAATAAAGGTTAAACACATAGAAACAGGCAGTATCTGCAAGGAAGAATCTGGTATTTCAGGTTTCAGAAGTAGTGTAGATATATATGACTGAATATGTGACTTCTCAGTGTGTGGTACCTGGCACCAGAAGCTTTTAAAGCATGTTCCAAACTCACAGTGATAGTAGTGCAGTTAATAAATATTTTAATTTTTTGCCTAAGAAAGTAAACAAAAGTTTAGGTCATTCTGAAATGCAAATTTCTTGGCATTTTAAAGGATATCAGGAATTTGATTTTAGGCAAGTTGAAAGCTTTTGTTTAGGCTGTGTCGGTAATCTCATTTTCAATTGGAAGTGAAGGGAATAGATTCCCACAGCAATTACAAATGGTACAGGTGAAGATGACTTGTGTTGAGGCTGTCTTTGTTTTAGGGCATTCATCTGAGATGCCAGAAACCTGCATTCCTAACCCCCTGTGCTTCATTCAGGGTCTGGAATTGAAGTTAGACATTTCTGTTGTGAGGGGTGTGGCTGCGTCACTAGGCTGTAGAGTCTTGGAGATGACTCTTTCCCTCTCCTGTGTTCAATATTATTGATTTTATATTCATTGAACTGGAGAGGGCAGGAGAGATTTTATAGCCTGTGACTTTGTTATTTCATATCATTAATTTGATGCAAACTATGGATCAATTTTTGGGCAGCCTTACCAATAGTATGGCTTGTCTGGAACCATGTAAAACTGTGTAAAAAAAAGCCCCCAAAACAACAAACAAAAAACCTACCCTAACAAACAAAAACCCCTCATTGTCTGATAAATAACCAACATGTGAAAGTTGGTTATTTACCAAGTAAGACTCTATTTACCAATCAAGGCTCACAGGACTGTATTGTCTTGACCAAATTCTTGCATTTATTTTATAGATGAGTTAACTGACCCTGGGAGAGTTATCTGATGGGCCTGTGGCCATATGGCAAATCTGCAGGAGGTCCAGGGAAGGAGGTCAGGGTTCCTGCTTCCCGCTCGCTGCCTGGAGCACGAGGTGGTTATTCCTGATGCTTTGCTTGCCTGACCATCAGTGTCAAAGTAAACAAGTTGTTGCCAGTTTCGGATTTCAGAAGGAACTGGTGATTTGGAGGCTCAGATAATCGCAGTGGACACAGATTTTTCTGTGAAGAGTGAACATCGCTCTTGAGCAGCCAGTTTACATGCTGGGATCTGTCTGTACTGTGGTACATATCAGGCACCAGTTCCTCAAGCACTTGTGTCCAAATGCTTTGTTTTCATTATGTTTTGTGACAACTTCTATTTTCAACACCTTTCCTGGAAGTCTTAGGCAAAATAAATGCTTCAGCCAAAGTCCCACCCAGGCTGCATGGAAGGTTTCTGGGTGTAGGGCTCTGATGGAGTTGTTTCTGCAGAATCTTGGGTGCTTCCAGGAAGAAGAAGAGGTGATCACAGAAGGCAAAGCAAAACCCTGCTGTGCAGCAGACGAGGGCAGTCCCACTGTGTCGTGGGATTGTAGTGCCAGATTATGTTGACAGCATCACCTGCCCACTTAAACTCCATATTATTTTTTAGGCTGTGGTGTTGTCCCTTCTACTGCCTTTCCTCTTCTCCCTTCTTGAGGTGTTCAGCAGAAGGAAATGGAGGTGTCAGGTTGGAAAGGCAGGGGTGTTGGCAGCTGCTCTTCCCTCTGCCCAGTTGTGCAGAGCCAGAAGGTCCCCCCTGAACCTCCTTTCTCCAGGCTGAGCCCCCCCAGCTCCCTCAGCTGCTCCTCACATGACTGACTCTCCAGACCCTTCACTTACTTGAAGTGTGAGAGACAGAATATAGCAAACAAAGAATTGAAATCACATAATGCAAATGTTGCATAAAAGAACTGCATAAGGGGTATGCATATAAGTAGCACAGAAGAAAAAAACTTAATGGAAGGAGAGAAATGAAAAAACAGGTGACCAGTATTTCAGGGCCAACTGTTGTCCCGACCTTCAAATCTCAGCCTGTGAGTGAATGAGCCTCTGGGGGTAGCTGCCAGCAGGAATCCTGGCATGGATGCGCATCCAGGGCTGGAGAAACACTGCTGCAGAGCAGAGCCCAGCTCCTGTTACACACCTGCTAGGGAAAGGCTGCCTTACTGCAAACAAAAGGGAATATATTCAGTTTGGCACCTTGCTTCTCCTCAGGCTGGCTTGCAGTTCTGTTTTAATGTTTATAGTATGTGGTAAGCTAGAGGGTTGTGTTCTTCTTGTTGCTGCACTTCTTTTCTTGTGCTAAGTCCTGCCTGCACAGATGAAAATTTTGTGCCTTTTACCCCCTTTCCCTGGGAGTCTTCCTACTTTGATATCTGCTATGGGCTTAATATATGCTACCTTTAAAAGCCCCTAATTTCTAGTTTACAGAAAAGTCTACAGGTCTTAATACCCTTGCCTCAGCATCCTCAGTGCAGTTTTCATGACTACCCCATAGTTTAGGAACAGTTTGAGTGGTCAATATATTCCTTGTGTTTGTACTAAACAGGGAGCTCAATGGAATCTTTATTATATATATGTGTGTTATTAAATATTCTATAGGTATATTTGGGAAGAATTTCTTTTTGGTTTCTTTTGGTTTTCAGATACAGCCAGGCTTGTGTTTCAACATATCCTCTGCATAAGGTGTTGGGAATGCATTAACACTGGCAATTGATATTCTCACATGCAACACAGCAGGGTTCTAAAAAGCAACTGAGAGTCACAAAATTAAGTGTTTAGCAGGTACCAACAGTAGGAAGCAGAGATAGTCCTGGAATCAGCAAGGCCATGGGTGGCTAAAGAGGGTGGAGGAAACATTCCCTCTCTGGGAGGATCCCCCTTCTCAGAGGGATGGAGCAAGAGCAGCAGAGAGGTGGTTTGCATCTCCCGGGAAGTTGCAGCCATGCAGACTCATTCAGCTTTGCTTTTATGCAAAATGGATGCAAATCTTGCCAAGCCTTGGCGAGGAGCTGCTTGTCCTGGGACAGAGGAGTGTGTTTCAGGATGCCTTACCCAGGAAGAGGATGGGCCCAAACCCTGATGGTGCATGTTAAGCTTCTTTGCACCCAAGATTTAGTTTTGGACAGGAGAAAAATCAAGGCCAGCTGGGATCAGAAGTGCTAATGCTTTCTTTGACTAGGGAAAGCAGCTGGGTTTGTTTGCCTCTCTGATATGTTTTGTGTTTTTTTGACAACTTTTAAGTGTTAGGAAGATGTGCAGGTGTGCTTTGGCTTCTGCAGATTGTAGCTGACCAGCAGCAACTCCTGCCATGTTCATGCAGGTGTGAGGGAGGTGGGAGCTGCCTTTGGCAGGCTTCAGTCTGTCCTTGAGCTCAGAAAGGTCCTTGGCAGAAGTAAATCCATATCACTGGTAGTGGCTTTCCTACAGTCAATCTGGAATAAAAATCCATTTGATACAACAGTTTTTATTTTTAAAGGCAGCTTTTGGCAGACTGTCACCTTAATAGCAGCCAATAATGCCCACTTGTTGCTGAAACCCCTCAAATAGCCATGTTGCTTCTCCTCTTCTTCATTCCCAGGGACCCTGGTGGGGAACAGTTATGATTTTGCCAACTCCTGGGCTTTGCACAGTGAAAACAAGCGCTGCAAGAGGGTGCAGACTCCGAGCAACACCTGCAACATTTCATCTGATATGGCAGAGAAGGTTGGTGCTGCAAGATGCCATTCTGGTTTCAGTCCTCCCCTACCTGAAAGGCAACTCGCTTGCCCTTTGGCAGGAGAACACAAATCACAGAATATTTTGAGTTGGAAGGGATCCATACAGATCACTGAGTCCAACTTCTGGCCCTGCACAGCACACCCTGTGCCTGAGAGCATTGTCCAAACCCCCCTGGACCTCTGGCAGCCTTGGGGCTGTGTCCATTCCCTGGGGAGCCTGTTCAGTGCCCCAGCACCCTCTGGGGGAAGAACCTTTTCCTGATGTCCAACCTAACCCTCCCCTGACACAGCTCCAGCCGTTCCCTGGGTCCTGTCCCTGGTCACACGGAGCAGAGATCAGTGCCTGCCCCTCCTCTTCCCCTCGTGAGGAAGCTGCAGACTGCAATGAGAGCAGTGCTTCCCTGAATCCACATCTGTACCTAACATGGTACTCCCTCAACAAGTGCTTAGGATGAGAGCAGCAGGAGACAGCCATGCTGGGTGTCTATGGTTTGAGAGAGCTGTCCAGAGCACTGATCTTGCTGCTGCACTGGAACAAGCTCCTCGTCCAGCCTGTCAGGTGTTACCCACAGGGCTGATGGTGGCTGTCTGTGGCTCCTCCTGTGGTGCAGCAGGCAGAAGGTGGAAGTGACATGTCCACAGCATTGGCTCCTGCTGCCCGTGGGTGCTCCCCAGGCTGGGGCTGGATGCAGCCGTGTGCTTGTGGTTCCTGAGCTGATAACTGTGCCTTCCCTGCAGTTCTGGCTGCTGCTGGCAGGAGGATTTCTGCACTGGGCTTTCCAGCTGTTGCTCCATGTGATTGTTCTTTTAAAACAACCCTTTCTGCTTTTTATTTTGTTAATCAGGTTGTATGTTAAAGGTGTGGAGAAATGACCTTGGAGGCTGCATTTTATGACTGATGCTTTATTCACGTGGTGTTGAGAAAGGAACAGTTTACTCACTAGTTAGTGAATGCAACTTTTCTCTCACACTGAACCCTACATGTTCTTTCTAAAACCATAACATATCTATCTATCTATATAACCACCTCCCCAACCCCCCCTCCCAAACATCAAACAGATAAACAAAGAAAGCAACAGCTTGTTTCACGTGAAGTATGAGTTACTACCAAAGAAAGGATGATGTTACTTGGGAAAGGTGTGTTTCAGTGATTCCTGTAGAATGAGGGAGTTAATTCTCGTTCTGATTGTGCCAGCAGGGAAGCATCAGTTCTGAAGCCTCCGTGGGCACCGCCTCCCCAAATAATATTTGTGAATGTCTTGCAGTTTATATAGTTGGGAGTCAGCAGAACAGGGAGATGCTCCAGCCAGGCTGTTTTTTGACAGAAGAGATGTTTTCTGTTGGTGTTCCAAAAGCTGTGTCACCAGGCTATTTCCCTTCCCAGAAGTTCCTTCAGCTACGCATACAGATAGTAGTGCTGATTTATTGAATAAACACAGAACTGTTTGTCTTGGCCAATTCTGTGACCCCCTTTGCTGCATCAACCTTTTTCTTCTTGTCTTTTATAAGTACAAACAAGTTCCTTGTTTCCCTTAGACAGGGTGTGGATGCAGGCAGATGGTGACCAGCTCAGGGAAGAAAGTAGGTTTGAATATTTACTTCAGCATGTGGTGTTAACAGGTTATGACTGTCATGGTAAATTGAGCCTTCATCCCTTGAGGGGTTACAGCTGATTCCATGTACTCTGCTCTAAATCAGAATGCTTTCCTGGGTGCTAGGTTTAGATTTATACCAGAGTAACTGAGGCCAAAATGTAGTTGTTAGTTTCTCATTATTCAAGTCCTGTAGACAGGTACTTGCTGAACTAGACTGAGATAGTTTCTCAAGAGTAGTAGCACTTCCTGCAGCATATCTGCTCTCCAGGTATCCTGAGTGCTGGTTTCCCAGCTACCTGGAAAAGGCTAACTAAGAGCTGGACAAGTTGCAAAGTTCTGACTTTTTATACTTCCATTAAGCTTTTGGATGGGGATGCTTCAGCTGTGTTGTGAAATTCAGTGAAGGATGCTTGTGCCCCTCAGCATCTCAGCCTCACTACCTGCAAAAGTGGCTGAGGAACTATAGCAGTGATTTCGGGTCGGAAATCTCCAGCTGATGTTTCTTGCTTGGGCAGAGCTGGTGTGTGTGGGGTGTTTCTGTCATGGCTGGGGCTGACTGAACACCTGACTTGAGTAAAGGTGCGTGGTGCCAAACACCAAAGCATGAGGGGTTCCAACCTGGCTGAGGCCTTTTGAGGGACAGGGCTGCTCAACAGGTCATGGAGCTGCTGGAGCCAGTCCAGAGGAGGCCACCAAGGGGAGCAGAGGGATGGAGCAGCTCTGCTGGGAGGAAAGGCTGAGGGAACTGGGATTGTACAGCCTGGAGAAGGGAATGCTTTGGGGTGACCTCATTGTGGCCTTGCAGTGCCTGAAGGGAGCCCACAGGAAAGATGGAGAGAGACTCTTGACAAGGGCCTGGAGGGACAGGACAAGGGGGAATGGCTTCACACTGACAGAGAGCAGGTTTACATTGGATATGAGGAAGAAATTGTTCCCTGTGAGGGTGGTGAGGCCCTGGCACAGGTTCCCCAGAGAAGCTGTGGCTGCCCCATCCCTGGAAGTGTTCAAGGCCAGGTTGGATGGGGCTCTGAGCAACCTGGGATAGTGGAAGGTGTCCCTGCCTGTGGCAGGGGGGTGGAGCTATCTGGTCTTTAAAGTCCCTTTCAACTCACATCATGCTATGATTCTTTAAACCTGGTTACAGTTCTTGAGAAAGGGTAGTTCTTGTGATGGGTTGTGGTCCCTGGAATTTTATCTGTTCAGGCAAGTTTAGAAAGTGTCAACATTGCAGCTGAGGCTGGGGAGTGGCATGCAGGGTGAAATCCAGTCTGATGGGTCGACTATAACTAATGTGGTTTTTGTGCAGATCATGTTAAATATTGATGCTTTGTGGATAAAGTTTTCTTTCCCACAAACTGAATGAAATTATATTCTCTCTCATGTGAGTTCATAAGCTCACAGCATTTAACATTGCCTTAATTTATTCACTGTGCAAGAATAAACACAGCACTATTAATAGAAGTCTGGCCAAACAAGTGCCTGCTGAAGAATGTAGGGCTTTTTAATAGTGTGCTTTGTTTGCTTGCCTCAGCTTCAGGAATGTAAATCTCCTTGGTCTCCCAGCCTCCCTCCCTGCCAGGCAGTCAGCTGTTAGGTGAGGGAAACAACAGCTCTGCTTCAAGGCACTCCTCCCACCCCAGTGCCCCCACACTGGGTAGGTTGGTGGTTTTCTTTACCCTCTCTGTCTGCCTCGCTCCCCAACCAACAGCATCCTTGGAGAAATGGCTTCTAGCTTCTTTCAGCAGGAATTGTAGTGACAGGATGAAGGGAAATGGCTTCAGACTGACAGAGAGCAGGTTTAGATTGGATATGAGGAAGAAATTGTTCCCTGTGAGGGTGGTGAGGCCCTGGCACAGGTTGCCCAGAGAAGCTGTGGCTGCACCATCCCTGGCAGTGTCCAGGCCAGGCTGGATGGGGCTCTGAGCAACCTGGGATAGTGGAAGGTGTCCTTACCCATGGCAGGGGGTTGGAACTGGATGATCTTTAAGGTCCCTTCCAACCCAAACCGTTGTATGATTCTATACAGTGGAATCAGAAAGCCCTGCTGGTCCTTTATCTGCAAATACTAAAAAACTTAAAAAAAATTTTTTTTGAGGTTTTTGTCTTGTTTAATGGCTCTGTGTGTCAGCTGAAAAGTCTTGAACCAGCTCACACTCTTACCCCACTGTTGCCAGGGCCTCTCCCTGCCCTCCACCTCTAAAACACACACACTTAGTGTGATTACCTGCCTTGCATTGGGATCCAGAGAGCATTCCAAACTGGGCAGTGCTGGAGGGAGGAAGAAAGCCTTCCAACCAATGTCCTGCCCTCTGCAGCTGCTGTTTAGTTACTGAAAAGGAGCTTCACTTCATTGTCTGATCAATTTTTTCACTGGTTTAGGCTGTTCAACAAAAAGTACTGCAATTTAACAGTCTCTAAGATGACCAACAGCATGGGTAACATGGATCTGAAAGTATAAATGGGTGATCTGGAAAACTACAGCAACAAGGCAGCCTTGAAAACAAAAATGTGTCTGGTTTAAAGCACTGCAATTGATTATTGCGTCCTTATACATTACCTTTATTTTCTAGATTTCACCTCTAATAGAAATGGTGTGTGGAGGCCAGACTTCACTATATTGTTTCCTTTTTTCTTCTCTTATTAGGAAATTATACCTATAGTATGTTAGATGTCAAAGTTCTTGAAATTAAAATTCTGCTAATTTCTGCTTTTCCTGAAATTCAGCTCTTAACTGCGGTTGGTAAGAAACAGTTCCCCCATTATCCCGTGTAATACTTCCATATGTAATAAAGACATAGCATTCATTCCCAGATGGGAAAAACAAGTAGAAATTTTCAGCTTTGGACCATAATTTGTTATGGTTGTGGTCAGAGACAGGTCCAGTAAAGGTCCAGAGGTCCAGCCCTGTCCCTGGAAGTGTTCAAGGCCAGGTTACGTGGGGCTTGGAGCAACCTGGTCTGGTGGAAGGTGTTCCTGCCCATGGCAGGGGATTGGACTAGAGGCTCTTTAAGGTCCCTTCCAACCCAAATCATTCTGTACAATATGTTAATACATTATAGGGGTGAAAATGAGGCCCACTATATCTAAAATCTCATTTTTCTTTATCAGATTAATCAGCATTCAAGGGAGGTGATTCCTTTCAGTTGTTACTTAGTCTGCTCAAACATACAGACAGTGTTTGGTGTACTAAACATACTGGGTTTGCATGCTTTTTATTTGGAAAGATGGGAGAGTAAACCTTTCTCCATGAAAAATGTTCTCTGAAAAACTATACCCAGTTATGGCACCAAAATTTACCCTTCCTGAGTGTTCTGGAGAAACCGTATGCGTACCTACACACCACAGGGTTCAAATTCAGGGGAGCAAGAGGTTGTCTCTGATTTCTTCTGTTATTTTTTAGGTTCTGTCTCTTTAATGGTAATTGTTAAGCTGCAGACAAATGCAGTTCATGCAGCAGCAGCAGGAAATGCCACAGAAATGGGAAGAATGTACAAAATTCCACCTCCAGCTCTGTGTGGTGGGCCCGGGGCAGAAAGAAGGTCAGCAAGTCTTGTGGTCACTGAGGGTTGCCAGTGCCAGGACCCCGCCAACCCATTTAAAGAAACATTTAAAATAGGACTTGTGCAGAAGGGAAGGGAGGAATTTTACGACCTTCACCTGCATTTCAGATACTGCAGTCAGTCCTGCTAATTTTAATCTTGCTGCCACCTTTAGTCTAAGCACTGTTTCAGGCTGAGGCTCCACTCTTCAGGTTGTTGGGTTTCAACATTTCTTTGTGCGGAGCAGCTTCCAGGGCTGGTTCTCCATGAGCAGGAATGTTACAGCAGTGGCTGAGGCTGCCAATATCTAATACTCACCACTGTCCTCCAGACTAAAGAATAAGGACCCTTCTTAGTCCAGCTTGACCACTGAGTTTTAAAGAAAGGAAGGGGTAAAAATAGAAATAAGTTGCAGAATGGTTGGAAGGGGTCATTGAGTCCCATTCCCTACCTCCAACAGGGCCATCCTAGGTCAGCCTGCTCCACTTGGAGCAGTGGTCCTCCAAGTGGTCCTTGTCCACTCACATTTTGAATATCTTCAAGGGTGGTGGTTCCATACCCTCTCTTTGACCACCCTCATGGGGAATTTTTTTTGTTTTGTATCTATGTGAATTTACCCATGTTTCAGCTTATTTGTAATGACGGTTGAGATATGTCTGAAAGATGGGAAAATTTCAGCTATAATTTTTTGTATAATGTCGCTGGAAAATCTGAAGAAATTTGAATGGCAAGAAAACCTTTACATAGAGAAAATGAACTGTTTTTTGCTTTTCAACATATATCAGTTGGTTTCTAGATAATCAGCTAGAGCTCAGCCTTTAGCTATGCTGTTACTGAACAAGTCCAAGCCCAAAGAACTAGAAGAAAAGAAAAATGGGTTAATTTTTGTGTGTGTGTAATCTCCTTTATTTTTTAAGTCACTTTCCCATCTAAAATGTTCCTTTCAGTGGAATATACAGTCTGAGTTTATCTGTTTGAGTTGTATTAACAGGCTATTACCTTAAGAAACCTCATTAGCTCAGCCCCTAAATGGGATTGTTGCATATACTGGTTTTCTGCTGCACTTGATACTATCTGGATCAAGGCTTTGATCCAGGAGTTGCTGTACTGCTCATCCTCTGAATGGCTCTGAGCTCACTTTTGGTTTTATCAGTTTCATCTCCAAGCACTGCTTTAATAGCTTTTTTGGCTGCTTCTGTTGTTGTTACTTCCACCCTTAGGGCACTTTTTCAGCTTTTTTGTACTTCTGTGTAGTCTTAGAGCAGCACCAACTTCCATTTATGTAGTTCCTGCTCACCCTCTTCTAGTCTCTTCTTTTTTCCCATCTGATTCAGCATGGTGGGTGCTGCCTGGGCATCAGAATTATCCCAGGCTGGAGCTGAATTTCTGAAGGCCCACCATGTCTCAGCACTGTTTTAAGTTCCCTGAGACCTTTCTCAGAAATGTCAAAACCTCTTTGCACGTGTGGTTGTTCCCTGAGCCCTTTGCTAAACTTGGAATAGATTCCCAATGGACTAGACATTTCTGGTTGGTTTGTTTTCATAAGCAAGAAGTTCTGTCTTGGCTCAGACATGTACTAGCTTGAACTGATCACCTGAACAAAACACCCTTTAGCCAAAATAAAAAGGTATTTTCTACTCAGCAGTTTTCCTATACAGGCACCACAGCTGCCATTCAGAGAAGACATCTTGATTTTTCCCTGTGGGGTTTCTTTGCTCTCCATTTTTCATCTCCCAAAAAATGAGAAAACAAAGTGCTTTTTAATTTTTTTTTTTTTTTTTTTACACAGCAGCTTGTATGTGCTATCACCTGAGGTATGTGTAAGGTTTTTTGGAAGTAATGAATTGTTACTGTGAACTACACTGAAGAATATGCGCCCACCCCACACCTCCAACCTCTGCAAAATACACCATGGTTACATTTGCTTACATAAACCACTGACAAATAAGTAGGAGAAAGTTATGTTTCAACTCTTTGTTGTGCTGGGGTTGGATCAGAAAATCGTTTTTCTCACTCACCTAAACTCAGTGCCATCCTTTCAGAAAGTTGCACTGAGGACCTCAGACTCATTGAACTGTGACAAAGTGTGCACAAAAGAGTCTATTTGGGAGCCTTCCCTGGAGAACTTAATCATACACTAAGTTTTCTTTAGGTTTTGTTTCACATACAGTTAAGTGTCCTCTTAGGTTTCTGCTGTCTGAAAGGAGAGGTCTTGATACCTTCCTCCCACTTCCCTGTGCTGTCCTCCCCTCACACTGGCTGTCACCACGCTGATTTAACTCAGGAGAAGAGCAGAAGAAGTTGCTTTTCTTCCTTGGGCTATTGTTCTCCTATTTATCTGAGCTAAATTGACCTGTCGTGCATTGGACAAGCCAGCAGGGGTGACCGGGAGCGTGTGGCCGGAAGTGGAAAACAAATTTCATTCCTGGGATTTCAGACAGACTCAATCTTTCCCTCTGACACTCACTCTGGTCGCTTGTTATCCAAAAGATTATCTGGTTGTTTTTCTTCCTGCGTACCTCAGTTCCCCTCTGTTGCTGTGTGCATTTTCCTGGGAATCCAGACACCATCCAGTTCTTTTCTGGGAAGCCAAAGGAGGTAGAATGCCTCCATCCTTTTGCTGACTGACTGACTGTTGTGTTTTTGTGTGGAACATCCCTTATGTGACGCTCCATTCTATAATAATCCGTATATTAATGTACCTCTGTGTCCGTGGATGTGGTGAATAAATGGGTAGAGCTCACTGTTAGCTCTTGACTGAACTGCATGGTGGTGTTAATTAAGAGCTGTGATGTTGTTCGACAACATTGGCGACAGTGTGTTTGGAAAAGTTGAGTTTTCCCTCTTCTTCCTGAGACTATAGGAAGTAATTTTGTCCCTTTTGCTCTCTCCCCGTCCCTTTGCGCCTCACTTCTCGTGCAGGGTGTCCTGGAAACCTGCCAGCTGCTGAGCACATCGCTGACCTTCTCCCGGTGCCACCATCGAGTGGATCCCGAGCCGTACATCAGCCTCTGTGAAAGGGACATCTGTGCCTGTCCCCAGGGCGTGGACTGCCACTGCCCCGCCTTCCTGGAGTACGCGAGGAGCTGCGCTCACCAAGGAGTGATTTTGGAGGGCTGGCCTGAAGAGAGCTCGTGCAGTAAGCTGGCAGATTTATTTCTAGGCTGCTCATCCCCAATAAGATCGTGCCTGCCTTGCAGATTTATGTCCTGCAGCTAAAAAGCAGCTGCTGCTTTTTTAGGAGGTTGGTTCATTTATAGGAAGTGCCTTTGCTCACTCCTCCTTTCAGCTCCCCATCACCCACATCTTTCTAGAAGTTTTTGTCCCTAAGGCAGTATTGTTTGAATCAAATATGAAGAAGATCCTGAGCTGTTACCTGTCCCACCACAGTGTACACAGGCAGTGACGGCTTACCTTGATACACAAAGGAATGGATTAGGATGTTTAGGTGCTATTTTACATATGGTTCAAATGTATGACATTTTCCAGCCTGTATTTTTAAGTCAGCATCTTTGTGAAATGCTCTCTAACATTTTTGCATGAAGACAATTGTTTCACCCTTTATTTGCTTGAAGCAATTGCCTTGAAATCAAGATGTTGCCTTTTCTAAGCCAATTTTTGTCTAGGTTAGAAATCCTGATTGCATCTTGAACTTTTATTTATTAGTTAGCTGCCTTTATTAGCCCAATTTTGTGGAGTTCAGAGGTCTTGATTGCATCTGGCCTGAGGTTTTGCAACAAGGAAGTGCACAGACTGACTGAGAGGGATTGTATTTATAGAGGAAAAGTCACGTTTGCACCTACTGCTGATACCTCCACTGAAGAACCCTGATTTAATAGAGAACATTAAAAAAAAAATTAAAAATCCACTAATATAATGTTCTCAGTGATTTTTCACATGTTTTTTGTTAGGAGAAAGGACAACTTCCTCGGGCTGTTTGTGTAAATTGATTTCATGGGGTATACTGTCTGATCTGTGCTGACAACACTTGGTTCTCTGGTAAAGATATTCTGCTATTGGCCACTGAATAAAACTCTGCCTTCAGACTGGTTAGGGCAGCAAGATGCTGCCAACCACTTGTTCTAGGGATTGTACAGTCTGAGATCTAGCAGTAATTTATTACCTTTCCATTGGGACGTTAAAGGAATCTATTAAAGCTCATCTCCTTGCTCAGAGTGTGAGCCAGAGAACCCATTTTTGCTGGGGCTCTTTGTAAGTCTGATTAAAAGCCACAAGTGAAATGAGCCCTTCTGTGATCTCAGGAGCTCCAGAGCTCATTTCTAACCCTTGAATTCATGAGCCACAGTTTGTTTTTTTTCTCCTGAGTCAGGAAAGAGGGAAGTGTGCTGCTTTTCATAGATAGAAAATTAAGCAGGAGCTTAATTTTCTATCACCCTTCAGCTGTGCTATGGTGCTTTTTCAGGAGATGATGATGATGATGGAGATATGGAATGCTCTGCTGTGTGGGAAGGGCTCTAGTGCTGGGCACACTGTCCAAATGAGAGCTGGTGCCCAAGCCCAGGGCACCCAGGGCAAGATCACTCCTTCATTATCCTCCCACCTCTTCAGCAGAGGATTTGCTTGGAAAGGGCAGGCTCTAACCTTTTCTTCCCACTCCATGCCCCCGCAGTCTTGTAGGGCATGGTGTGTGTATGCATTGAAGAGAAGGAGTGGCTGTAATAGAATGTGTTTGCATAACAGCCTGGCCTAGATAATGGCAGCAGTGGAGATACCATGGCATGGGTGTTATCCTGAGCTGGTGGTTCTCTGGAAGAAGGAGGATGGGATTTCAGAGTTTTAAGTGTCTCCTGGTTCTCCCTGGAAACATCAAACTGTATAATTTCACAAATGAGTGGAGTAAGTGCATGGCTTAAAGGCACAAAACAACCCTGTCTGTACTTAGATATTGTTGCAAAGCTTCTCCCAGGGTTTGATTATTCTTAATGCACTTGGGTTTAGCTATTAAGACTCAATTTATTAGAAAACAAATTGACTTTAACCTCTGATTATTTACTATGCTACCTGACAGATGATGATACTGCAGCAAAATGAAAATCAACTACTTCTCAAATGTTCTGCTTCTAAAAAAGAAATAATCATTTGGAAGCTGACATGACCTTTTAACTCTGTGGTTCAGCCTTTGATAATGAAGGGATTTGTTGGTTTAAGAGTTATTGAGGAATTTGCATTTCTAATTTCTTTTAATTGTTTCAGGGCCAAGATGTCCAGTTGGCATGGAATATAAGGAGTGTGTATCCCCATGTGCCAAAACCTGCCAGAGCCTGAATATCAATGAAGTGTGTCATGGACAATGTGTTGATGGCTGCAGCTGCCCTGGTAATTTATTTACTGGGTTATTTACAGAGAAACATTTGGCACGCAGGCTACCTATTTTATTAGAAGAAGGAAAGCTGTGTCTTCCCCTAAATTTTCTTGAAATCAGAAACACTTCTCTTTTCTGGGACCATGCCCTAGAATAATCCAGTTTCTGTAGTGCCTGTATGCTCACTCCATGAAAGGGCCATTTTTCAGAGCCAGCTATAAAGTAAATGTTTCTGTGAAAATCAGTACCAACTAATACTGCAGGATTGCCTTTATTTCTTGGTGAGGGACTGCTGGCCCTTGATGTAGTCCTTCTGAATTGCTTGGGTTAGAGGCAAATACAGTTAAAGGAAGAAACAGCAGAGAATACACTAAGGAATTTATTGCAGAAAAACAGTACATGTAGAACTTGCACTGCAATTTCAAAGGTCTTCATGATTTAGGTGAATAATTTCACTTATTATTGAATCTTTGATACAGGAGATTTGATTGGATAATTGTCTGTTGTACTTAACTGCGGGAGGAGAGTTTGATTCCTGGCTCCAAAGCTCCATATGCTTCCATTTCTAGCTGGTTTTTTGTTTGTTTTTGTTCATTGGGTGCTTCGTTTGTTTGGAATAGGACTTCCTCTGCGTTTCACCGTGTCTGGGCTTTGTGAATGCACAGAGGTGTTAACTATCCCTGTGTACAAGATGCCAAGTGCGATGGAGGTTTGCAGATACTCTGGTTTCCAAAACAAGGCAATAATGACAATGTCAGCCTCGTTTGAGGAGTCACTGCACTCAGAGTTTGGTAGTTTCCCATTTAGCTACCAGTCTCTTCCTTGCTGGAGGTTCAGAGGTGTGGCAGGACCTGGGAAGGTGCACATGGAGGGTGACAGGTGATGTAACCAGACTCCGGAACTTATTCTGTTGTGAAGGATTTAGCTACTGTATTTGTGCAGTCCTGGAAGTGTTGGGAGGAGCTGAAGGAGATCAATCCACTGGCTGCACGAGGGCTCTTGCTGTATTTTTCCTCTGGTAGATGCATTGGTCTGTTCGGCATAGGAAAGTTCTAAGGGGAGAGGAACTGAGGAGCTCCACAGACAGGGGAAATGGCATGAGGAACAAGTAGATGGGTAGAAAGAAGTGCATGGAAAGAAACAACAATCAGCAGTTCAAAACTTTTACTGCTATTTGTGGCATAGCCAGAAGGGGAGAACCTGGATTTGAGTTTAATAGAAAACCAGGAGGATCTGACAGATGACTAGAGGGATTTTTGATGAGGATTCTACCCTCACTTAGCTCCCCTCCAGTGCTCCAAGAGTAAACAGGATCTGAAGGATATTTGACAAATGTCTTCTTTCTTTTTTTTCTTTTTCCCTCTGTTAAATGCCCCACACAGTTACATTAATTGCAGTAAATGGAATTACTCTTGCCAGGAAAAAAGGCAGGCATTCTGTTTTCTTTCTGTGTACTCCCTGGAGAGCCACAGCACTCTTAAATGCTCAGATCTTGTTGCGAATCTCTCTCACTGGAAGGATTTTCTCAACAGCCAAGGTCTTCCCAGGCAGCTCTATGGGAAGAATGGGAGAAAGGAGACTTACCTGGGTCTCACTGTCAATGATGACTGCTGCTGCCAGGGAAAAGAGCCAAAAGCTCTGCAGGCGATTGGAACAAGTCCCTCAAAAAGAAGGGAGAGGGGTGTTTAAAAAAATAAATAATTTGCCACAGCAGCTGTTTTTAAAATAGGGGAATATCAACTATCTCTCAATAAAGGGATTGAATAGAAAGCACTATAAACTAGCAATAGAAGCAAGGACAAGTTTCTACCTTAGACAAGACTTGTAACTCCTTTGTGCCTCTGTTTGTCCTTGTAGGATAAAGAACTCTCTCTATAGAACAGGTAATTATAGTTGAGTAATATGGAAACCTCAGCAGCTGGACCCAAGTTGGGAAGTTGGCCTTTTTGCCTTTGAAGAAGCTGAGAAGTGGCTTCTTTCTCTCAGACCCTCTTTGCTAGACTTACATGGTGTCCAAATTTGTTTCTTCATTCCCTGCTTTGCCTCATCTTTAGTTCTCTTATGACAAATATGAGACACCCTTTACTGCAGCCAGTGAAGTTCATGGTTTTTCCAACAGTCAGGTCCCACTTAGATCGTGCTCCCTGTGTTTGATTTGTCTGTGTCCCATTATGTGCTCTGGACCTGAGGATGTGCTAAGCTTTTCTGTGAGCATCAGGAATGCTTTGTTCAGTATGTCTGAGGGAGAGGCAGCACTAGAAGGAAAGTAGACACCTGCCCCTGTGAGGCTTTTTGGCAAGCTTCATTCCTTTTTATTGCTGTCTGTGACTAAGTATGGATAATGATGCATATGAAGTCTTGCCAAAGCATATGAAGAACAAGAAAATCTAATTGTATTTATGTTTCTTTCCCTGTGTGTGTGATATGGGTGTCTGATGCTACCTGACCTATCCAGAGGGGCTGCTCCTTGATGGTGAGCACTGCATTGAAAGCTCTGACTGTTCCTGCATCCACTCTGGAAAACACTATCCTCCTGGCTTCACCATCTCCCAGGACTGCAACTCATGGTAAACCCTGTGCTGCTCTGGTGTGGTTGCTGTAGATAAGTACTGCATGCTGGTCAGTGACTGTTTTGGATTATCTTTCTAGAAATCTCTCTACCTTTAAAAAAATTCCTTTCACTGGCAAAGGACTTGCTCTCTTACTGGAATTGCCAGCCCATTCCAAGAAGTGAGCTGTTCACAAAGGCAACATCAGCTCTATTTTTAAAGGGATATTTGATCTGATAGAACAACATGAAGGTCACACTCCTTCAAAGAGCAGAGAACTACCTGTTTCCTGTGGATAAGACAGACCAGCAGGTTTCCATGTCTGGGTAGTGTTAGAGGTGGTGTCTTTGTTTTGACTTCCTACATGTATTTAACCTCTAAACCCTATTTCTTTCCAAGAGGATTTAGCCTAAGGCACGTCCTTGGAACTGGTCATGGGGCTAATGAGTCTTCCTAGCATGGCTCACAATTTTTCTACCGGACTGGAGGGGAAGGCCAGCATTTTAAAGAAAGGAAGGGGAATTAGTCACATATTCCTGGTCTGGTTTTGTGTTAAGTGTGGACATATTTGTGCAAGGAGTTTGGACAACTCTTTGCTCAGATGTTTCCAATTAGAGGACAGAAGGAGGACTCAGTGAAGACCATGATATGCAGAAGAAAGGTGGTCTGTGCATCACCCCTGTTAATCAGAAGCTCTTCATTATCTGCACCATGTATCCCAGAACACAAACCATAACCATGACATTAGCATTTTGTCTTTTTCCCTGGACAGGAAGCCCTCTGCAGCTTTGAGCTTGGCCACATTGTTCAGCCTTAGTGCTCTTGGGAGATGAGTGTAGCCTGACAGGCTGGGGTTTTTTTGCTTGTGTTTTGTTATTGCTTCTTGTTATTCAAACTTGATGCTGCTGTGGAGAACGTCATTCCATTGACTCAGCATTTAACATCCTCAATAATCTGCCTCCCCACAAACAGTTTTCAAGGGCTGGGATAATTAAAGGAATGAGAAGAATATAGTAGCTCTTGAAACAAGGAGTGTGGAGAGGCTTGTGGAGGACACTGGAGGTGATCACAGCAGGGGAGTTTGACGTAAGAAGAAGCAAAGGGCAATAGAGTTGTTTAAGGGCTAATGAGGGAACTTTGGCTGCCTAAAGATGGGCTGTGAAGAGGATGGGGCCAAAATCTTCTCGGAGGCAAACAGTAAAAGGTTATGAAGCAATGGACACAAGCTGCAAAAGAAATTCTGTTTTGACACAAAGAAAAATTCTTCTGCCTTTCCCAGTGCTGTACTGGGACACCTGCTCAGAGAGGCTGTGGGACCTCCTCTTGGATATTTCTAAACTTAAGTGGGCAAAGTCCTCACCCACCTGATCCATCTTTAGCATTACTTTCTCTGAATTGGGGATTGTACTAAAAGATTTTTCCAGAAGTCCCTTCAAACTTTTTTTCCCTGTGATTGTGACGTATTGATAGATATACCTTGAGAACTGCATTGAAAACTCATTCCACAACAGTGGAATATAGCTGAAAACATCATTAAACACAGAGCTTTGGCAGGGAAAAATGGAAGTCCTTGCGTTTTGCAACAATACCCATTCATATTACCAGCAGTTGTTGTCAAATGATGGGAAGAAGGGATGAATACATTAAGGAATGAGGTTACGGGAGATGGAAAGGATGTTGGAGACTGGTCTAACTTCCCTAGGACAGGGGACCATTTTCAATTTTTTGGGAAAAATGTGCAACAGAAGATTTGTATTCATGTACTCTTGCCTAACTTGCCACTATCTCTTTCCTAGCATTTGTCGACGTGGCACCTGGATCTGCAGCAATGGGGAATGCCCTGGTATGTTGGCTTTATTCTTTTCAGGTTTTGACAAGTAAGCCTTGCCTACATCCCTCCCACTCATGCCCCACTTATATATTTTTTTCACCCAAAAAAGCAAATCTTTGTTCTTCCTTGCTCGCTCCAGTACAATTCAGATGGGATCCTACTTTTAAGTTCTTCTCCTGAGACAAGTCAGATATTGCCTTGTGTGGTTTATGTGTAGCAATGAAAAATCCTGTTTGGTGGGAAGGACAGTTCCTGTTTTGATTACTTAGTTTACCAATTATAAGGGTCTGTATGTTCAGAGGATTGGCTTCCAGGTAGAGGAACACTCCTAGCTTTCTTTGACCAGGTACAATTGCTCATTATTGACCATGACAATTCCCTCATGTTCATGCTGTGGGTGAAGGAGCTACAGCCCCAGGGAGAAAGTGGCTGCCCTGCCTTCCATGGGTGCTGGCAGACTGGAGAGGCAGCTCTGCAGGTGTTCCTGCTCCCCTTCCTCCTAACTCCACCTCCCAAACTCACCTGTGCTGATGGCTGCTGTCCCACATTTTTGTCTGCATGGGGAATGTGACTTTTCGTGCTGTGCATTGGCCAGTAAAGTGCTGCATTCCTTATTTCCTCCTGCCGGTTCCATGGCCCATCCCCTGCCTCAGTTCCTGCACCATGTTCAGCCACAGAAAGCCCTGGCTGACCTGAAACAGCGTTTGACTCTGCTGGCATCACGTATGGAAGTCTGCAGGGAGACAGCACAGCTCTTTATCTTGGTTGTTCTCCTTACTTTCGGGGACTGAGAGTGGAAGGGAGGAGAAGATGACTGGGGTTATGAGTGGACAGGAAAAGAGCAGATTTGGGGGCCTTGGTGGTTTTTTGTTGAGATGACGCTGTGCAACCCTCACAAATTAGGACAATTGCAACAATCTTAACATGTTCCTTCATAAAGTTTGTCTTTTTCTAGTAACACGAAAATTGCCTGACCCATCAATCCTCCATTTCCTCCTGCTTTAGAGCAAAAGAGCACTTCCCCCAAAGTATCAGCACTTAAAGAAGACAATGGGGGGTGGTGTATGCAAATATTAAAAACGGAGATGACATTTTTAGTGAGCTGTGCCCTGTGCTTGTTCATTAAGGATCTCTTCGAGTACAGGGAATCTCACTGTCTAAAACACAAGGACACAGCCCAGGCTGATTTTTTACATCTTTTAGCTAATAGGCAGCAGCATGATTACAAACAAGAAATAGGCGTTTTTCTAACTTAAGTTTTTACTTAGGTTATAACTTTTAATGTCCTTGCTCTCCGGGCTATGATAAATACTCCACGGGCCAAATTTTCATCCTTAACTCTGGCCCTGTTTTCTTCACAGTGATCACAGAAGTGAAGATAAATCTAGTATTGAGGCTTGTAAACAGATGTTGATACCCAGCTCTGTGCAAGAGGCAATATAGCATTGCTGCCTTTTTCTGAATTGGGAAGCTGTCCCAAATAAGCAGAAGTGGAAAAGAAAGGCAGCTTATTTTTGTACCTTCTGCCAATATATCTAAATCAGTTTTCTGCTAGGCTTGTTCAAGACTGAAGGTTGTATACCTGCAGCTGTTGTACATGTGCATGCTAACACTCTATAAACTGTACTGACACAGTATGGGAGGGCAGCAAAGCCTCCCAGAGCAGCCACATTTATATTGTTACCTGTGCTGTTTGTCTCTACTTGAAGCAATATCGCAGCATGTTCTCATTGTTGGTTAGTTACCACAAGTATTTCTAAAATCGTGTGTCCAGAAAATTTATGAAGTTCCTCATATAAACTCTAGGTAGTTCTGTTTTAATTTTGACCAACTTTTTTTGTCTGGAAAGGTTTCTTTCGTATTGTGGGAGTGAACTGCCCAGCTGTAAGTTTGGTGATAAGGTGGATCCACAGATGGAGCTGGCTGGCACTACCAACAGGCTTTCAAGCTGCAATCATAATGGAAATAATTATGAAGGCAGAAGGTTTCAGGAAATTTCATGGGATGCATTACATCAAATGGAATAGACAGAGGGACCCATAAGAAAAGACTTGGCCACAGAAAAGAAATTTCCCTTTCACGAGCAGTGCCAAAGGCTGGGACTTGTCTTGGATAGTAGTTCCCAGTTCTCCGTGCTGCAAACCTGTCCTCTTGTTTCCTTGTTGCAGAGAATGCCCTGGAAATCAAAATCCAAGGGATGACTGACATCCAGGAGGTGCTGGACTTCTCTTAGGGTGAATCAGAGCTGTGCAAGGCTGGGAATCCTCAGGATCTGTGAAGATGTGCTTTAGCACAAGCTGGTTGAATATGTTGAAGAGGGAAATTTCCATGTGATGCTTATTAAACAGATCATCTGTGGGACTCAAAGGCAGTGAAGAGAGAATAACTCATGAAGCTCCCCCAGCTTGTAACATTTAACCTTTCTCCATCCTTTGGCTGGTGATGGCCAGTGTAGGCCCAGCACCTGAATTTTGTTCTGGATGAGGAAGTGGCTGCCCACCGTGTTTGCCATGGGATCATCTCTAAGTGTGATGGTCTTCTCATGTGAAAGACTTTCTCTGAAAGCTCTGTGGAGTTGGAACCTCTCTGTGTGTTTGCATGATAGGGTACTAAATCCCAGCTGTGGTATCTGGATAGTGCCTTCCTGGAAATGAAAAGCCACAACTTACCAAAACACCTTCAAATGTTGATAGGTTTAAATAGCTCCTTTCTGTAGTAGAAAGGTGGTCAAGCCAGGCTTTCACATTATTCTGTAAGGACTTTAGGTGTAGCTATTGTAACTATAGAAATATTTTTAATTTTCTGTTAGTTGAGATGATGGTTCAGGGTAAAGTCCAACATAAATTCTACCCTTGGAAGGACTCCCACAGGCATTATCTTCCAGCTCTTCATTCCCATAAGGTATTTTATGTTAAAATAACTTATTGGTATTCAAGGCAACCCAACAAAAGAATATAGGCTTTTCCATAGGCACAAATTTCAGCTCTTGA
Organism: Dicrurus megarhynchus; assembly: GCA_013399195.1. NCBI lineage: Eukaryota > Metazoa > Chordata > Aves > Passeriformes > Dicruridae > Dicrurus > Dicrurus megarhynchus. The sequence continues at coordinate 326,803 of VXAD01008595.1, forward strand.
GTGCAATTTATTCCATGTTCCCCACCTGCTGTTGGTTCCTGTGTTACTGCTGGTAATGCCTTACAGAAATAAACAGTGAGATAAGGATCTTACTGGTGCTTTCTGGTCTGTGGGGAGCTTGGGCCTTGTACAACCTGTTCCACCAGGGCTGCTCTTCCTCCTCAGAGGCTTGTGGGGGCTGAGCAGGATTTTGCTCGCAACTGGCACTGGGATGATTAATGGCTTTTTGCTTTTTCCAGGGGAATGCTCTGTCACTGGCCAGTCCCATTTCAAAAGCTTTGACAACAAGTATTTCACCTTCAGTGGGATTTGCCAGTACTTATTTGCCAAGGATTGTGTGGAAAATTCCTTCTCTGTGATCATCGAGACGGTGCAGGTAACAGCAGCCTTGGCTGGTGCCTCTGCGCATGCTCTTGAGAGAGAGGGCAGGGCTGTGGGACTATGTCGTGAATTGCAGATGCACAGGCCAACAGAAGTAATTTCCCTATGAGATAATTAGTTTAAGTAACAGATGCAGTCTTTCTCCTTAGTTAATAAGTGTTTTGCTTCTCCTCACCACCATTCCCAGGAGCCTACCTAGGGATGGAGACTCGTGATGAGGTTTGGAGAATGGGTCCTCGCTGACTCTTTGCCAGCTGAACAAACAGAGGTGGGAGTGCACCCCTTGCAAAGCTCCCTGGGTGCTGGTGCCTCCCTAATGCCTGTGGGAAAAGGACATTTCCTTGGACGCCAAGGAGAGTGCACTGGCAGAGCGGTGCCTTGCGTTGCTTCCCATGTAGTCAGATTGGCTGGTGATTCTTTTTGTAGTCAGACAGCAGCTCCTGACTTTCTTTGCTGTCTGTCCTGATGGATATGTGAGAGGCAGGAAAGGGAGCCAGGCCAGTGCAGGGAGGGATGGAGACCCTGAAGGGGGGTGTCACATGGAGGTGAACCTGGTCATGAAATGAATCGACCAGTTGTGCTTGGGAAAAGATGAACAAATCTGGAGACTGAAAAGGGCCCTGAAGGAGGCAGAGGGGAAGAAAGGTGATGGGGACAGAGGAACTGAAGGCAGGGAGAGGTGCAATGGAGACAGGAGACTGACGGGAGGGAAGGGGCGTATCAGCCTGTCCTGCAGCACCAGGGAAGTTGTGGGCTTTGGAGAAATGGGCTGTGTCAGTTCTACGCACCATCTGCGTCTGTCTCCTGCGTTAGAGAGCTCTGATAGTGCAGCTCTGAGGTCATCGGTGCTTGGGAACCTGCAGGACAGGTTTCCACTGAAACTTCCCTTTCGCAACCAGGGAGGAGGCGTGGGTCCCCCGCAATCCCTGTTCCTCATCTGGGTATCCCACAGCCAGGAAAATAAACACCCCAGGAATCTCAGGTAGTGTGAACTGTGTTACTGTTTCCCAGGCTGTGTGGGTCAGGGAGCCTTCCTGCCCCTGCCACAGCTGTGGGGCTGGTCATTGCCATGGGTCACTCTCAGAGGTCAGGTGGAACACCCACAGATCCCTTTCCAGGTTCTGAGACAGGGAGCTCAGCCCTGCTGTGTGATTAGCAAAATAATGGAGGGAAGGCTGCCAGCCTGGTGCCTGTGGGATGCAGAAACCAGATCTGTAAAACCAGTGTGACACTCAACAGCTCCTAAATTAGATGCCAAAATGCCTTCTGGGACTAAGTCACCAAGAAAGTGAAAACTTGAGGTTCGAGGCAGATTTTCCTTTCTCTGCAGTGTGCAGATGATCCTGATGCCGTGTGCACTCGCTCAGCTTCTGTCCGGATCCGGGATATGGACAACAGCATCATTAAAATGAAACACGGAGGAGGAGTTTCACTGAATGGACAGGACATACAGATCCCTTTGCTGCAAGGTGTGTTCACATGGGCTGACTCTGGCCAGCCACTGAATGGCTCTTACTTAGTAGTGCTTTTAGACATGCCTTAGCCCAGCTCAATCAAAGAGTGTTTTCAATGCCAAACTCTCACTTTCAGTCTCTTCTAGAAGCTCTGTCATTTCAGCTTCTCTCTGTGCAGCTGACACATCTAGACTTGGCTCCTCTGAAATCAGGAGAATTAAGCTGGTCTGCACTTGTGAGATTTGTGAAAACGACTGTTGGTCTATTCTTTTTGAAATTAGTGTTTTTCAACCAGAAGCTTGAAATCATGGAATCACAGAATGATTTGGTTTGGACCTTAAAGATCATCTTGTTCCAACCCCCTGCCATGGGCAGGGACACCTTCCACTATCCCAGCTTGCTCAGAGCCCCATCCAACCTGGCCTTGGACACTTCCAGGGATGGGGCAGCCACAGCTTCTCTGGGCAACCTGTGCCAGGGCCTCACCACCCTCACAGGGAAGAATTTCTTCCTGATATCCAATCTAAACCTGCTCTCTGTCAGTCTGAAGCCATTTTCCCCTGTCTTGTCACTACACTAAGAGGTCACTGACACCCTGTGGTTGCCTTCAGGTGCCCTCCGTGTCCAGCGTGTGGTGAGGAGTTCAGTTCGCCTCACCTACGGGGAAGATTTGCAGATTGACTGGGATGGTCACGGAGAACTCCTAGTGAAGGTACTTCTTCTGTCTGTTTTATTTCTGCCTGTTTGCCCCCTCTCTCGTTCCACCCAAATATGTACAAAGATTTTCTTGTCTGAAGTCAGAAATTGCTTTGTGTTGCATGTTAGGAATTCCTTTCTCTTTTGCTACCCCCAGAGTGATATACAGGTCCTTTTGTATTCCGGAAACAAACACTTCATCTTACAGCAGTTTGGTAGCTTTTTTTTCTCCTCCCCTTTTTTTTTTTTTTTTTTTTTTGTTTGTGTGTATTGACAACNTTTTTTTGGTGTGTGTGCAGTGACAGCCATTATTAACCATGGAGAGTTCTGTGTTTCGTTCAGCAGATGCCCTCCAAACTGGAGTTTTGTTTTTATTTGCTTTGACTGCCCTGTCTAAAACAACGGATGTGAATGACTTAAAATAAGGGAAGAAAAGGCCTCCAGGGACAGTTACTCATAATTTCCAGGAGAAAGAAATTAGCTCATAGAAGATGTGTTGCGTGCTCCTTCTACTGTGAGGAATGTTTGAAGTCAGCCTTGATTAACAATTAGGTTTTGTCGGTGCTGCAGACACAGCAGAGTATAGAAATACCCAAGCCAGGTATAGCAGAAATGATCTGTAAGGAAGCTGTAACCACAGCCCTGCTGCATTTGAACCCCCCTTGTAGTGGGGGACTGCTCACTGAGAGGAGTTTTGCCAAGAAAACCAGTTTTCCTGGGATTTTCTGCCGAGTGGTAAACGCTGCCCTCCTTGAACTGTGGTGTTACTTTTGCATTCTCCTTGCCTGCCCCAAAATCTGGCTTAAATGTCACGTCTGGCACAGCGCAAAGGGTTATGAAAGCCAGTTCAGAACTGAGTTCAAGAGTTGAAAAGAAAACAGATAAGAAAGGTCTGGAATAATTTTAGAAAGCATCTGTGGGTTTGTAGTTGTTGGTTTGATTTAACCTGTATCTCTGTGCTCCGAGGGTCCTAAAAGTTCTTTTGGGGCTTAGAATAATTCACTTCAGTCCCTTGGCACATCTCAGGAATTTTGGCTTTCCTCAGTATTCAGAGTATTTTTCTGCCTGGTCAGAGACCCATATAACCTGGCAAATTTTTTGTCCCACTGAAAACAAACCTAATTTTCTGCTCCAGATCCTCTACTCATAAAAGCAGTGGAAGTTTCTCCAATTGTCTGCCCCTTCTCTTGCTGGGTATCTAAAGCATCTCTTTAATTGCTTCTGGAAAGTTATTTTATGCTGGATTTGTAGACTGACTTGTTGCCAAGTATTGCTGACAATTGGAGGAAGTGAAACACTTCCATTACCTTGTTCTGGCAAAAATTCTTGCTGTGTTCCTCAAGAAGGTTCCCCTTTCTGTGACTGCCTCATATTTGTGATTTGAGCTTCCACTCCAAAATACACCAGAATTTGGGCTTGTCTGAGTCATTGTTCCATCTGCAGAGTACGTGGAAGAGTAGTAATACTCTTAGTAGTAAGAATATTTATCCTCTAATTGTTCTTTTTGATGCTCCATATTTATTCTCTGACCCCCGTGTTTGAAAGGTGGGTAGTATGAGGTTCTATTTTGGAGAATGTTTTTTATTTTTATTTATACAGAAAACCAGTTTTCTTTTAAAAAGTGGATTTTTCTAAATTTTTTTTTTGTTTGTTTCACTGGTTACTCCTGCAAGCCTGCCCAGACTAGCACTCAACTACATGGATACAGAGGGCTAATGCAGCATCAAGGCTCCTGAGTAGTTGATAGTGTTTGAAATGTACCAGAGCTTTACTCCTAACAGAAACTGACAGTTCCTGCTAAAATAAAAGGTATTGGTGCCTTTGTGTTGCAGATGTTGCTTAGGAGATTTCTCCCTGTTTACCTCTAGGTTTAGGGTCACCTTTCAGCTGCCCCTTGATTTGTAGCAGGAATAAAACAGGGTGAAAAGTGCACCTGCTCTGTGGCTTGTTGGCAATTCTGCTTTTAGTGTGCCTGAAGTTCCTCTAGACAGGAGGAAGCTCTAATGTGAGGTAGCTTTAGGGGTATTAGTTTATTCCTCATTTTATCCAGGGTCCTCAGTCTTGAGGGGAACATCTCCAATATTGCCTCAATTTTGTGATAAAACAGCCTGTTTAAATTTCCTTCATCATCCAATTTCCCTTTAAAATGTGAAATGCTCCCAGCTGCAGTCTTTTTCCCCAATCTGCCTTGGAATTACATAAAAAAGATGCAACCCCCACTGTTGCCCTGCTCATTTATAAGAATGAAGGGGGAAAATAGGGAAAGACTAAACTGGACTGCTGATCAAGGCATAAAAATAAGGTATTTTTATCTTAGTCACTCTCTGGAATTCACTGTACTGTGCAAAAATTGTCCTGCTGCTGCTAATAGTAGCATTTTTGTTAGAAGTTTAAAAATACAGTACAATGGCATTGTGTCTGTAGTATTTTGATGTGTGTTTGAGAATTTTCTTGACTGCTAAATTGTGTATGTTTCATTCCTTAAAAAAAAATCTTGCTGTACAGTGGTAACTTGTTCTGGAAGACGACCAGGCTAATGTTGTGTTCCTTAGGTGTCTCCAGTCTACTCTGAAAGGATGTGTGGGCTGTGTGGAAATTATGATGGGAACCAAGGGGATGATTTTCTTACACCTTCTGGCATGGTGGAATCCCTTCTGGAAGACTTTGGGAACTCCTGGAAGCTCAATGCAGAATGCCAGGACTTGTTAAAACAAGACAGTGACCCCTGCGATCTCAATCCTCATTTAGGTACTGAACTCTATCCAATATTAACGTGTGCAGCAAATGGTGATCTTCCATTTACATAAAAAAAAGGAAAATAAAGAAAAAGAGAAGAAGCTAAGGTTGTTTACATTACCACCAGGGTGGTTGTAATACATGTTTAAAAAATCCCAATAAACAACAGCAACAAAAAAACCCCACAGAGAGACTTGTATTGATGCAGGCTTCCTAAGGAAAACATACTATTTTGTGAAAATTGAAAACAAAAATTAGTTTAATTTTGCAAAGATAAAAAGGCGGCAGAAAGCAGAGGCCCTGTAAAAGGAATTAGAGCACCAGAAATAGTGCTGGGACAATATGAAAGCATTGCTTTTCCTTGATTTGTTTTACTAGTGAAACATCATTCTTTCAGTAGAGCTCATGACATATGAGCTGTGCTGCTATCTGTGCCTGCCTGATGCTGTTTTATTCTTGTGTGGTTTGTCTTTTTGGTTTTTTTTCTTTTATAAAAGGAAAAGAAAATGCATACTGTGGCTCCTCTAGCTTTTCTTGAAAGCCACTGATTGATTCAGGGCAAGCATGTCATTTTTCTCTTTTTAGCCAAATTTGCTGAGGATTCCTGCTCAGTTCTGCTGTCCCCTGCCTTTGAACCTTGTCACCATGAAGTCAGTCCCACTCCCTACGTGAAGAACTGCCGCTTTGATGTCTGCTCCTGCTCCAGTGGCAAGGATTGCCTGTGCTCTGCCGTTGCTAATTACGCAGCAGCCTGTGCCAGGAAGAGCATCCTGGTGCAGTGGAGACAACCCGACTTCTGCCGTAAGTGCAGTGCTGCTCAAACCCACTTGTGTTCCTTGTCCTGAAGGAATTTTTCTGGCAACGTTGGATGAAAGACCTAGAATGAGATGCCAGATTTTCCTTATGGCAAATGATGAGAGTAAATCTTTCCTCCACACTGGTAAGGATGCAAAAGCTGTTCCCAGGGAGTGCTCAGCACTGGGGGAGAAAAGCAGTGATCTGACACACCTCCACAGAACTTTTGCCTGGGTTTCCATTTTCAGCTACTCACCTGGAAACTTTCTGAATGTCCCAGGGTAGGGATCTCCCAAGTGATTTGTAGTAATCCACGAATTGCCTTTTTTTGAGGCCCAGGCTTCCCAGGTCCTGACCTCATCAGTGACTCCGGGCTTTAGCTGAATGTGGGGTTATGGAGGAAGCACAAAAGGGCAAGACAAACTTGTATCAGAAGAGAATTTTGGCAGTCTTGTGGCACCACCCCTCCTCACAGCAGGGCTAAATTACTCTAGATTGCCTGATGTCTTGTCCAGACAAATTTTGAGTATCTCCAAAAACAGAGGTCCCACAGCCTCTCCAACATCTTTCTCTTATCCAAGATTAATAGCCTGCTAAGAGGCTGGAGCAGAAGAATCCAACACCTTTTATTTCTTTTATTTCTCTGTTAGGTCGATGTGGTAGGAAAAAATCCATTGCCATGTAATTTTGATTGAGCACAGACATACTTTTCCCATAAATATTTGTGAAGTGAATGTTTTTCCATTTTCCTGAGCAACTTTGTTATTAAGGAAAGAAGACAATTGAAAAGTTTGGGGGAAAGCATGTGTGCTTGGCAGCTCTCCAGATTTGTTCTGCTACTTCTTCCCAAACAGAGGGTGGGAAAAACATTTATAAATGGAGTGTGTAGAAAGTGGAAAAGAGAGAGGTCACTGGCCTTTGACTTGGTAGGGTCTGCAAGGTCAGTAACCACAACTTCTGCAGGCTGGAAAGTGTTTGCTGTGAATGAGAACAAACCCAGTTTGTATTAAACTGCTGCATGGTTTTATAGCATTTTATCTAGTTTATGTAAATGTTCAGATAGTGGAACAGTAATGTAATAAAAATCCTTTCAGAACTCTGCAGATCTGGAGGCTGAAAGAAAGAAAGAACAGTGATAATGCCCCATTGCTCTTTCTGTAATTGAACAAGTCAATTTTCACAATTAATCTTTAATAGTGCAGAGCTGCTTCTTCCTTTCTGTGCATTACAGAGAGCTTTGTGCTCTCACAAAGTGACGATTTCCCTGATTGCAGATCCATCAGCCCCCATTAAATAATCCTGGTGCCCTAGACATCTCCTGTCACATGAAGGAGAGCAATCCCTCTTTTTTAATGGCCTTGAGATGTGAATGTACAGGTTGTGTAATTTGTGCTGATGGCCCAGTGCACTGAATGCGTGCTCCACCCCTGCCTTCATCCCCAGAGATTTGGTTTCTTGGGAAATGACTTGACAGAGCCAGTTTGCTTGATTTGGAGTGGATAAGTGTCAGGGAGCAAAGCCGTTAGTGTAGCACAGCATTTCTGCTGTGTGTCAAGCTATCAAGTGCATTCAGCGTCCTTATCTTTGAAATTATTTTAGTTGCAGTTTGATTATTTAAAACCTGACTCATACCCCTGCAGCCCACCATGAATAAGCACCAGGGCCAATCCCTTCATGCTGCAAGGAAGCAGCAGACAGGCCACGCTGTGAAGGGTCTCTCATGCACTTGTGTGTAAAAAATTGGGTAAACCCCAGGCTGAAGGCTGAGTCCAGAGAGGGGTGGTGAATGGAGTTAAACCCAGCTGGTGCCTGGTCACCAGTGGTATTCCCCAGGGCTCAGTGTTTGGGCCAGTTTTATTTAATATTTTAATCAAGGATCTGGGTGGGGGGGTTGAGTGTACCCTCAGTCATTTCTCAGATGACACCCAGCTGGGTGGGAGTGTGGATCTGCTGGAGGGCAGGAAGGCTCTGGACAGGCTGGATCCATGGGCCCAGGCCAGTGGTCTGAGGGTCAGCAAGGCCAAGGGCCCGGTCCTGCCTTGGGTCACACCAACCCCCTGCAGCTCCAGGCTGGGGCAGAGGGGCTGGAAAGCTGGGAAAGGCCCTGGGGCTGCTGGGGACAGCGGCTGGACATGAGCCCAGGGGTGCCCAGGGGGGCAGGAGGCCGATGGCACCTGGGCTGTGCCAGCCATGGGGTGGCAGCAGGGCCAGGGCAGTGACTGTCCCCTGTGCTGGGCACTGCTGGGCCACACCTCAGATCCTGGGAAAGGGTCTGGAGCACAAATCTGATAAGGAGTGGCTGAGCCAGGGGCTTAAGCCTGGAGAAAAGGAGGCTCAGGGGGACCTTCTTGCTCTCCACAATTCCCTGACAGGAGGGTGCAGCCAGGTTGGAGTCGAGGTCTGCTCCCAGGACACAAGTGACAAGAGGAGAGGAAACTGCCTCAGGTTTCACCAGGGAGATTCAGATTAGGTTTTATGTAAACATTCTTCATGGAAATGGTTATCAAGCACTGGTACAGACTGCCCAGAGAAGTGGCTGAGTCACCACCCCTCAAGGTATTTAAAAGCCACGTGAATGTGGTGCTTAGGGACATGGTTTAGTGGTGGACTTGGCAGTGTGAGCTTAGTGGCTGGATTCAATTATCTTAGGGTCTTTTCCAACCTAAGTATTTCTATGTTTACCTGTCTCGAGTGTGTATTGTTCTGTGGCACAGGGGAATCAGTCAGCAGGTCCCTAGATCTTGCTTCAGATTTTAGGACCTGTTGGTAAACCCACTATTTTCCTTAATGTGGTAGTGCTGGGGCACCTTGTGACTTTGCATGGCTTCTGTAAGTGGATTTGTAAAGGGTAAATCCAAGAGTGCTGGAGTAGGAAATTAAGGACAGGCTCTGAGTAGCATTTGGGGATGGCTACAGTGCATGCTGGGCCTCAGCATGGTGGAGAAGCTGTGTTAAATCTAGTCCTGACAGGGTGCACCTTCACCCAGAGGTGGCAACATTTTCACCTTGTGTTACTTGAGGAACTGGTCACTGTTTGTCCCTTTCACTCTGGTTTGAAAACCCACCCACAAAAGGTGTGTGAGCTGTTCGATGCAGACACATTTTTTTTCCAATGCTTTCCCACTGTTTCTCATCTTATTCCTGGGATAGGCTGTGCTTCAGAGCACAGCATTGAGCTATTTTGGTTTTATAGGAGGCATCCACAGAAACTAGATGCACCTTGCCTTTTCGTCTCATTTTCTTGGCAACAGTGGGATGGGTTTTTCTTAGTGACAGTGCATTACATAGTGTACAGACAACAGGCCTCTCCCAGGTCACTTGTCTTGCCTTTTTGCGGTTAAAAACAGATGTTGCTGGGAAGGGATAGAGGTTAAAAACAGCTGTTGCTGGGAAGGAATAGAGCAGTGTATTGGGATGTGGAGTGTAAGCATGGCTTTGGGAAGCATAACTGGAAAAATAGGGGAGGTTTCAAAAACTTTAGGAGGTGCACGGGCAAGGAAAATCATAGAATGGTTTGGTTTGAACGGGACCTAAAAAATCATCTTGTTCCAAGGGGCACCTTCCATTAGACCAGGTTTTTCCAAGTCCCATTTAGCCTGTCCTTGAACACTTCCAGGGATGGGGCAGCTTCTCTGGGAAACCTGTGTCAGGGCTTCAGCGCCCTCACAGGGAAGAATTTTTTCCTAATATGCAATCTAAACCCACCGTCTTTCAGTTTTGAAGCCATTCCCACATATGAATTACAAAGCTTTGTCTAAGAAAGGGGTCCACTGCAAAGTTGTCCCTCTGGGCAGGGAGTGTTACCACTGACTAGAAAGTAGGGCAGAATGTTGGGCTTGGTTGTCCCATCTTTTTTTTGAATCTTGAAACTAATAAACTGATGTACCCATCTGAAATCTGCCAAACCAGTTCCATGTTTCCAGAGGTTCATGAGTAGCAAATAATGCTTTTGGCTGAGGCCTCATGCTTGTCCTGCTATAGCGTGCCTTTAGTGATTAAAGTTATTTTTAAAATGGTCCTCAGCCCTGGGCTGTGCCTGTTCAGTGTTTGACTTACTGCAAAAATCACGTTTATGTTAATTAAAAGCACTTTTTTGTGAATGACTGCCAAAGACTTTGGTAAGAGTGAGTGAATCTATCTGCTGCTTAGTCCAGAGTTAGGAAGCATTTGCTGTATTGATGAGCACACATTTCTTGGGCTGTGTTGTGAAAGGCACATTAAATAGTTTGGGCACAAATCCCAGACTTGAGAGATCTTTGCTCTGAAGAAGGGTTCAAGGCACCTTAGATGCTGCTGGGCTGGATCCTCAGTGTAGGGTGTTACAGCCACGTATGGGGCTGCAGGAGCCTCAAGAGAAGCTGGGGAGGTGTTGATACAACCATGTCTCTCTTCAGTAGGCAGGAATAATTCTTCATTACAGAAGAGTTTTGTGAAGGTGACCATGAGCGACTGGTCAGCACTTAGGCCTTGCTTTGCTAGTCCAGTGAACACCTGGCTGAGGCTGCAGGCCCATCCTGTTCCATGGCTGCCAGAGTCCCCAGGGATGTGTGCTCACAGAAGAGAGTAGGGATTATCACATCGTTCCGCAGGGATGGCAAGAGGAAGGGCTTTCTCTGTAACCCTTTGATCTTGGTTTTAGCAAGGTACAAATGTGCTGACTTCAATCTGCAGCTGCTTCCCTGAACATCCTTCCTCATCACCTTACAACTGTTTGCTGTGGAAGGTTGCTACAAACGACAGTGTAAATCGTGGTTATCAGGAGGCCTGTTAAATTCAAACTCTTGATAAAACTAACTCGTTTTCTTGTCTTCTGCAATGTGTTGTCAGAGCTGCCACCTAGTGCTGATGCTGGTGTGTGCAGAGGTGACTGCCTCAAAATCGGCCCTGTAGAAGAGGAGGTAATAAACAAAGAAGCTAAAATGGCTCCAAAGGCCATAATTAGTCTCCATATAAAAGAATTCATCATCAAAAATCGTATCAAGGTTTGGTTTCATGATTGCTAAATTACTTCATTATTTGCTCCTGTTTCCATAGAAATCATGGAGTACTTCTGGGATGTGAGGCTGTAAAGTATTGCAGTACACCTGCTTATCAAAGCAGAAAAGTACTTTTCTACTATTTTTCTACTTATTCTGACCAAATTGTCCCTAAAGATGTTGCAAAGGAAGAGAGGTGTGAGTGTGCACATGACACTTGTAATGCTCCTAACGCATGGAATTGTGGAATGGTTTGGGTTGGAAGGGACCTTACAGACCATTTCATTCCAACACCCCCCTGCAATGGGCTGACTCCTTCCACTAGACCAGGTTGCTCTGAGCCCCATCCAACCGGGCTTTGGACACTTCGAGGGATGGGGCAGCCACAGCTTCTCTGGCAACCTGTACCCTTCTCTGGGCAACCTGTGCCAGGGCCTCACCACCCTCATAGGGAAGAATTTCTTCCCAATGTCCATTCTAAACCTCCTCTCTGTCAGTGTGAAGCCATTTGCTCTTGTCCTGTCACTCCAGGCCCTTGTTGATAGCCTCTCTCCTTTTATTCGTTCCCTTCAGGTACCGGAGACCTTCAATTAGGTTATCCCATCTGTGATCCAAATAATAATAGAGGTTGGACAGCGCTTGTGTTTCATGTTCTGGGCAAAATTATGTGGCTGGATTTCCATCACAGAGGTTGCAGTCCAGTCCTGACATTTATTGGGAACTTCCTTTTGTAAGGTTTTGTTTGTGTGTATATATAAGCAGTGCCTGAGGCTGCACCGGTGCTGCAGTTAAGGGAGGATGGTGTAATACTCCATTGATGAGTAAATTGAGCAAATACGTTTTAATCCCAGGCTTCCCAGTCTGGTTTAGGCAGCTTTTCCTTTAGCTGGATTTGGATCAAATGCTGTTCTCCCTCATGTGTTTCACCAGCAATGGCCTGTCCTGAAGGCCAGGTGTACCAGCAGTGCGGGACGCCATGCAACCAGACGTGCCGGTCCCTGTCCTACCCGGAGGAGGACTGTGAGCAGCTCTGCCTGGAGGGCTGCTACTGTCCCCCCGGGCACTACCTGGATGAGCATGAGCAGTGCGTGCCCAAGTCCCAGTGCTCCTGTTACTATGATGGGGAGATCTTCCAGCCAGAGGATGTCTTCTCGGATCATTACTCCATGTGGTAAGTGCACTGTTCGTAACCCTTCCCTACACCCCGTCACTCCAATTTTTGGGTGGCTTGAGTTGTTAACTGGGTCAGTTCCTGTGCATCCACTGCAACTAGTTTAAGAAAAGGCAGGATTTTGCCTCCAGCAAACCAAATGGTGTGTTTTGCTGCTGCATCTCTCTCCACTTAATTTTAAATGCCACCTTACTCAGAATTACTCAGTATTAAGCCCTGTTCTACAAACGGTTCCTGCCAGTTTGAAATGGAGCTTAATTACTGATAATAGGTACTTTGTGGGCTTTTAAAATGTCACTTTAATGTACTGTGATACACTTCTTAACTGTTAAAACCTAATTACCTCTTGTCAAAGATACAAGTATTAAAAAGCATTTCTAATTGTTAAATTGAGTAGCGTCACACTTGGAGTGGGAATGCAATTGCTGGGCAAGCCCAGTTTTGGGAACAGTGTTTTCTCCTTTTCCTTTCTACCACAAAAATCTCAGGTTTCAGGAGCTAGGTGGTCCCTTACCTCTTTCCACAGCAAAGTTGGCTATTGTCTTGCCCAGCTTTATCCCTGTGCAGCTGCACTGGATCCAGCAGGACAGGGCCAGTAGGCAGCTGGGTTGCCATGCCACTGTATCCCATCAACTCCCTTAAAGAATGTTTGCCTTTAATGTTGATAGACACAGTGGATGGAGAGCAGTGGCTCAGCCTCAATGAGGTGTAGTTTTGTATTCTGATAAGTTCCCTGTTGACTGAAAATCAGTGTGGGTGAAAGCTAAATGCCATTTCATTAAATATAAGCTCTGTTTGTTTTTCTTAGCTATTGTGAGAATGGATTCATGCACTGCAGTACAAACAGAGCTCCCGGTGCCTTCCTGGCTGATGTTTTTGCTGATGAGAGGCCATCTCCCAGAAGTTAGTATGTCTTAAAAAATTAATATTTTATTTTGACTTTTTTTTTCTCTTCAGTCTCTTGGTAGTGTAGATTGGAGAAGAAATTCCAGAGTTTGCAACAGCTGTGATATTGTGAGACTTTTTCTAATTTTTTTTTTTTTTTTTTGCAGGATAGAAACAAAAGGGTTGTGTGGGAGGGTGCAGAGCTCATTGAATCTCACCTCTTAAAATTATAATTATAATTAGCCACTGCAGTCTCTCTTGAGCTGAAGAGGTTAGAGGATGCCTTGGCAGTGATCTGAGGTCCCCAGCTGCTATTTGAGGATCACAAGACATCAGTAACTCATCAGCTTTATACCTTCTGCTTCTCACTAATGGGATGCAAACTCCCTTTTCTGGTGCAAATGAGGTTTTTTGTGTCCTGAAGGTTACACAGCTGCCAGGTTCCCAGTGTGCTTTCCAGCCAGCAGGAATCTCCATGAAACCTCCTGGAGACTGACAGCTGCCATGTTTCCCATCAGTGGACAGGTTTATCAAATATTTGACTCTGAGAGGTGCATGGGAACACTTCCAGCATCTACCTGGGGTTTGCAGCATTGGAGAAAGGCCAGCAGTGCTCTGGGATCTTTTGGGGTTTCCCACTGATACATGGATGGAGTTTATGGGATTGCCATGGGATAGGGAGTTTGAGACTGGATGCATCTCAGAGGGGACAGGCCTAGTGTGGCTTTAAGAAGGCCCGGGAATATCCAGGAGTTGGATTTGGTGATCCTTGTGGGTGCCTTCCAACTCAGGATAAGCTATGATCCCTACGGGAACACCAATAGAGCCAAACACGGTGTCTTTCATGGCACACTGACAAATGCTCCTGTACATGGGGTCTGGAGGAAATTTGTGGTTGATATTAGCCAGTGCCTTGAAGACAAAGGGTTATTGTTTGTCTTTGCACCTTGTAAGGATAAACCACCTTCTAGTGGAAAACACTGTAGATCCCTCTGTAGGTACAGGGCAGTGACCTGCTTAATGTTGCTTGCTAGGACATCAGTGACAGTGTCACTGGTTGGATCACCTGTTCTGCAGGTGAAGCCTTCCAGGTGAATATTTCACCAAACTCTTCCCTTAATGCTCCTAAGACATACTTTTCCTGATACTTGTATGTCAGGACTGACAAAACCTTAGAGAGGCATATTGCTAGTTCCACTTGAAATAATATCCTGGAGTTTCTTGGGACATTCTGATCTTCTGTCTGATCCTGAAGTCTCAGAGAGTTTGTATTTAAGCTCAGGGCATTGTTATGGGAAATGAGTCTAACTAGAATTATATATGATGCTGTTGCTTCTCAGAATATGAATTTGCTGACTTTGTACAGTGCCTAGAGGTGTTTGCATAGCCCCAGAGCAGTCTGGAATTGCACTTTTATGTTTAGTGCAGCTTTTTTGCGTCAGTATTAAATACCTGCTTTCATGGCAGCCTAACTGAGGTCACTCCATGGGAAGTAGGGGCTGTTTTCTTTGCCATGTCATGTGTAGTGGTGTTGCTCCAGGCTATATTCTAAATTAGTTTTCTAATTAAAATGTTGATCCACTTTTTAGAAAAATACGATGCCAACAATACTTGAGTTCTAATTGCAATTTCTGTAAACTCATTTTTTTACAGTAAAAAGGAGCTTGACATGCAGATTCCCCATGGAAAAAATTATCTGTCCTGCTGACAACCCACGAGCAGAAGGAGTGGAGTGTACCAAGACCTGCCAGAACTATGACTTGGAGTGCATCAGCCATGGCTGTGTATCTGGATGCCTCTGTCCAAAAGGCATGGTAAGCAGGTTTCGACACAGCAGGGAGAAGCAGGTCCTCTTTGCTTTCTTGGCTTCATTCTTTCCTACCAACAGTCTTCTTGCAGCTTGGGAATAAGTGGTTGTGAAGTGTTGACCGTCAAGCTGTGGCTGGCTTAAAGAATGTGTATTAGTATATCTGCATTGAAGATGAACTTTAGCTCGTAAAAATAATTAATAATCAAAATTCCAAAGCCTGATTTGAAGATGAGTTTATGTTTTCCTTCAGCTCTGCTCCTAAACCCCTCCTCAGTCTTGCTGAACTTTCTCAGTCAGAAGAACACAGATGCCCATATTCAGGTTGATCAGAGGGATGAAGCACCTCTCCTCCAAAAAAGGCTGAGGGAACTGGGATTGTTCAGCCTGGAAAAGAAAAGGCTTTGGGGTGACCTCATTGTGGCCTTGCAGTGCCTGAAGGGAGCCCACAGGAAAGATGGAGAGAGACTCTTGACAAGGGCCTGGAGTGACAGGACAAGGGGGAATGGCTTCACACTGACAGAGAGCAGGTTTAGAGGGGATATGAGGTAAAGGTCTTCCCTGTGAGGGTGGTGAGGCCCTGGCACAGGTTGCCCAGAGAAGCTGTGGCTGCCCCATCCCTGGAAGCGTCCAAGGCCAGGTTGGATGGGGCTCTGAGCAAGCTGGGATAGTGGAAGGTGTCCCTGCCCATGGCAGGGGTTTGGAACGAGATGGTCTTTAAGGTCCCTTCCCACCCAAACCATTCTGGGATTCTCTGATCCAGCCCCCCTTCCTGCTGATACTGGTTCCTCCTTGTCAAGTCTCCATTTCTCCAGCTGCCTTCCTGTGGGTTGTACCAAATTGAAGGTTCCCCTGTGAGAAGGAATGTGGGACATGAAACTTGGTAAGATGATGCCAGAGTGTGTCTTGGAATTCCAGGTGGTGTACTGAGCACACTTTTTTTTTTTTTTTTTCTGAAATCAGGCTTTCTGGAGTCCAGGGTTATTTCCCACTGCAACCCTCAAATTTCATCATTATTTTAAATGTTTTCTACCCCCAAATTCCTTCAATTGTCTTATTAGAAGAACAGCTCCCCCTGAGTTCTCATTAGATGGTAATTTCTATTATTAATATAAACATATATTTTGAACATCGCTACTGTATTTTGCTGATAAACACACATTTATGTAAATAGATTCTACTCCAGAATAAAATGCCAGCTCTAGGCAAAAGCTCAGGCTTGTGAAATGTCTTGGAGGTGAAAAAGACAGACCAGAATCTGAAGTCACCCATAGATTTCCACCACAATTTTAAAAACAAGTGCTGCTTCTTTTCACATTTCAGTCTGTAAATGTCTGTCCTTTAAGTGAAAAATATTCCTAAATAATAGTGAGATAAGAAAACTTAGAAAAGCTTGTGTTCTTGTAAAATTCCAAGAGCTCCAGGGTGAACAGGTTTTTACTTTGCATCTAACATTCAAACCTTTGATTTGGTGAAGGAGCTTGAGTTTTTTGGTTTCAGTTTTGGGATACAGTATTAGTACACTTTTGACATAATTGTGGAAAACAAACTATGATAACCACTCCACAGGAAAAGAACTCATAGTAATTAACCTTCATGTTTGCTCCAGTATTTCATATTCTTTTTCAGTAAATTGGAACAAACAATTGTTTCATAAAATTGTCGCCACCAGAGCAGTCTTTGGCCTTTTGGAATTGGAAACTCCAGCTGACTTTGCAGTGATGTGAAGCACACCCCTGAATTCAACAAGGTGGTTTGTCAGGTTTTGGATTGAAGAATCAGGCTCAGTATTTTTTAAAAACTACTAGTAAAATAAATTCTCTGTCCACTAGATGACAGTATGGTATAATCTTCACTAAGCTCAGCCTGGAATTACTTGTTATGCTTCCCTTCTGGCAGAGAGTAAAAATCACAAGATGCACCAAAGCCATGACAGGAGAAGCCCATGTAGAGATGACCTTGTAGCCACTGCCATGCAAAGACAGGATCAAGCCCAGTCTCCCCTCAGGTGTGTCCCCTTTGCCCTGTGTTTGACTCCTGGCTCCACAGGACCTGCCAGCTAGTTGTCAAAGAGCAGTTTCCTCCTCCTCACCCAAGGGGATGAGGTTTGGGAGAGCCTTTTTTTCTTGTTTCTGCACTCTGCAATGAGGCTTTGTGCTGCCCCACTAGAGAAAGGTTTGGGATGGTGACCAGGATCTCCTTTCCATCCTGTCCTCTTCTAACACAGACTCTGGGATCATGGACAAAGCTCTGCCAAGTCAAATCAAAGTCAAAGTCTGTTTTCCAGGCTTATACCAACAGAGGTGAGCAAAAAAGGGACTGGAAAAAGGAATAACCATTTTACTGGTCAGTCTCCCTTATTGGTGTTCCGTAATCCTGCCTAATTTACAAGCACTCACAGAGGTGAGCTGCTGTTTGCAGGAAGGTCTGTGGGAAGTAACAGATTACTCAACATGTGTTCCCATAAATATTAGCACGTATCATCATTCTGGGAGAAATTGTGCCTTCTTACTGAAGATTTTTTTTTCTTTTGTGGTACAGTAGCACATGAAAGTTGTCAATGTTCATGGATAACTTATTAGCTTGAAGACAAAACCTAATTTCTTTCAACTAAAAATAAGTTTTCCAGTTCATCTTGACTTAGTGTTTTACATTGTTTTGATTTCTAGCAAATAAAAATGTTCAATATATCATAAAAATAATTCTTCTGTTTTTGATCATCTGGAAGGTGGGAAATTCTCCATACTTGTCACCCTTTTGCAGAGCAGAAAGGAGAAATCATAACATATGTGCAGAAGTGTGGGGAAAAATATGCTTTCTCAGATTAGTTTACTGCACTTCAGGTTTTTCCCATTGGAAAATATTAATAAATATACAAATGGAGTCTTAACCACCTTTCTGGGGAAAGTGAGGAGCAGAACAATCAGAGAGCACAAAATCCAGACACTACAAAAGTAGAAAATTAGTTTATTTACATTCCCAGCAGCTGACACAAAATTAAGGTTTAAAATTTAAATGAAATATTTTATTGCATTCTGACTGCTGAAATAAAGCTATTTCTAAAACTTTGACATGTTAGTAGAAAAAGGAAAAAAAATACCAACCCTAAACATCTTAACCAGGAAAGTTTGGAAGGTTTGTCTTTTTTTCTTGCTAACTGTTTTCAACTGAAATTTACCTGACTATTTTGATTTCTCTGTTGTATGTTATTCAGTGTGGGCTTTTCCTATATTACAATGTCTTCACGAGGAGGTGGGCATGTCAAATAAACATCAGAGCCAAAAAGCTAACATAAGAAAGAGAAGTCAGGTGTAAACCAGCACATTTTGATGACCTAATGTGTTTTTGACTTGCCTTTGTTTGCACAGTAAGGGTGAGAGGCTGTTTTAGTTAAAACAAAAATTTTTGAAAGAAATTGTTCCCTGTGAGGGTGGTGAGGCCCTGGCACAGGTTGCCCAGAGAAGCTGTGGCTGCCCCATCCCTGGAAGTGTTCCAGGCCAGGCTGGATGGGGCTCTGAGCAACCTGGGACACTGGAAGGTGTCCCTGTTCATGGAGCTGGGTGATCTTTAAGGTCCCTTCTACCCCAAACCAGTCTCTTATTCTAAAGCCTATTAGCTACTGGGTTCTAATCTGACCCACTTCCTTTACTTAATGCCACGCTCCTTTATACCTTTGGCTGACTTTCCACTGAAATCCACAGGTGTGTCAGGTGGAACAGAGCGATGTCTGAGCTTCCCTTGACAGAGGGATATTCATCAAATTGTGTTGACCAAGAGAGTTCAAAGTTTAGGCTCACTGAGATGGATTTCAGGGCCATAGAATCTCCTGACTTGAAGGGGACCCAGGAGGATCATCGAGTCCAGCTCCTGGCCCTGCACAGACACCCCAACAATCCCACCCTGTGCATCCCTGAGAGCATTGTCCAAACGCTCCTGGAGCTCTGGCAGCCTTGGGGCTGTGACCATTCCCTGGGGAGCCTGTTCAGTGCCCCACCACCCTCTGGGGAAGAAAACTTCCTAAAATCCAACCTAACCCTCCCCTGACACAGCTCCAGCTGTTCCCTGGGTCCTGTCCCTGGTCACACAGAGCAGAGGTCAGGCCCTGCCCCTCCTCTTCCCCAGGTGAGGAAGCTGCAGAACTGCTGAGCTCTGATCTCAGTCTCCTCTTCTCCAGCTGAACAGACCAAGTGACCTCAGCCACTCCTCATGTGGCTTCCCCTCCAGGCCCTTCACTATCTTTGTAGCCTCCTTTGGACACTCTCTAACAGCTTTAGATTCTTATATTGTGCTGCCCAAAACTGCCCCCAGGACTCAAGGTGAGGTTGCACCAGAGCAGAGCGGGACAATCACCTTCTATGAGTGTAGGGAAGATTAGTCTTAAAGGTTCTGAAACCTGTAATATTGTCCTTCCTTTTGCAAGATTTTTTAAGGTTTAGCAATTAATAAGACAGAGCAAGGAAATGATGGACATTTCTGTTTGATCCCCAAGTAATGGGAGAATCATTAGCTGTTAGCCAACCA
This sequence comes from Dicrurus megarhynchus, assembly GCA_013399195.1. NCBI lineage: Eukaryota > Metazoa > Chordata > Aves > Passeriformes > Dicruridae > Dicrurus > Dicrurus megarhynchus. The sequence continues at coordinate 346,225 of VXAD01008595.1, forward strand.
CTTGTAATCCCATGGATGCAGAGCATCATCCTAAGGGCTTTTAATGGTGCAAACAGCTGCTGTTTTTATTACAAATCTATGTCTTTTTGTGGTTGCCTCCCCAGTGCTGCTGCCTCCTGTCATCTCAAGCACTCAGGACTGCTAAATCTCCTGTATTAACTGCAGTGTGTTGATGGATCTAGAGACTTCCACAGAAAATCCAGCTGCTTGTGAATAGTGCCCCTGGCCTTGTAGTGTACCACATGGTCCTTGTAGTGCAGCAGGGCATCAGGCTGCCAGATGTGCCCCAGCTCTTGGATGGGGTGTTAATAGGCCCAGTGGATTGTGTGTTACTGTTAACAAAATCATAATTCATTGAGTTTTGCAGAGAAAATGATCGTTCTTCTGGTCAAAGTCTTCTTTGGGTTTTTCTGTCCTGCTTCCTGAATCCCACCCCACACTCTGTGGTGTTCAGACAAGGTGCTCTTCCCTCTTTGTTGGTAGATTAGCAGTTGTTGCTCTAATTGTGATAGAAATACAAATACCAACCTATGCCAGTTTTTGGGGAGCGAGGAGAAGAGGTTCTAATTCTCCTTTTACTAACCAGATGTCTAATCCCAGGTTTTGTATCCAGAGGCAAGCCCTCAAGTGTATTGTGAACTGTGTTGCTGAACACTCTGCAAAAATTCAGAAGCGTAGCCACGAGTGTGAGGTCATGTTCCTGCTTTTTTCCTAAATGCCACCAGAAAGGAAGGAAAGAAGGTATTAAGCTCTTCTTTCTTAAGGTCTTCTCTGGACTGTTTTCTCACCATCCTTTGTAAAGGTGAAGGCAGAGCTGCAGCTCCATTATCTAGAAAAGCATTTCTTTGTTTCCATCTTGCTTCTATGGAAGCGATTTTATTTGGCATAATGCAGCTCTCCGTAAGCCACAGTACATGTGGAGCTGCATATGAAGGAAGGGTCTCTGGGCTGTGAAATCTTTTTTTATGAGTTGTTCCATGTGGCAGTTCTAGGTCCCCATAGGAAAAGGCAAAGCTGTTCTTCTTTATTAACCTGGCATTGAGACTACATTGATCTCATTGGCCCATATTTAATGGTGAAAAAGAAACTATTTTAATGATTTTGCAGAGAGAGTTGAAAGTGGGAAGGTGATATTTTGTGACTTTTGAATGAGAAGAAGGGGAAGGGCTCTCCCGTTAGGTATTCCATGAAACAAGAACCAAACCTATCTTGGCTTTTCCAGAACTGCTGTTGAGTGAAAAGTCAGCATAGCCAGCTTTGGTTGTGTTTGATTCTCTAAAACTTGGGGTCTTCAAAATGGAAAGTAATCACTGAAAAAGAAAACAGAAAAGGAATGGAAAAACTGAATAGTCTAAAGGCATTACTTGTTTTTCTTTGGTTGTAGTTTTTTTTTGTTTGTTTGTTTGTTTTTTTGTTTTTTAAAGTGGGACAAATGATTTGTTGTCATACAAAGAGAAACTCACATCAGAAGGGTGAAACTGAAAATACGGATAGAACATAATGTCCTATTTCCCAGCAATGGGGCCTGTTGCAGAGAGAGCAGAATAATACCTCAAGTGGACTGATATTTATCCTGCCTTCCAGGAAATAAATAGAGATTTGAAAGAAAATGAGTGATTACTGCAATTTTCAGAGGCGAGCTGATAGAGGATTGGCTTTGTTAAGGGGCTGTTGTCTGTGACAGAACCTGCATTTGCACATGGGTGGGTCAGGTGCTGTGGCTTCTGGTCTCCTCCTCAGTGTTCCTATTTCCAGTTTTAGTCCATCTGGGCACTTTTTCTCCTTTTCTAGTAGGCCCCTTCCCAATTTGTTGTGTGTGAGAAGCTATTGACCTGCTCTCCATATTCAGGCTAGCCTGGTTTTATCTTCACTGCATCCTGGACTTTCTCATTGTGACATTCTCCTATAATGTCATCTATTCTCCCAGCAGCTCTAGATGGTGGGGGCATGCTAAGATTTGTGTACCCATAAGACTGTGATTTATGTACCTACAGCTCTATTTATGTTAATGGGTAAAAGTATTAGTAGTACTGTACCTTTCTTATCTTGGATAGCCTTCATCCTTTTTTTTTATTATTTTCAGCCTTTTATTTTTCACCCACATGTTCTGTGCTTGCTCCTGGCTGCTTGTTCGCCCTGCACATGGCCATGTACCAATAGCCCCATGTGGTGACAAACTATATTTTCTGCTTAGGTGCGACATGAAAACAAGTGTGTTGCTCCTGAGAGGTGCCCGTGCTTCCATAATGGAAGAGAATATTCCAAGGGAGAGACAGTGACTAAGGACTGCAACACATGGTGAGCCATTGGAAGGGTGTTTTTTTTCTTTAGGGGGCCTGCTGTGTTTCTGATAATACCAAATATGGTTTGCTTAACAGATCTGTTTTATAAAAAGCCAGTTTTTGCAGCGTAGTAATTGCACAGACAGCACATTCCCTTTGCATGTTCCACAAAGATCCAATAAAATTCCTTGCAATGTCTGGCAACCTCTACCTTGTGCCCTACAAATAGTCTGTGCAACTCCTCTGTAGGCACTAGATAGTGGATTTTGTAACACAAGATAGCAATTTAGGATCTATATGCTTTGAGGTGGGAGGAGTGGAGCCTGGGCTTTGTCACTAAGCTTTGCTGTCGTGTTTCCCTTTTTTTTTGGGCTGAGGCCCTTCAAATCATCCCTTTTCAGCCAGAAGGGGTGTGATGCACCAGCTATAATATGATAGGAGCTCTTCAGGCAAATAATAAATTAGGAATAGACAGGGTCAACCTCTTATATCTCAAAAGAGTGCTCTGTCCATTGATATACTAAAAAAGATGAAAACAGATGGAAAACTGGTACTTTCTTAGAAGAAAACAGTAAGTGCTCTGTGTCTTTCACCCTTACCCTGTTGTCTTTCACCCTTACTCTGTTTGGTTGCTGAAAAAGGATTTATAGGTTCAAAAGGGAGTTCTAGGCTGCTCAGTTTGCATGGAGGGAAGCCCTCAGCACAGCCTTTGGTAAAGTACAGTGGGCCACTCTTGGCTTCTCCTGCAGAGCAGGTTGGCTGCACTGGAGGGGCTTTGCTTTCCATATGTTTGTGGGGAGAATGGTGGCCCTTTCCTTCAGAGCTCCACGAATCCAGGGTGTAGGACATTCAGCCACCAGCAGTGTGAAAATTCTGGGGGTTTTCTGAACTCAGACTTGAGAATCTGTCGTGCATTCTACCCCAAATGTCCCTGCCCAGCTCTGTCACAAGCCCAGGAGCAATGTTTGTTATCCTCTGTATGACTGGGTGGAGTTGGGTCAGAGAATCAGCACCACTGGAGAGTCCAAGGGTTGACTTTTGGTTGGTACATTGATCTTTGAATAACAGTGGTTTTCAAGTTTTGCATTTTTTCACTAGTGGGACCGCTCCTAACTGGTGTAAGTTAGCCTTGGAGTAAGGTTTTATATGGAAATATTGACCTCCCAGTGTTTTGTTTAATTTCTTTCCTTTGCAGCTACATATAACATTGTGAATCCATGTACTGTAATTAAACCTGGGGAAAAATAGGCTTGAAAAGATGGGGGAGAAGTTGATGTTATATTCTATAACCTGCTTACATTGCCTGTAGGTAAAAGTGACTCAGCTGAAAAACAGGCACCGTGAAAATTTTACTGAAACAAGAAGAGTACAGTGTAAAAGTCTTCAGTGTTGAGAAATTTGCAAGATTCCTCACGATAACCATGATCAGCCTTTTTATTTTCGATCATTCTTATAATCTTTGATCTTAAAATAATCATAACCATGTTGCTTCGTTCTTGTAACTTCCCACTTAATTCTGGCAGTGCCACTGTAAATGATATTTCCTCAAATATATAGAATTACCATCAATGTCAGGGTTGAGGAAAAGTTAGAAATCAGGCTTTCTCTCATTGATAAAAAGTTCTTTCTCACATTTTAGGTGTTTTTTATGAATTTGAAAGTAAAATTGGAAATAAGGTCCCTTCAAAAATGTCACCAGGGCTTTTTAGAACTATGTGACTTTGAAAAGTTTCCTGATAGTTCTCAGCAAATATCAAGTCAAATGTCATTTAGAAAGTGATATAGGAAATTACTATTGCTTTGAGAATTAATAAGGATTGAGAGTCTGTATTTTGGAGGTCGAGATCTTCCTTTTCTTTTGTTTCTGCTTTTTGTACTGCTGTTGCAGGAGTTCTCATTCTCACTTGTTCTTAGCCAGATGTGAACACCTGCAAAGGCAATATATGAACCAGAGGTGTCAGATTTGGCATTTGCATCCGACTTGACATATGGGAGACCCTAATTCATGAACAACGGAATGTCTCCAAGCCTAAGCCAGTGGCAAACCTTCTGTTATGCAATGTATTGGGAATTCATTGTGGAGCTCAATGAAAATTTTGGAGTCACGCTTGTGGAGCAGTGCACAGCAGAAATTTGCTAATCTGAATTTAACTACCCCACGTACCTTATAATCTGTCCATGCACGTATTTACAAAATCTTGCTCTTGTCTAACTGTTAGCAGAGAATTCATAGAGGAGAGGGGACAATAGGTTTCATGTTACTGAAATTTCATTCTTTGAAGAAAGTATCTTGCACGATATTTATTAGAATGTGAAATGTTACCAAGATTAAATGATGTCTATGCTCAGGTTAAGGCATTATTAGAGAGCTCAGTTCAGTGCCCGGTTTTTCCTTTGGGTAGCAATTTGATCTTGGGAAAGTACTTCAAGTTTTTTATCCTTGAGTTTTTATGTCTGTAAAACATGGGTAGAATTCCTCTTTCCCTGCCCTCACAGAGCTTGATTAGAAAATTCCTGGGTCTGTGATGATGTCCATCTGCATTCATGGAACATTAGTGGATGAATGTTTTGCCATCCTCCAGCCATATATTGCTTATTAATTAATAAATTGTTATTATTATTAGATACTGTGTCACATGGTATTCTAACTCTCCACTGATTTTGGTTTTTATTTTATTTGCTCAGTCTTTTGTTAGTTAGCAAATCAATTTATTTCACTGATCAAAAGCCTGTGGATGCCAAGGGAAGGTTCCCCTTTCATACCTGCAGCTTCTGTATCGAGGTTGTGGTCCTCCAGGATACCTCTGGAAAAGGGCAATAGTGGTGGATGCTCTGTTTTGCTGAAAGGGTACTTGGAGCAGAGCAGCATATCCTAAATAAAGTTCTAGTATAAAAGAATACTCCAGCAGGCTCTGTTCTGACCTATTTTGTAAAAGGGAAATTCAAACCATGCAGAGTCCTACATGCAGCTTGTAAGAAACAGAGAAACACATCCCTTATTCATTTAATCTTAATGCACTATTTGGATTTATACACCCACTGCTAACATATGCTAATTTATGCTAATGAGAGAGTCTCTTATCTGGTGGGAGAGAGCTCCTGGAGGCAGAGACTGTGGCACTTTCACTTTGCCTAAGGCACTTTGCATTCTCTTGCTCGTTATTTACATTGAGATAAGGACAACTGTCACTGCCTCCTTTTCTCTGTTACAGCGTGTGCCAGGGGAGGAAGTGGGAGTGCACCAAAAATCTGTGTGATGGCACCTGCACTGCGATTGGTACAGCTCATTACTTGACATTTGATGGACTGAAATACAAGTTTCCAGGAAACTGCCAATATGTGTTAGCTCAGGTAAGAGCATGTCAAATGCTAAAGCTGCCTGATACTATAAAAAGTGTTTTACACCAGGTGAGAAGCCCAATGTTTGGATAAATCACAGAAAAGTATTTCTAATTACTAAGCCAGATGTACAGTTGAGGAGAATAGAGCTTATTAATGTCTTCAGAGATACCTTAAGAACTTTGAAGAGTGTGTTGTGTTCTGTAGAAATCAGATTGTCACGTGTCCAGCTGGCCGTTGTGAACCTTATGAGAGCCCCTTGGTACAGAGAGGAGCTGTCTGAATCTCATCTCTAAAACGGAATTGCTGCTATCCCTAAATCAACTTTTCCTCATTTTCTTCTTTATCCTGTAATTGTAGCTTGCTGTCTGACTGAGTGAGACAGGGAATGCTCAGTGAACCTTCCCTAAATGCCCCCAGAGCACAGGCTCTTCTTGTTCCCTTCAGCACGGTCCCTGTCCTGTTCCATACACCACCTGCTTGGAGTCCACTGACAATATCCAGTTTCCTCACAGCAAGGAGGGAAGGGGGATAAAGGCAGAGCACACTAAACTCAACTTTTGATTTGTGGAAGCAGCCAGAATTTAGAGTTAACTAAGATAAAAGCTTGTCTGCATGCAAAGTATTGTGTATTTAGAAATGTCTGTGCAAACAAGGATTTATCTGAAAATTTGGTCTAAAACTAGATGGATTCACTGCTGATTGATAACAACAATATTCTGCAGTTACAGTGTGATGTGCTTCTTGGGTGAGCTACTATTTTCCTCACAGAGTTCTCATGAGGCACAATCCTCCTTGCAGGTATCCTTAGGGAGGAAGGTGTGATCAACCTGCCTCTGCCTTGGTCTTTGAAATATGCTCCTGCCTTGATGCCAGCTGGATTATCTTTGAGGAGTGATTGCTCTGCCACTAGTGAGAGCTCTGTGTAAAGGTCTTATGGGCAGCAGTACCATACACTACTACAAAACTACTAAAAATGGAATTTAAATCTGTTTTCCTTAAATGATAGACATAGAGAACTTCACACAGGGCCTTTTCCTTAAAAAGTGTGTACTGAAAAAAATGAACACAACCAAAAAAAAAAAAATCTATGAGATATGAGATGAGTTATCATAGAAATGTAGTATGAACTCTTCAAGGATCTCAGAAATGTTGGATTTAAAAGAAAATCAATACATTAAGCTATCTGTGTATTCAGATGTACACTATGCCCATCATACATCTTTAAATATCACAGGTGCTGTAACATTGTGGCTTCTCCCTTCTAAAGATTACTCTCCAAATTATGCACATGTGTGTCACTGGCAGAGTGTGCCTCACTCTTTAAGGGATGGACCACATGAATATCAGTGCTAAGCACAAACTAAATGAATATGGGAACACTTGGCATGCCAGGATATATCCTATTGGCCACAGATTACACACGGTTGATTGAGGCCTCTTTTTTCTCTGTGTTTTATCCTGTATGTGTTTTTCAAATAGTCCACATTACTGACTCATTTGTTTTTTTATCTGATAGGATTTCTGCAAGGGTGACTCTGGAACGTTCCAGATACTCGTTTCAAATGAAGGTTGTGGCTTCACTGGAGAAAAGTGCACCAAGAGGGTTGTCATTGTGTATGAAGGAGGGGAAATAGAGCTGTTTAATGGAAATGTATGTACTCTTTTTTCTTTCCTTCCTATTTTTTTGGGAAAAGAATTTCAGATTGTTCAGTAAAGTGAGGCATGAATGACCTCACATTCAGGGGTTCTTGATCATAAAATGAACAGATTAGCAGGATTATATTTATCCATTTTGCTTCCAGGGGTATAATGCTGTTTTGGTATTTCTGCTTGATGCCAACCAGTTTATCTCAGATAATCATAGAGTGGTTTGTTTTGGAAGGGACCTGAAAGATTACCTAGTTCTACTCCCCTGCCATGGGCAGGGATGGCTTCCACTATCCACTATCCCAGGTTGCTCAAAGCGCCATCCAGCCTGGCCTGGAACACTTCCAGGGATGGGGCAGCCACAGCTTCTCTGGGCAACCTGTGCCAGGGCCTCAGCACCCTCACAGGGAACAATTTCTTCCTCATATCCAATGTAAACCTGCTCTCTGTCAGTGTGAGGTCATTCCCCCTTGTCCTGTCACTCCAGGCCCTTGTCAGTAGTCTCGCTCCAGTTCTTTTATAGTGCCTTTAGCTACTGGAAGGCTGCAATAAGGTCACCCTGGAGCCTTCGCTTCAAGCTGAACAATCCCCACTCTTTCAGTCCATTTTCACAGCAGAGGTGCTCCAGCCCTCTGGTCATCTTGGTGGCCTCCTCTGGATTAATTCCAACAACTCCATGTCCTTCATATATTGGAGGCCCCAGACCCTTTCTAAACATGGCTGATCAAAGCCTCTTTCCAGCAACATGAAGTGCAAGGAAGGGCTAAGAAATGAATGACCCATGGCTAATAAAACATCAGAAGTGATTTAGCAATCTGAAGGACTGAGGACACAGGAAAAAAAAGTCACGGCTCAAGCAAGTTGATGGCATAATGTCAGCTGTCCTTCTCCCTGTTAAATTGCTAGACGGAATATCCACATATTCTTCTTTTTCTCCCTTTTCCTACTAACAAACATGGAATAATTGACCAAGAATCACTTCCACCTTCCATGTCCCTTCCCAGCTGGAAATGAGCTTTCCAGAGGGCAGAGTTCAGCCCTTTGCCTTGAGCCCTGCAACATTTCAGGCCATCTGTGAGCTCAACCATTGCAGAGCTGCAGTGGATTATTGTTTCAATTGCTCCCTTTTCAGAAGTCCTGTGCTTTGAGCTGGCATCTGGACCAGAGATTTGCAAGAATGTTCCCAGTGAAAGTCAAACCACTCTACATTTGCCTTGTTTTGGGTTAAGAGATAAAGCTGTACCAGGTTTGGAATTGCCTGTGAATTGTCCCTGACCTTGGCAGGAGCACAAAAACATGACCTTTATTAAAGGTGTCTGTGCAGTGCACCTTGACAGCACAGGATCCATGCAGGCTTCTGGGTGCTGCAGGCATGAACACAAGACGTTGATTGTCCAATTCTTTATTTTTACTGCTATAGAATCCTCTGCCTGGGTGAAGGTGAGTAGCAGTGCAGGGATCATTCCGTTGAGCTGCGCTTTGAAAGCTTCTTTAGGTGACAGATTTTCAGAAAAGCTGTGATTCCCTTTGGACATGTAAGAAAGGGCCAGAAGAAAACAGCAGACGATTTAGGCATCCAGCAGCTGCAGCATCAGAGGGTGTTTGGGTCCTGAGAGGGCCTGTCCTTGCAAGAGCTTGATCTGTGTTACACCACATGACCCCAAGTGAATTTTTAGCTTTTTAGAGAGTTTAAGGCTCAATGTAATAATATCTAGAGCAAGTTTGCTTAGAAATAATGAGAACCAAAAGAGAGATTAAGGAAAGCAACTGATATGGAGACTCCTAGGCAAAATCCCGTTCAGTGGTGACTTTCTACACTCTTTTTCCACAAGAATCCTTAGAAGCAAGCAGAAGAATCGGGTATTTTTTTGGCCATTAAAATGTTTCCAATTAACATTGTTTTAAGATGATATGTTTTGAGAACAGCTTCTACTTTTAGGTAAATGGGGTAAAAATTGAAGTATCTGCATGTTACAGTTCTGGCTGACATTTAAAAAAACAATGAAATAATTTTTGCTTTTCTGAAACAAATCTGCAAGTTTGCAAGGTCAAAAGTTTATGACTTCATGGTTGGGGAAAAAGCCTCCATAAACATAAAAATTCTGTAATTTAGGTCAACCTCACAGCTCAACTTTGTCCTCTTCTGTTTTTTTGGAACCCTCTGAATTTGGAAAGACAAAGGCTGTTCTAGAATTTTAAGTGGTCAAGTGACTATACTGTGTAGTAATAAGTTGGGCATAGGAGAAGGTTAAAAAGCTTTCAGTGCCCAAAATATCTTTTAATATCTTCCCTAAGGCCATTGAAGGCCTTCTTTAGGAGATCCATGGAAGATATGAACTGTCTTCTCTGGGATAAATGTTTCTGATGATAACTCAGAGATGAAAAGAATTGAATGACGGTGCTGAGCTCTTACTGAATTGAGCAAGAAAGAATAGTGGGATAAGGAAATATTTTGTCCTCAAAGTAGGCGAGTGGGCGAATGGTTTCTGGGCTCTCCTTTCTCCTTTACTTTAACTGCTATTTGTACTGATTGAAAGTTTTCATCTGCCTCTTCCACAACTAAGCAGTTAATGCATTAATGGTGCTGAAAGTAACAGCCATGCCAGACTTTTCTTTCCAAATGTGGTTAATAATCCTATTAGAGTTCCCATTGAAAGGGGATTATGGTGTGAAAGAGAGCATTTTAAATTAATCTCTTAAATTCTTAGTAGCTGGAGGCAGTGAATTTGCAACCAGATGGAAAAAGAAAGAGGCACACAGGGGAAGGGAAAGGGATGGGAAAAAATGAATAGACACTGAAAGGAATCTCTCTGGATTTTTCCTGGTGGTGTAGCCGGTTGGGAAGAAGGTCCTTCCTGACTCCAGAATCAGACTCCGGTCTTTCAGAGGCCACTGATATGTGCGGTTCTCCCGGTTCTCATTACACTTGAACCAGAAGGACAGAATTGTTAAGTTTCCAAAAAAGCTGAAATAAAAAAAGCCCAGACCAATGTGTAATTATTCAGTGAACCAGTGACCAGTACTAAACTGGTAATTAATTGAGTATACCATTTTCTAATAAAAAAGAGAATTGTCTTTATCAGCCCTGCTTCATGTGTTGGCATCGGTGTGTTATACCCTGGGATCACATTCAAAAACTTTGGAAATGGGATGAGACTGAAATACTGTACTTGTATCCCAAATTTCTGGTTTTCTCTGGAGCATCTGGATAGCATATGGAAACTCTCTGGAGAACACCATGTTTGGAAGCACCTGTTACCATGTCCCACTGGGAAAATCACCTACCTTAAATAATAATTATAGATTATTATAGCACAATGTGCTTATCTCATTCAGGTAAACATCAGGGTACCTCCTAAGGGTGAAAATGATAATTTAGATGTCATCAAGTCTGGCCGTTATTACATCATTTTACTGGGCAAAAGCATCAGCGTGACCTGGGACCAGGCCATGGGAGTCTCTGTTATCTTAAAAGGCAATCTCAAAGTAAGTATTCTTTGCTTTACTTCTTATTCTCTCTAAAGAATGCACTTAGCCTGTCACCTGTCCCTGGGGAACAGGTTTTTTTTGGTTTTTTTTTAATATAGATTTTCATGGAATATTAGGCACTTGCTTGAAAATGGAGGGGTTGTTTGGAAATACTGTAGGACTGCCTTATTTTCCTGGTTGTTCAGCTATAAGGGGCAAATCCTGGGTCTTTGGAGGTGAGCTATGACAGAAAGGATGGGCGCTGTGGGGCCTCAGAATAACCATGCCTTGAGTGATTTCTTCTGCATTCAAGAAAAACAGCATAAGGAGCCAGATTTACTGGTGATGGTGATAGGACAGCGATCTCCAGAAATAAAATGGGATTGTAGGGACACGTTCCAAACAGAGCCACCAGGCACTGCTGATTAGAGCAGTCCTGCTTTCTGGAGCCCTTGGAGAAGGCATTGTCCCGGCTTTCAGCAAAGCAGAGTGGGAATGGGAGCGACACGTTCTCTGGGAGAGACTGTGTCTGTTTTAGTGGGCTTGGCAAGGCTGTGGGTAATTCAGTTTTTAAACCTCATGGCATTAAAGCACCAGGCTAAAAAGACTTCTTAACAAAACCCTAAGCCGGTCTACAGATGTAAGATTAATGCTTTCTGTGTTTCTTTCCCTGCAAGGATCAAGTGTGTGGTCTGTGTGGAAATTTTGATGGGATCCAAAACAATGATTTGACCAGCAGCAGTGAACATCTTGAAGTAGATCCAATTGACTTTGGGAATTCTTGGAAAGTTAATTCCCGTTGTGCTGACGTTGCAAAGGTGATTGCGAATGAACTGTGAAAACTAATTCATGTGGGTTACAGTATCACTGAAGAGTGGACAAAGAGCTTTGAAAGGATTAAAATAAGTAGAAACTAACTCCTTCCCCCATGTTTTTGCCAAATAATATTATTTCTTGAAATCTGATAAAAGCTCAATTAACTTATGCAAAGCTTGTGTGCTGCCTAGCTTCAGAGGAATGTTAAAATAGCCAATATTTATGATAGAGGCTGTTCCTAAAGTTATCCAGCCCAGGTGCTTGAAATCCAGGTATCACTGGAAATCTCATTTTAGAGTTTAATCTTTAAAAAATAGCTGTAATTCTCAGTCAGGAGGAGTTCAGATAAAAATTTCATTTTTTGCTATTCAGATTTCTAGATCCCAAATCTTAGTCTGTCCATCACAAACCATGGAATGCACAAGTTAATTTCCTTCCATATGTGGGTGGGGTTGGTTTGTTTGTTTGTTTGTTTGTTTGTTTTACTAAAGGGCATTTGGTTGTTATTTTCTGATTGGAAAGTCTTGGTCAGAAAAAGCAGGATACAGGAGGGGATGAGACCTTATTGCCATCCATCATTGTGTCTGAATTTTGGGGAGGGTGCCTGCTTTCCGAAAGTGTTACTATGTCCCGGTGCATGGGATGCTAATTATATTATACATGAAAGCCTACTTCCAATTTTCCAAGTACAGAGTTTTGAAAGAATGAAATTGAATAATAAATTTGTATGTAGCTGACAAATAAAGCCCAAAGTATTTCCAAGTGAAATGTGCAAGGAAACATGTTGAAAACAACTTGTTTTGACATTTGTGAAACAAAGCATTTCATTCAGCTGATGCTTTTTTTTTCCTTGAAATTTATCTAAATGATCAGGGACAGGAGGGTGGAAGGAGCCTTTTTAAAATCTTTTCTTACAAAATTTCAATTACCAGAAAAAGACATTGAAGCATTTATTCTAGATCACATGAAATCTTTTGGGTTAGTTTGCTAATTATGTGCAAGTGTGACATGGCCACAGTATTACCTTGCTGAATGTCACTTTTTTTTCGTTTGACTTGATTGCAGAGCAGTAAAAAGTTGCACTACTGAGGATGAGGCCACAGGGTAAGACTGAGAAGGAGCAGCTTCTCATTTCAGGCACAGAATGGGACCTGCAGGGTGGTGCTGTGTTAAATTCCATGTCAGTACTAGTGGTCCTTTTTCTTAGATAAATTTAACGGGAGGAGGGAACATTACTGAGCTGTTCTTATTCAGCAGCAGCCTTGGGTATTGTCTGCTGAAGTCTGATCATATTTTAAGTCTCATGGACCTTCTGAGGAGTTGCAAATGATCGTTTGTCAGGATGGGTGTTTGGTGCAGTGGGTCTTCCTGTCATCAGAATGCCTGAGTTAGAACTGCAGGGTACAAGTAAGAGCTGGAGAAAATCAAGGAGGTGATTTGCTCTACTGCAACAGGATCTGTGTCTGTTGTACAACGGGTTGAAACTTTACTCAAAGAAACAATTTCCTTTGTCATGAAAAATTGCTAGTGAGTCTCTTACTTCAATTTGAAGAGTCCCAGGGTCCTGAAGACAAAGTTAATGCGATCTCTACTTGTCTCTTACAAAATTAAGCCCAACCTGGAACAGACCTTGATGTCTCCACTGTGTGGTGGAAACATAGTGAAGCAGATGATGGTAGAAACATCATGCAGCATTTTGTCTGGAAGTGTCTTTGAAGAATGCACAAAATTTGTGAGTATTGGGTCATGTGTTTCACATTCTTCAATTCTGCATGATCTGTGCTGGCATTGATTACAGCTGACGGAAAAAGTGTGGTTGTGCTGAGAGCACATAGGCCTTGGTGGAGGCTGGGTGGTGTTCTCATCTCTCACCTTGTCCTGTAGCTGATGCTTTATGGGAAAAATACACTTTTATGGGATGCATTATGGGAAAATGCACCTATCAAGCTATGAAGTAACTTCTGCCCAAGACAAATTTTATTGTACAGCCCAGAGACTGCACATGAAGTGAAGCCTAAGGGTTGAGATTTGAGGGAAGGGGGAGCTGAGCCAATGCAACACCACTCAGGCTGTGTCATACCCAAGCTGCTGCATGAGAGGGATGGGGGACAAGGCCTAAAGATATTAAGTGACCACAAACTGCAGTATCTGTAGCAACTTTGAGAACATGGCCCAATTTGAGTCTTTGCTGACATCAGCAGAAAGATTTGCACTGATTTATGTGGCCCCTCAACCCTTGGCAAGAGGAGCAGCCAAACCATCTGAAGGTTAACCATGTGTACAGGAAGGAGATGAAATGTCTCAGAGTGTCCTGTGCCCCGTGTTTCTCTCTTGCAGGTGAATCCTGAGCCCTACATTGACATTTGCCTGTATGACACTTGTGCCTGTGAGTCTGTTGGGGACTGTGCGTGTTTCTGTGACACCGTCGCGGCCTACGCACACGCCTGTGCTCAGAAAGGGGTTGCTGTTCACTGGAGGTCACCGACTCTGTGCCGTGAGTACAGAAAACAGGAGGCACAACTGGGTGAAAAGGTTCCAGGTTTTGGCTCAGACTGGTCAGATTTAGCTCTGCTTCCACTGACATCCAGAGAATTTCACCTTGATGGGGCTGGGCTAGCAGCTTGCTCTGATATTCCCACCCCCTGTTCTATTTCTGTACCTGGCAAACCCCTCCATCAGTTAGAGGGTGTGATAGCCTGTGGTACAAAATCTAGCGGAAGAAATAGTTTCTGTAATACATATACATGTGCATTAATTAAAGTCTACAGTTTAGGATTGTGTTGCATTTGCTATTATAAAACCCAAGAATTTCTGGTTTAGAGAAAGTATTTCATTATGTGAAGAAAATGTAAGTGTGAAGAGGTGGCCTGCCCTGATTGCAGTAAAACAAGAATGTAGTAAAAAAAAAAAATCTTTATTTAAAGGTGGAAATCTTTCTTTTTCTATATATATGTGGTCCACTTTGTACAATGTGTGGTGCCATAATTCTGAGAGGTGTGGTGAATATACGTTATGGTTCGACTCTTTTTTTTTTTTTTTTGCTTCTGATTCTTTCCCTGCATAGCACAAAGCTGTGAGGACCTGAATAAACAGGAATTAGATTATCAGTGTGAATGGAGATATAACAGCTGTGGACCTGCTTGTCCTGTCACGTGCCAACACCCCCAGGCTTTGGAGTGTCCTCTGCAGTGTGTGGAAGGGTGCCACGTACACTGTCCTGCAGGTAAGTCCATCTTTTGATTTACTTAAACAGCTTTTCTTCTTCTTAACAGGCTCACTGATATTTTCACCACAGTTACTGCCTGAGGAGGGAAGGAGGTGGTTGGGCATCTTGGTTTGAGTTTGTGAAATGAGCACAGTGTGTGGAGGGCATGAAGTGCTGCCCAGAAGAGGAGGATGAACCCCTGCCAGCAAGGATGAGAGAGGATGGGAACAGCTTGATGAGAGACTGGGCTGTGTGGGAACAAAGATTGTTGACTCTGTGGTTAAAGTGGGCTATGAATTTGTGCTGGAAATTGATAAAATGCTCTGCTTCAGAGCAGCTACAGCACTGGGGGAAACCCATTGCTTTGATCTGCTTATTTACCTCCAAGATGCTCCTGAAAGTGCCCAGCTGGCATCCTGCCATGAGCACGAGCTTCCAGCTTAACTATTCCAACAAGTCTCTCATAGTAAAGGGAAAGGAAAAAATACGGGAAATATGGGACAGGGAGAAGAAAGAGAGAAAGGGAAAGAGGGAAAGACAAGCAAGGGCCAAAAGTAGATTGAAAACTCAGATAAATCATTCCTGAAGACACAAAGACAAAGAAATAAGGTATTTTGAGACCCCAAGTAGCTACTCTGGGCCCTGATCAGAACGAGGCAGAGGATAGGAAGAAGAGAAATAAATAATACACATATAAAAAGGAAAATGCCCTTTTCCCCTGACATCTTCCATGCTTTGTTCTAAAGATATGTTTACCTTCTGTGTGTTGCTGGCTGTTGCAGGTTATACACTGGTTTAGGTGCTTCCAGTATCTAAGTAAAAGCCATTATGAGGGAAGGAGATACTTCTCTGTGTTGAGTTGGCAGTGGCCACAACACCCAGCAGAGAATTCAGGAGGTTTGAGCCTACCTCAGAAGCATTGTTTTGTTTTTAACGCCATGATTAATTTTACAGTTCATGACAACTGTCATCTTTACACTGCTCTGCTATTTTGAAACAGGGAAAATACTTGATGAGCTGTCCCTGGATTGTGTCAGTCCAGAAGACTGTCCTGTGTGTGCAGTTGGAGGTGACAAGATCCCGCATGGAAGGAGAGTAGTTTTGAACAGAGATGATCCACAGCGCTGTCAATCTTGGTATGATGGGCTTGTGCAGAGAACCAGCATCCCTCCTGTGTAGGATGAAGGGTCAGGGTTGAAATACATCCCCATGAATAATTTTATGGATATAACTTTAAATATACCACTCAAAAAGAAGGTTGGAAACCATCTTTCATGTCAATGCCCTTTCACAGAGCACCCAGAGCTGAAGTTTTTCAGTGACAGTAGTAGGGATTGCAGGATGTCAGCTGAATTGAAGCAAGTGAATTGCAGAAATTCCTTTCAAAAAAGTGCTTTTCCCATGTGTAGGTGGCCCTACTGGCTTCAGATGTTCCACTTCTTTTTGTGCAATGTGTGATTCAACATCAATAAAGCTGTCAGACTCTTTCCTTCTGCCAGTGCTAAAAAATTCCTGTGTATAGTGCAAGGTCTGAATGTGCACTCAGTCTAGAACTTGCTGAGATTATTAGCAGTTGGAATTGTGTCCCATTACTGGAAAACCAATTTCCATGAGATTTTAAGGTGATACCCTGGTCTGATCCTGCATACAGGCGTTTCCAAATAGGATGAAATGAATAGCAGGGAGTGTGATGCTGTGCACCGTGCAGGATGAGGGCCGTAATCTGAAGAGACTGTTTGCATTTTGTTTAATGCCCCATGGCATATTATGAAAATTAGTCATTCTCTGGATGTCTGGACCATGGATGGATACTTTCACTAGTGACTTATAATGCCATGAATAAAAGAGAGTTTTCCAACTTGTAAATTGATCAGATTTAATGGAAACTGAGTTGTAAAACTGCAGCAGCTATTAGCCCAGACCAACACCTTAGCTCCAAGTGCTCTGAACCTCACAGAAGCTCGGAATGGGTACAAACTTTCAATTCCTGGTCTCTAGCCAGGGCTAGTGTGCGACTGAACTATAAACCCAGGGCATGAGACTGTTAGGCTGATCAATTAAATATATATTTTTAAACAATATACGTGAAGAGCCCTGAATTCCATCAAAAGGTCAAAAAAGAGTCTTCTTAAATGAGTCTCTGTTCTCTAATTTTTGTAATCCTTAATAATAATTTATCTTAAATGTTGATACACTGGCTGCTGCTCACAAAAGATTTCAGAACATTAGGAAAACTTACCTCACTAGGGAAACATCTTTTTGCATAGCTGTCACCTAATTTAGATGCCTACACCATCTGTACAAACAATAGAAAATATTGCACAAAAATGGATTTCATAGCAAACATCCAAAGGAAATTGGAAACTAGAAGAGTCTCTTTCATATTAGGATTAGAATAATAAATCTTCTGTTGCTGTATGTTAATGCCAAAAGTAGCTGTGCATTCTGCAATTAGGAAGACACTAAAATGAGCTTGAAAAGAACATAACACAAACGAAGAGAACCTAAATGAAGGTGCCATGCGTAAAGTTAAGTATTTTTGTGGAAAATGACACCATCTTCCAGTATTGACTCATGTAGTTTGTACATCCTGGGTTTTCTCTGGCAGTGAAAACAAGCGTTTTTTGGTGGTTGCTCTTTTGTAACCTTTTCCTACTCTGTTGCTTGGACTGTCCAGTAAGACAAAGAGAATATATAAATTGGTTCTGTTCCACCCTGTGTTTGACTGCAGTCACGTTCTTTGAGAAGTGAAGTTGATCAGAGGGCTGGAACACGTCTCCTATGATGAAAGGCAGAGAGAGATAGGATTGTTCAGGGTGGAGAAGACTCTGGGGAGAACTTATTGTGACCTTGCAGTGCTTCAGCCTATGAGGAAGATGGGTACAAAGTTTTTTGCAGGGCCAGTTGGGGCAGAACAAGGGATGATGGTTTTAAGCTGAAGGATATTCAATTTAGATTACATATAAGGAAGAAGTTTTTTACAAAGAGATTGATAAAACACCTGGCATAGGTTGCCCAGAGAGGTGGTGGATGTCCCATCCCTGGAAGTATTTAAGGTCAGGCTGCACATGGCTCTGAGCAGCACGATCTAGCTGAAGATGTCTCTGCTTGTTGTGGGAGAGTTGGACTAGATACACTTTAAAGATTTCTTCCAGCCAAAACCCCTCTGTGATTCTAGCAAATAAAGAGAAACATGCAGCTGGGAATTACAGGGCGAATTGTTAAAGCCTTGCTAAAGATGGATGAATTATAAAAGAGTTCATAAAAAGTGGAGGGTGACAGAGGTGAAAAAACTCGTGGTGGTGCAGAAGGATGAATTGTGGGAAAGGCAGAGATGGGGGGAAAGGAAATTGGGAGCTGAGGTGTAAAGGGGAAGGGAAAAATGTACTAATGGAGGTGAGTAGAAACGGTGAGGGAAGACATAGGACTAAAAAGGTAACAGCTATGGCTGAAAGAAACCATTTAATATGAGAAACTGGACTGAAGAAGAAATCGTGGTAAATAATAGGAAGGTAAGAGAGACATAAGAAACAGTGGATGATGAACATGTGCCAAGGCTGTATCCAAACCAAAATGAAGTCAGGAAAAAAAAACCCACTTGGAATGTAGAGCACTTTGTAGGTAGAAAAAAGACTGTTAAAATCTGTGTAAACCTGGCCCCTGCACAGAGTTTGCTGAGTCGTATCAGAGATAAAACATCTCTCCTACTCTAGGATTTTACTTAGTGTTAGCTGCCTGCAGTTTGTCTTGTGTTTTGGTTCCTTGTGGAGCAAACCAGATCAGCCAGTTCAGTCCACCAGTGGCTTGTAGGTCGCTGTACTGCTGGTGCTCAGTGGGTTCACAGACAGTTTCCAGACACAGATTTACCCCTCCTTCCAAAGACTGATCTACAGAGTTTCCTCTGACAAACACATCATAGTTGGTCATGTTTCCTGGATCTAAACAAACATCCGTGAACATGGGGGATTTAGCTGTACAATACCATGTGGGGAGTTGTGGGGAATTGGGGTGGCGTTAAAAAAGAAATTCACATCATATTTTGGTTTCATTATGGTTTTGAGATGTTTGGTTTTGTATTGGCATTCTTTTATTATGTGTGGATGACTTGTTAAAAGCATTGCTTTTTACAGTTAAATTAGATGGTTTTTCATTTGATGATTTTTGTAGTCTGTGTGAAGGGAAGAACTTAACCTGTGTGGACTGTGAGCCCATGGAGAACACCCTAACTCTGACAACACCTATTCCAGAAGAGGACATTGAGCTACCAGCCAGTGCATACTCATGCAGCAAGATGATGGACTTGGCCTTCCTAATCGATGGCTCCAATAAACTCTCAGAGGAGGACTTTGAACAGCTGAAGACTTTCATAATTGGCGTGATGAAAAAACTCCACATCTCCCAGAAGAAAATCCGAGTGTCAATTCTGGTGTATAGGGCTGGTCCCACCATCTATCTTAACCTTAAAGATATCAAAACAAATTCCCAGATGAGAAGAATCGTCCAGAACATAAAATACACAGGTGATAAAGATGCATCTGCCTATGAAGTCTTTAAATACACTGCGTTGCATGTGTTTGGAAAAGCAGAAAGGACCAATGCCGCCAAGATTGCAGTGATATTTATAGCAAGCAAGTCTCAAAAAAAAATCCGTGACATCCTTGGGTTTTTGAAGAACAGAGATATCACAGTAGTACCCGTGGGGATTGGGCCGCATATCAATGTAGATCAAGTCAAGTTCATTGCAAGGATGTTTCCAGGTAGCAGAGCCTTCCTAGTGAGCAATGTGTTGGAGCTAACGGACAATAGAGATTTCCTCATTGATCACCTGTGTGATCTTGGACCTGAAGAAAGTTCAGTGTTACCAGCTACATCCGCTCCAACCATGTCCAGTGTCATACTTCCCCCTTTGGCACTCACAGCCCCACCACCTTTTTCAGAAAAGTCCCATCCCAACGGGCTGGATATTGCTTTTATTGTGGAAGGATCTGACAATGTGGGGGAGGAAAACTTCAATAAAGTCAAGAAGTTCATGGAGAAGGTGATCACAGGAATGAACGTGGGACAGGAAAATATTCACATTACAGTCATGCAGTATTCAGAAACTGTCAGTCTGGAGTATTCCTTTAGGGAAATACAGTCAAAGGAAGAAATTATTGAAAAAGTGAGGAGTATACCCTACCAGGGAGGGAGGGCTACCAACACTGGCAATGCCCTCGATTATATTTCCAAACACACGTTTACATCAGTGAATGGGGGCAGGCAAGATGTTCCTCACTTGGTATATATGGTGTCATCCAGTCCTTCCACAGATGTTATCACACGACCTCCCAGGAGCATAAATGTTATTCCCATAGGCATAACTCCCAGTGCTAATATCCAAGAGCTCAGGAAGATCAGTCAGCCTAATGACCCAATCATCTTGAATAGTTACAACAGACTTATTGAAGAGGCACCTGAATTAGTGCTGCAGTCGTGCTGCTCTCGTGGGATGAGATTTTGGACTGAAATGACGGGTAAGATTGGATGAATTTCCTGTGTGATTTCTTCTTTCCTCTGTCGAGTCTCCTCCATTTACCCTGTGCATCACTGAAATTTGAAGGGTTCCCTTATCTGGTTTGGTATCTTGTGGTCCAAATGCCAAGGAAGGACTATATATCTTCCCTAGAGGTTGGGGATGCTGCCCCAGTCCAGTAGAACTGAGCCCAGCCCTGCAGTCTGTTTTCTGTATGCTCAAAGTCCTTGTGTCCTTTTGTCAGCAAAGTACAGCAGCTTTCAGACTGTTCTCCAAACTTCCAAGGTTGGAGAGTGCCAGAAGAAAAATATTCTCTTGTCTTTATCCTTATTCTTCTGTGCTTAGTATAACGTAAAATTGTACTTCCTCTTTTGTGAAGAGACTTTATTGGGTTTTTCACATACTTTTTTTTCTTTTGTTTACTTGGGATTGAGGAGGGTATTGTGTTTTTTATTTGTTTCTTTTTGTTTTGTTGTTGGTTTGTGTTGGGTTTTTTTTTGTTGTTGTTGTTGTCTTTTGCTGGTTTTTGTTTTAGTCCCCTAAGAGTAAAACAGAATCAGTGGAAATAGCAGGAATTGAAATATCCATGAATATCCATATTTTGCTGAATATGAATTTCAAGGCTTTCATTAAAGGAGCATCACTTACTGTTTCAATTGGTCATTATCCTGCTTTGTTTTCCCAAAATGCAAGTGGATCTACCCTTTCTGCTCCTACCATATTAGCAGATGCTGCTTTTGGTTATTATATATAAAATGACTTTTTTCCCTCCCCCTCTCACCCTCAGAGTTGTGCAACAAACCCATGGACATCATGTTTCTTCTGGATGGAAGTTCCAATATTGGAGCATCGGAGTTTGAGGAAATGAAAAACTTTGTGCGGGCATTTATTGAAAGTGTTGTGATCGGTTTGTATCTGCCTTCCAGCTCAAACACAGAAAGATGTTTTGTATTCTTTTGCTTGTAGGGGACAAAACAGCTTCTCAGTGGAGGTTTTTTAGTTCTTAATTTTAAATTAATCATGCCAATCCCTCAGAAAACTGACTGCTCAGTGTTTATTTCCTGACCCATGTGGGGTGGCTGACACTTTCTGGGAGTGCTAAGCTCACTGAACTTGCAGAGTGCGTACTAATAGGGGGATACACCTGTGATTAGGGCATTCCTTATCTTTTATTATCAGTGCAGTCCCCCATGGCAGAATGCCTTGTATCCTGCACATGCATTAAGCAGTTTAGGACATTGTGTGGGTTGTATCAAGTCCATCTGCATGGCAGGGGCTACACAGGATCCTGTGTTTTCCCAGCAGCATTTAACAAACATGGGTTTTTATTTTTTTAAAAAATCAGAATTGTATTTTTTTGATCCAGCATTAAACCATTTCCATGGAGCAACTGCTGTTATTGGTGCTGTTCATAAATGTTTTACAAAGCATTGATAAAGACTCGTTGGGCTCTATACATAAATACCTTCAGTAGGAGGCCATGAAGAGAAGTACAGCCCATCATTATAAATGACATATTGCCTGGTTCAATTTTGCAAATCTGGTATTTTTAACTATTTATATAAATTCACTGTTAATAGTTTTATTCATACTTCTGACATAATGTATAATCAAGATGTCAGAAAGGAGCATAATTTGGAATTTCTCTTCATTCCCCTTTGCAGGTCAAGCTCCCTGGATTCAGTTTGTCCCATGCATGTCACTCCAGTGCTTTGTGAGAGAGGGAACTGGGCATGAAATGCTCCAGGGAGCTTGGCCCATCTGACAAATGGGGCATCAATCTACTGCTTGTGCAAAACAAGGTGCACGTAAAAAAAGAAACCCGAGGGGGGTGTTTAGACAATTTTAAAGTGGAAAAAGAATAATACTGAATGGAGATCAGTTAAATGAAACTCTCCAATTACTGTCATATTGATCTGGGCTAAAATACTGCATGCTGACTCCTGATAGAAAAGCAACTGTTTCCAGCAGTACTTGCATTTTTTTTTCACCAGAGAATAGTTCAGTTTTGATCTTTTGAGTGAAGATGCAGTTTTCACACTCTAATGGAAAACCACTGTCCAGTTGTGCCTAATGTAAATCACAACCACAATGTCATCTTTAGATTTATTTTAAGACATTCACATGCACTGCTCAAAGTGTTTATTTTCTGCTTCAGGCAATTCTTCAATTCATGTGTCAGTTCTCCAGTATGCCAGGGAAAATAATCTAGAAATTTCATGGAACATGCCTCAAGAGACTGACAGGCTTGTAGAGATGGTGCACTCCATCCAACAAAGGGAGCAAGGTCCTACCAGACTAGGTGAGTGATTTTGTGAATATTGATGTTTAAACAAGAGGGGGAGTGAAACCCCAAGGAATGCTAAACACAGCCTGGCCCCAAGCACCAATTTATGTCTCTGTGGTGTCATTTCTTGTTAAGGTTCAATTTTCTGTATGAAAATGTATTCATAGGTTACACAAATTATGGTGTATCTTTAATGTATTTTGGAAAGAAGCCTTGAAGTAATGCTCAGGATTTGCATTCATTATCTTTCAAGCAAGCAAAGCATAACTAAGAAGTAAAGACTTTGATCATTAACCTTTCAGTGCTGGTTAGATGATTAGATGTTTAGGAGCAGAACTGCTCATGCTGACTTCAGGAGCTGCCCTTGCCAGATGTTTGTGCTGAGCCAGTGTAACTCATCCAGTTGAAAAATAGCAAAACAGGAGTTATATTCTGTGCAGTTCACTTCCCTCTTCCAAGTTGCCATGCTGGTTCCACAGGGACTTGGGCTGGCACAAGACTTGGGGATGGTGCCAGGGAGCAGGGAACAAGGATTGCCTGAGACAACACCTCAGCTGAAGAGTTACTTCTGAAATGCCATCTTCTGTTCCCAATAAGACAAGTCCATTTCAATTTTCATGTGCTAAAACATCAGAGATTTCCCATTGGGTCTGTGGAAACTTGGTGCACACACAAATATCAGTGACAGGGTTCAGCAAAAATGATTCTCCTACAACATCTTTCACCAGATACCCTGAGAATTTTGTTCTTCTGGATTGGAACCACATTTACTCTGGCAGCCACCTAGCATCAGGGTCCTATAAGAGTTGAGGAATACACAGATATTTGAGGTCTTTGGACTGTAAAGAGTTATTTGTACAGAAAAGTGCGAAATAAAACCTGACTTCCATAGTTCGCAGGAGGATTAGCTCTGATTGCTTTCTCAGCCTGGAGAAATAAAAATACCAGATGGCTGATGAGACTTCTCTAGGCTCATTGTGGGATGAATTGTTGCATACAAATAGATAAGTTTTGTGAAGCCTTCCATGTAATGTGTAGAGAAAGCTACACGGAACTGCAGGCTAAACAGAGCAAACATGGCCTTTGGGAAATGAAATGGGAGAGGCAGCCACATGACATCCTCGTTAGTGATTTGTTTATGTCTCATTGGAAAATGCTCAGAGACTGTGATCGGGGATGTGGTATAATGAACCAAAGTGGAATAGAGTAGAAGTAGATCCTCCCAAATGAAGTCATGAAAATAAGTCACTGCGGTGCTGTCCTGCACCTTGTGATGTGAGTGAATGCGGCTGGCTGTGCAGGAGACAGCATTCCCAGGAAGTGACCCAGGAAGGTCACTCAGACCTTTCTGTCTGTGCTCGGGCCTCTGGAAATGCAGAGCCTGTTTGACAAGTGTAGATGGCTCAGTCTGGATGCTGCAGTTTCTTAGGAAATCTTTTCTAGCCCTTGCTTGATCTGAATTGACCCATCAAAAATATCATTGCTATCAGACCAGAGCTGTTTCTTCGTATTTGCACTTGCTGCCCTGTGGTAGAAGCACAATTCAGTGAAATTTTTATTCCATCTTTGTTGATCCAAATTGTACTATTTTGGTCCAAAAAGCTCTATGTGCAGAGGGCAGTTGTTGCTGCCACGGCAAAAGTCTTCCTGTAGAAAGCATTCCCTTTCCTGCATAATTAAGCCATAAGGAAACTCCAGGAGAGAGAGATTTTAGTAATAAGAAATAATGAAAACTACCGAGTATTTGTGGGCATAGAAAGAACAAGAAAGAGCAGCCTATACCACAAAGCTTTCCCATGCTTGTGCAATGGGGCCATTCAATAACATCAGGCAAATTTTGGCTCAAGTAACCTATCAAGAAGCAGCTCTGGGGCTATTCAGACATCATGAAATCGTGTACAACTTCACATAAGAAACAAGTGAAAAAAAAAAAAGAAGGAAACTAAACACTAAAGTGATGTGCGCAAGAGAACTGAGAATCACATAAATGTCTCTCTGTTCAGCATTTGGGGGTGTTTAGGAGAGCCACAGGGAGCAGATTGAGCAATCCCTACAGAAAGTACTGCTTAACACTTTATAAAAACATTATTTTGCTTCCTTATACCTCTAGTAAAAGTTGCTCGTTTAGGCTGACATTTTCCTGCCTCAGCCTCAAAATTTGGAGGAAGTATGGTCTATGTGGCTCAGCTGTATAAAAGCATCATTAGGGAAAGAAATGGTCCCCCCTTGCCCTCCAAGGAAAAAAAAAATCTTAAATATTTTTCCTGCAACTTTCCATCATTATTAACATACTTGATTAGCAGCATTCAGCTTTGCTGAATAAATGTCTTTCTTCTAAAATTCCCCTGTGGTTTTGGAAGCAAAGGCCCCCCATAGCACTTTTCCTCATTCAGATCTCTCCCCAGCTGACACACTCTACACCGAATTTCCAAAATCTTGCCCCCCCCATCACCCAAGGCCAGCAGCTGTTCTGATCAGAGGGCTCCCACCCACTGATAGAGACTTTCACTTGTTCCCCACAAATATTTCTGAACTGGTGGTGCCATCTCCTTTTTGAAGCCAGTTTTGGGTGCCACTAATATCTTCCCTGAGCTGTTTTAATTCACTGTCCTTCAGGGTTTTTTTGCTTGCTTGTTTTGTCTAGTTCATTTCTTACAAGGTTTGTGAGTTGAACGAGCTCCTGGTGGAGCCTGGGATCATCAGAAGCCCTTGGTGGTAAGAGAAATGCAGGATTTGTGACGTGCAGAGACAGGAAAGCAGAGGAGAGGTTCTTAGGGCCTGTTCCATTCAGTGGTGTTGGACTGACAGGTTTGTGCTGCTCATGAAAAGTTCAGCCATTCTGTTAATCAATGTGTGTTAATGCCGAAATATCAGTGTGCCAAGAGCTGACTGCTTAAAGCACTGTGGGATCAGTTATCAATAGCTGATTTGTTTCAAAATTAAAATAATCTTCTGTTTTCAGTTAAAAATCCCAGTTCAACGTCAAGTGAAGACCCTAAATTAAGATATAAAGACCAGCTTCAGGATTATGGACCTGGTCTAGTGGAAGGTGTCCCTGCCCATGGCAGGGGGCTTGGAATGAGATGATCTTTAAGGTCCCTTCCAAACCAAAGTGTTCTGTGATTTTGTGATTCTATGATTATCATTGTGGAGAATTGTTCCTGGTTAGACAATAACCAGGCTGGTTTAAATAGCTGCAATCTGGAATACCCACCATCCAGACAGTGTTGGCTGCTTCTGTATTACTTCGGGCTCTGAGGAACCATTCCTTTTTTGTTTCTTTCCCAGGCATCTTTCAGGACTTGTGGGTGATTAAGTTCTCTTGTAGTCCATTTTTCGGTCAGGATGTTGCAGAAATGTTAGAGAAACCACTGAGGCCACTTAAGGCACAGATTCACAAGTTCCCAGCAGGAACCTCCATCTCATTGGAATCCCCTGTCTGTCACAACTCCACAGACCCTCACGGGAGCTTTACATTCATTCCTTGTTTCAGACAAAATTAAACAAAATAATTGCAAAGGTTGCTCTTAGGAAGTTTTTGCTTCCCCTGAGGCATCCACCAAAACATTAAATGTCTGTGTGTTTCAGATTGGCTAATTCTGGGATGAATCTTCATTTTTATTTCTTGGATATATTTCAAATATTTCTAGGGCACCTTGTGCTCATTCAGTTAATTCTGTGATGTCCGTGATTGCTCCCAGTCTTGTATTTGTGGTTCAGATTAACATGCCTTTTTACACATTTTAACTCTTCCATCCAAATCATTAATAAAACTATTCAATAAGGCAGAATCTAGTGTAATTCCCTGTAGGCCCACAGTAAGCACCTCCAACCCTACTCAACAGATTCTTTTGTCCTTAAAGCTTGTTTATATCCATTTAATCAACTTGCAGTCCTTGTAGGAACCTCTACGTGAACCATTCTGAGTTGTTACTTCAGAATACAAGTCAAACTTTAATATCCATCAGGTGTCAAGTCAACCAGGAAAAGGTTCTTAAAAAGCCTTTTCTGACTGTCAGAATTTCAGCATAAAATGTTCATAGTCATTATTTAATGGTTATTCCAAACATGAGCACTTAAGGATGGGGAGAAGGTGCTGTTCTGTGCTGGCAGCCTTTGGAATGACTGACCTGCCCTTTGTGAAGTAGCCTGTATGGTTCAATTGGGTTTTTGTTTTCCCTTTTTATTTATTTGCATTTTTTTTTCCTTGGACATGCCCAATGAGTGACAGTCATACCCTACTGACTGAGCTGGAAGGCTGCTGGGGGCTCACCACCTTTGGTGGGCTGAGGGAAGGGCTAAAATGACTGAAAACAACCTGGGCTAGTGGAAGGGTGTCCCTGTCTGTGGCAGGGAGCTGGAACTGGGTGATCTTTAAGGTCCCTTCCAACCCAAACCATTCTGGGATTCTCTTTACGTTTCCATGCTGTGAACACTCTTAATAATAATAAAGCCTTGTGCTTGGTGTTGTTTAATTCAGTGTAAACATTTATATTTCCTTTATTGGTATGAAAATTTCAGGTTTCTGTTGTGTTGCAGTCTCACAGTATGAAAACGTTCAAGTTGGTTGATTTTTAGCAGTGAATAGTTTTTATTGTGGCCTCTGAGGGATTTAGTATTTCCCTCCGTGGTGAGATGGAGAGACGAAGAGCTGAGAAGTGACAGCTTCCAGCTTGGGATGGGGATTTTCTGAATCCCTCTAGCAGGACAAAAGTGTTCATTTGATCATGTTGTCAGACACCTGGCTCTTTTCTCCAGAGCTGGCTTCAAAATAAAGGGAGAAATCCAAAGAGTTTTTACTACGCTAAACCAAATTTTCCATGCATTAAATTGAGTAACTGCTTTTGGGGCCTTTGAAATAGTTGCTGGTTCTATTACAATGGTACTCGATTTCTTTATGAGAAATTATAAAAATAATGAATTTTTTTTTTCAGTTTGCAAATATGTATGGAGTTTCTGAGCCTTTTCAGAATTAATGTGAGAAGAGGAAAAATGGAGCTGGTGTGGCTGCTGACCACACCAACCACACAAAAGTCAAAGGGTCATTAAAGAAAACAGACAAATGCAGAAATTTCAAGTACTTTTCAGAAATGAATGAATAATCATTTGTGATTCTTACTGTGCAAAAGTTTAACCTAAAATATATTTGAAAGTTAAAAACCGAAATACTTTTTTTGGTAATTATTTGTAGGACCAAAGGGAAATGAGTCAATCTTCTGGCACAGTGACCATCCTAGAGCAACCTCAGGGATTTTGTCATATTAATAGTCATATTAATTTGCTGTATTTTGTTTTATCCTTAGTTATTTCTAGCTAATGTGCCATTCTGTATTTAATATTTACCTTGACAGACACAAAACCATTTGTAGAAAGGATTGTGGGACAGCTGTGTAGGACATGAGTTAATACCTGAGGTTAGTTATTTTTTGTGCTCAGGAATAGTAGTTTGTGAAAGGAAATTGCCCTCACCCAACAAATAATGGTGTTTTAAAATGTGTTTTGTTGCAAGTAGAAAAACATTCAGAATGTCGAGATTTTCACTGAATATCCAACTGCTGTTGCTATGTTATAGAGTCACTGAATGGTTTGGTTTGGAAGGGACCTCAAAGATCATCTTGTTCCGACCCCCTGCCATGGGCAGGGGCACCTTCCACTGGACCAGGTCACTCAGAGCCTCATCCAGCCTGGCCTTGAGCACTTCCAGGGATGGGGCAGCCACAACTTCCCAGGGCAGCCTGTTCTGCTGGTGCCTCAGGACCCTCTGAATAAAAAAATCTCTTAATCATATCAAATCTAAATCTCTCCTCCTTTAGTTTAAAACTGTTCCCCTTGTCCTATCCCTACCTGCCACTATAAAAAGTAGCTCTCACTCTTTTTTATAATCTTCCTTTTTTATAAGCTCCTATAAGTACTGTAAGGCTGCAGTGGGGTCTCCCTGGAGCCTTCTTCAAGCTGAACAATCCCAGCTCTGCAAGCCTTATCAATAACCAATGTGCTGAGTGAGATTCCTAAAGTTTGGCCATGCTTGCAGCAGCTTGAGCAAAGGGTTTTTGCTTCTATCACTGAAAAGGTGTGGGTGACATGGTGCAGGAAGACATAATGTACAAGGTGTTGAGGTGTGCTAAGGTGTACTGGGGCTGTGCTGGTGAATTATCTACAGGCTGACTTCCAGTGTTTTACAAATGCATTTGTTATTATAAATTGTACAGTGAATTCCTCAGGCAAGCCTATTTTTGCTCCACAGTTACTGCAGATTACTCAGAGGAAATAATCTTTCAAGTGTTTATTATTCACCAGTCACTGTTTGCCCCAAATGTCACATCAGTCACCTGGTTTCATTTCTACTTCCTGACCTGATAACTTCCAAGCCCAAAGGAGCTTTTAAGAAAGCTGCATATCACGATTCCCAGTGTAAATATTTGTGCAAATACATGTCTAAATACAAGTACTAACAAAGTGCTCTCTTGCTGAGGTTATAATTATCAACAAAAATGTGCCTGAGTGTTCACAGCTGTTAAGTGAAGGGGCAGCAGCTTCCCTTTTAAGCCAGTTTGTGATTTGGTAGCTCAGGTAGAATTTCTTTGCACGTTTTGTGGGGTTTGGTGTGTTTTATTGTTGTGTTTTTATTTTAATATGGATCACCCAGTTGTATTATGGATTACACAGAGTTTAAATTTCGGAGAGGTTGCTAGTAGTGTGGAGGCAAAATAGGTTTTTCACACCCATAGGGAAAATTGATGAAATTAGAGAAGCACTAGATCTTCTCTAGTAGTGAGAGCAACTTGTGTGAACAGCTCAGGGTGATGCCAAGCTGTGGATCAGCTCGCCACTGGATGTCAGTGTTGCTCAGCAGTTGGAAGCAGGAATAGTATCTCCACAATCTCTTCTATCCTTTAGTGATGACAATACTTCTGGAAAAGGTAAATACTAAAGTAAGGAGCATAACTCTGTTATCATGGCTAAGGAGAGGTAGTAAATTTCCCATCACTGCAGAGATTGGGATGGTCTAGGGATGGAGCTAAGGATGGTCCCGGTGTTGGGATGTCTTAATAATACTGGAAGGTTTTTAATAGCTGAGATCTTTCATGTAGCTGCAATAAATCAGACATTAAGAGTCCTTTCAGAATAAATATTTTTCACTACCTACTAACATAATACAACACACTAAAACAACATAAGATTTAGTTTGATAGTCTCCCGTGACTTTTCTATTCTATCTCTCATTTCTCTCTTCATTTCTTCCTAGGAAATGCCATTGATTTTGTGGTCCAGAATGCAATGTCAGAATCCCACGGGGGCAGACCCAGCGCATCGAAGGTCGCGATCGTCATCGTGTCGGGGAGCTCACAGGATGCTGTGGAGGCTGCTGCACACTCTGCAAGACTGAACAGTAAACCTTGTTCCACTGTCACTATTTTAAAGTAGAGCTGTTGCTTTTTAAGTAATGAGCTAGAACAAAAGATGGAAAATTAAGACACTGGTGTGTTCATGGAAGCTCTGGAGTTACTGTGCATAATGTGGTAAGGAACAGAGCTGAACAAAATGTGCCCTGTGAAGATGCCTTTGAGTTACTGGGAGATTCAGGACCAATTAAGGCTGAACAGCTTCCACAGGGCTCACAAATCAGTAGCATTTCATTTTCCAAGATCCTGTGGGTAGACAGGGATAACAGAAATGTGGTCTAATATAATAAATTCAATACTGTTGCAGTACAGTGAAACTTGAAAGGGTCACAATAATAATAACAATAATAACAATAATAACAATAATAGTAATAGTAATAGTAATAATAATAATAATAATTAGAGTTTTTGATCAGATTCTGGACTGACCTCTACAGAAATATAGTTTTGCTATCAGTGTGCTGCCTGATGATTTTTCAAGTTTTCTGGCTGTTGTTTCTGTACCTCAGCTTCTTCAGGTGTTCAGCTGAGGAACTTCGACTTCCTTTGAAGGTTGCTCTGGGAGCTATTGAATAAGGCATGGACTGTATAACAACTATCAGCTGTTATTTTTAATTAAATGGTTTGAAAATAATCCAATTGCCGTGTAACTGAAGAAAGAAAACAGCATATTCAGATTCTTTTTTTTTTTTTTTTTCATTTAAAAAGAGTGAAGATGTTGTCATTAAGTCTGCAGCTGTGTTTGTTGCCCATGAATGATCTTATTATGCTTGGGACTAATAGAGCTCATCTTAGCTAAAAATGTGATTAGAGCAGCATCATTTCAGCCCTTCATTGCCTTTAGCCAATGTGGGGGAATGATGCAAGTAACACATGAAAATTAACTGTTGGAGAAAAACTATTCCCAGTTCTTTTTTTTTTTTTTTAAAGAAGCAAATGAAAAAAAAAAATTATAAAATCTTTAGGTTGGAAAAGACCTTTAAGATTGTCATGTCCAACCATTAACCCAGCACTGCCAGGTCCACCACTAAACCCTGCTGCCAAGTACCACATCCTTTAAATAATTCCGGGGATGAACGCTCCACATCCATGAGCAATGATCTTCTCCTGTGCCTTGCCTGTTCCAAACCTTTCCTTCTCTTTTCCTAGGGGTATCCCTGTTCCCAATTGGTGTTGGGAACGGATATGATGAAGGGCAGCTAAGGACTTTGGCTGGGCCATCCGCTGCTAACAGAATCATGAAGCTCCAGAATTTTGAAGATTTATCCACTATGATCACATTGAACAGTGAATTTATCAAAAAAGTGTGCATGGGTAAGTCCAAAAATTGTGGCCTCATGTCACAAAATGCAAAGCCAGGATGATTCTTCTTGATTTTAGAAGGCAATCAGATGCTCCTTTTTTAGTGTTTCCCCGACAACCATCACAAATGCTCACCTAGACCACCACCACCACTTAGGTGTGAAACAAAATCAGAGCCCTTTCAACATGTATCCAGTTGCTCTTCCAATTAGTCCAATTCCAGCAAGGTTTTTAGAACTGCCTAGGCCTGAATTTTCAAGCTACCATCTTGATAAAAATCAGTCTTGATAAAAATCTTGGTAATCAGTACTCAGGACTGGTCAGTAACAGAAGGACACCAGGAAAGTTGAAGTTGTCATGAATGAATGGGGCATGTTTCAGAAATGTCGTGAGTAAAGATTCCAAGTTTGGTGTTTTCCAGGCATTGTTGTGTGTATGTCTATGGAAAATTCAGCCAAAATAGAAGGCAAAAAGAAAAATAATAAAGAATTAGCTTTCCCAGGGAAACAAAGACTGGGAAAAAAAGTGTAAAATGTTTTAAACAAGCATTCATTTCTTTGTAGCTGACAACACTCCTCCTCTAAGGAACCTTGCTTCAACACTGACCAGGATTTTACTTCTTTTGCCTCCTTGGCCTTTGTGGATATAGATATTTATCCCTCGTCTTGGTGTTATTCCTGTTACAGTAACATCCACACGTTCTCACCACAAGCCACTGCCTCATGGTGTTAGTCATTGCACAGGTTTTTGCCAGCATTACGAGGGCTTAGTTACATCTCCACTACAATAAATGGACTTTTTTGCAGAGCCAAGGACCTCTGAGAATGAGGAAGTTGCAGAGTGTTCACAGCCCAGCTTGGAGATATCCGATGAGCCTCCACTGGGATCACTTCTGGTGTTTTAAAATCTCTCCAGAGCACCAAACAGCTGCCATTTTCTAGATTTAAACAGCTGCCATTTTCTTTCCTCTCTTTTAAAATAAGCTTTTAAAGATGCATTTCCTCTCTTCACACTGTAAAATATGTGATTTTTCTTGCTGTAAATGACATTGATCCAAGATATAAGATGGGGAGCAGAAATCTGGAACCAGTAACTATTTTCTCATTGTAATCTGTGCTATAACCTATCGGTACCAGAGGTGACAACTTTGTATGTTTTATGAAAGCTTTTCCAACAGTTCAAAAAACCTTGAACTATAGACATCTTCAACACCTAAAATCTGGGAAATTTCTCTCTCCCTTTTGCTGATGGTAAAGACTTTGCTGGGGGGTGAAAAACTTTTTTTTTTTTTTTTTTTTTTTCTGGGTTTTTATTTTTTTTTTTTTTATGGGGATTTAATTTTGTTTGGATTTTTTTTCCTGTTTGTTTTGTTTTATATAAATTTCATACAATCTGTAAAGTATAATTTCCCCCTCTAGACTCATACAGTTGGATCTCTCTTGCAGAGGGAGTCTTGCCTTTTGTATGGAAGTATACCAAAAATAATACCATTAAAAAAAGGTTTAAAAGAGTTCCTAAATGATTTCAAAATACATTATTTATCCTGGAAAAGACATAGCAGAGAGTGTATATAGGACAGCATAGTCTAGTATTCTACAAAGAGTTTGCTAGTCAGGGTTTAATATCCTAGAGGCTCTGTCATGCCATAGTACAAATATGAAATTGCTTCCAAAATATCTTTAGGTGTGTACTGAGAGCATACAAACATAGAACCTGTAATTCAGTGGGTACCCTGTGACCACTTAACTGATTATACGAAAAAAATGCTCATCACATTCATGCCCGAGTGTAAGGAAACTGAATTTGAGTGTTCTTATTGCAGCTATTTGTATGGATATGCTGTACTGATCTTCCTGCATTTAATAAATGTGGGTGTGGAAATTCTCATTACCTGCCAATTTCCAGGAATACTCTCAATGGATCACAAGATTCCAAGGTCAGGCTGGACTCTGCCTCAGAGCCAAAGCCATGTTCCTTTAAGTACCATCTGGGCAGAGCTGTATCTGTTCAAGGAGTGCTGTAGAATTGCAGCCCAGTTATTGCTCACGGAGCATTTTGGGAGCACTGTCATTGTTTATGCCTTTTGTGACTTGTTCTTGTACACTTTGGACAAATGCCTGCAGTGTTCAGGTAGGGATTCACACACTCTAGCACAAACCCCCACAAACTTCCCACAGCTTAAATCAAGTTTTTAAGTAAGCAATCTGTATTTTGGTGACCACCACTTAAAAGGCTGGATAAGGGAGTGGTATGACTAAAAAATGTCTGCTTCTCTTTCAGACCCCGTCAGAGAATGCATAGATGAGGATGGAAACAAAAAGAAAGTAAGTGCATTGCCTGGGTTGGCCATCTGGCTTTTAAGTTGCAAAGATCGTGCAAGAACATGAATATTTCACAGATAACCTGAAACAAAAAGTGTGGGACAATATTAAGAATTCTTTTGGAGAAGGAAAATGTTGGCTTTTGAACTGATGGGATAACTTTGCACACAGCAGAGGCTTCCTCTAACAACACCTCATCTTGCAGAGTGTTGAATGTTATTGAAGTCAGTGCAGAACCAAAAACTGTGACAGTGTCTTCCCTGACAACAAAAAAATGCATTTCCATCTCCTGGTGGGAGGACTTCTGGGACAGCTACAAATGGCCAAAATAAAGGTGCATGTGCAGGGGCAACGTCATTGTCCAGCCCCTGTCCTTCTGCTGAAATTACAAATCCCTTGTCCCTGTGACAATTTTACAGGAAGGTAATTATTGTGTGATAGTTATGTCTCTAGGGAAAATCATCTCTTTAGCAGTGGAATCAAGTTTCTTGGAGTTCGTTTGTGCAAAAGTTCTTATTAATACTGAGAAAATGCTCAGAAATGTTAGTGAACTTGTCTGATCTCTCAAAAGTGATCCCACTCTAAGGAAGTGATGTTCCAGATGTTATAAATGGTTCAGGTTCTTCATCTCAGGTAAAATGCCAAGGGTTTTGAGAGTATATGGTACTTCATGCATTTAAAAATATTAGCATAAGCTTGTGCCATGTTTTCTAGTAGAGATCAGTTATGAGTTCTGCTCTAGGATTTATCTTGAATTTCCAGTACATTAAAAATATTCCTTTGATTTTTCCCTTGTGAAGACATGACTGTGAGGAAGGATGTGGCTAATAAATGACTATGAATTATCTAAACACAGGAAATATATCAAAGCTGCCTTACATGGTTGGCTTCAATCAGCTGGTCAGAACACAGAAAAGCTGTAGCTAAATCAGACTCTAAGCATAATCTGATGTCTTTGAGCCTGACAGCTTAATTAAGAAAAAAAAAAACTCCAACAAACAAAAACTAAACTTGAAAAACTTTCCTTATTAAAACAAAAAAAGAATCAGAATCTTGTCTGCAGTTTGAACTGCATGTGTCCAGGCCTCTGGGCTCCTTGAAGCAGACACAGGTATGTGTAGATAAGTGCTGGGAAGGCTAAACTTGAATATCAGACATGTCAGGTTTCATTTTTGGGGGCGATAAACATAAAGCACAATTTCCGTTCTGGCTAAAATGCTTTTAGAAGGAAACAGGCCGGGCTCCAGTCCACATAAAAATGAACCACACTTTCAAATGGCAGCCTTTAGGGGGATTTTGAGTTGCCTCTTCTGTCAGCCAGGAAAAATAGGTGTTAGAAGGCACTGTGAGGCCACAGCCTTCTGGAGCATCCTGTGGAGCCTACAGGACACCGTGGAAGTTCCTGCCTCTGTGGTGCAGCATTCCCTGCTCCCTCACTGGCTCTAAGGTGCCACTGTTCTGTTCCCCTCTTCGAGCACAGCCTGCAAATCCAGAGGGAGGAAGAATCAAGGCTCTTCCTTCCCTGATTCAGAAAACACAGGCTTTTATATCGGATTAATAATCTTTCAGGCGTTGCTCAGAGAATTCTTGCAGGAGGCTCGGCTCCCCAAGCGGGATGTCTGTCATGCACCTGGAGATTGTGGGAACTGATCTCTTGCAGTTTGCAAGGAAATCCGAGTTCTCAGGATCAAAAATCTCAGCCTAAATCCTATCAGCATCGGGAATAATATGATTTGTTACTTTTTCTTGGTTTGTTTTGTTATTACCCCTACCCTGGAAGTGACTGTAGAAGGAATACTCGTGATTAAGGTCATTGTTAGTAGCAGAAGGACAGCAGATCAGATGTGCTGGGTCAGGCCAAAAATCCATCCAGCCCCCTGTATTGTGTGGCCAAAAATAGGAGCCAGGGAAGGAATGTTAATAAATATGTATAAAAATTCCCTGAACTGTTCTAGCTGTGAACAATTTGTTACTCAGTGGCACCCTGAGCTGCAAGTGACACCTTTTTGTATTTGATAGTGCTTGATAGTTTTGTCCTCCATGAGTTTGTTCAGCTGTTCTTTGAATCCTTGGAAGTTTCTAGTACTCATCAGATCCAGTGGCAAGGAGCTGCAGGAGTGCCAAACACAGGCTGTCTAAAGAACCACTGGTTTCATGTTTTAATTTGCCAGCTGACAGCATATAAGAACAATTATGATAAATTAAGGGGATTTTTTAGTGTAGTTAATTTTCATTGTTAGTCTTGTTTTGAAGTTTATAAGCAGGCATAAAGGTGATAATAGAAGTGTAGATTTTTGTCTTATAGTAGTAATATTTCCTCATGAAGTGAACTGTAGAGCAATCTGCATTTCTAGGCTGTTTAAGGTGGCAAAACCCACATTCCTAAGCTATTACCATGGCTTTTCTGGGATTGTTTAAAGGCTTTTTTTTTGTTTCTGGCTCTTGGTTTAAAGAACAGACAAACAAACAAATAACCTCATCTAAACTAAGAGATAACAGCCAGGGGAGCTGTTGAGGTGCGTGGGTCTCTCTCCTGCAGATGCACAGCAAGACACAGCGTGTGCATGTCCAGGTCTGTAGGTTCAGAGC
This sequence comes from Dicrurus megarhynchus, assembly GCA_013399195.1. Classification (NCBI taxonomy): domain Eukaryota; kingdom Metazoa; phylum Chordata; class Aves; order Passeriformes; family Dicruridae; genus Dicrurus; species Dicrurus megarhynchus. The sequence continues at coordinate 382,399 of VXAD01008595.1, forward strand.
TCCCTCAGAGAGGAAGTCTGAGGCTTCCTGCAGTGTCCTGGCAGACTTATCCTTCACAGCTTAGAAACCCTGATTTTGCTTTCCTTTCTGTCCTGCTTTTGCTCCTACAGTTTCATATCAGTTGGGACTTAGGCTTTCTTTGTCTTCAGAGCCCCTGTGTTTTCCTCTGCACCAGGATTCTTGGGGTTTTTTTATCCCTCACCTTTCTAAAAATTTGTTTTAATGCGTTGCACTTTGCTTTTCTTGTCCAGGTCTTAGATGTTTTCCAATAAATGTCCTGTTAAAGAGTGAAATAAAACCAATTAAATATGTATGGAAGCAAGACTTGCACAGCTGTATATGTACCCTTCCAGGTGCTCCACTTCCAGTGAGTTGTAGGAGAGACAACTGTAATTAAAAAACATTCTATCTCTTCCTATGTAAATACTTTTGCCATCCTTAAAGCTCCTCTTGTTACTTTTTCACAGCTTCTTCTAGGCTCACAAGCCTGAAAAAAGTATTAAGCAACTTCCTGTTGCCTTCTTGAAGTCCTGAAACATATAAAACAAGTCCAGTAAATTAACTTGTATTTAATATGTAATTTTTTGTGGCTGCAAATCTGCCAGCTCTTGTTTACATTTGATGGTATCCCATAGCTCAGAGATACAGAGAAACACTTTCATAATGACAAGAATCATCTGTGAATTACGTTGCTATCTAGGTATTTTATCCCTTTTTCCTTCTCTTTTATGGGAATGATGGTTAAACTGAGAAGGACAGGATGGGAGATGTCCATGCCCAGTATCAGTTCTCTTTTCTTCCCCACGTTTCTGCTTGTGAATATCAGGAAATGCTACCCAGCTCACAGAAGCAGTGTCTCACTTGTACTGGTGTTTCTGGACTCATCTCTGCAGAGAGAGCTCTGGGAAGTGCTGTTTCCCGCATTTGGGGGTATTCCTGGGAATGCACACCTCAGGGATGAACAGTGGTTTAAAAAACTCATTCAGCCTACTTATGGACTTTATAGCTCTGCAGGATTGGGGCCAAAGAGCTCAGCTTTTTTCAGACAGGAATCTTGAGACACTCCAGATTGTGGCCACATCTATTTCTCTGTCATTTATTAGTACATAATCCTTGTGCCTTGAAATTCAGACTGTCCTTTAGAAAACAGGAGTATATTTTACATTTAATTCTTTAGCTCTAGAAACCCACTATGTACATCTAATAACACTGATCTGGTAAAGGAACGATTTCCCTTTGGGAAGAAAGGAGCTGTTTTAAAGTTTCAGAGTTGTTGATAAAATAACTACAATATTCCACACTTTCCTAGTTTGGAACAAATATTAATTCCTGCTGTGCTCTGACCATCTGTGGCTTATGAAAACTAAAGGATTTGAAACTTAAGGTAAAGCTGAGGGCAATTCTTTGTTGACTCTGCTCTCCATGCATCTTGTAGGATGGCTAAGCTAACTATAGATGGTCGGAACGAAATATCTCCTATTGTAGGCTGTTATCTTTAGCTTGGAATTTCAGGCTGCTTCTTAGTGTTTCTAATTTAAACTTTCTTATCCTCATGAAGCCCTTAATACACTGGATTGCATTATTTATTTTTCCAAGGCTAATGTGAGTAGCGCTGCTGTCAGGGTCACTTCACTTGCTGGCTGTAATTCCGTGACACCAGCCAAACTTCGCATTTTTGGTTTCAGTCGTTGCACATTTGTGTTTCCCTGCCTAGCCTGGTGATAAATGGACATTACCAGACCAGTGCCACACTGTGACGTGCTTCCCAGGAGATTACACAGTTCTGGAGAGCCACCACATCAACTGTGAGAAGATGCCAAAGCCTGTGTGTCACAGCAACCTTCCGGCTGTTAAGGTGGAGGAAACTTGCGGCTGCCGGTGGATGTGCCCATGTGAGTACCTGTCCATGTGTGCCTCTCCCTCCCCATCACCTGAAATGTTTGACCACAAATGCAATGCTGAGTGCAGCTTCTCAGCCACTGAACACTTCAAAGGTGACCAGGGTGGGAGGAATTGCTGTGTAATTGTTGTACAGTGATTTAAACAAATAATTAGGAGTGTGAGAGCCTCACTGATGCTGGAATGCCTAATGCTGCTTGCAAGTTCAGGGCCACTCTGAGCTTATTTTTTGCATTAGCAGAGTGACAGTGTTTTAGTAGGGAATGTCACACTCAATTTCCAAAGCTGTGTGAGCTGGAAAGAAGGATGTAGGGAAGAAACCAGGAATTTATCTCGGCAAGCTGTAAGCAAATGATGTATTTTTGCTCCATCTCAGGGCTTGAGGGTTTGGCCTGCCCTCAATCAAGCAGGTGTAGTACAGAAACATCAACAAAAAATTCTCACTGCCTCCAGATAACCTCACACTGAGTGTCTGAGCAGAAAGCTGAACACTGTGTGATTGGTGCCTTGGCTGGGTTAACAGGAACAGGAATTAAGTGCATCCACTCACATTTACAGGGTTAGAGGGATGCAGCCCCGAGGCTGGTGAACCTTTTATTCAAAAATAAGTCAGTTTAAATCTAAATTGATATGCTTACTTCTTAAAAGTATATCAGAACCATATATATATATACACACCTCCTCTTCACAACATATAATCTGAGTTTAAAACGTCCTCTGCTGAGCTGGCTGATTTAAGAACAATTTCTTCCAGCCAGTGCTTGAAATACCAAAGCTCGTAGCTGGATTTTGATCCCTGAACTCTTAGACATACAAAATTTTTTACACCCCAAGTTCTGGCATATCCTAAAAGTGTATTTGATGGTCTAAACCCTTTAAATCTAACATTTCTGGTTTGCTACAAGCATTTTGAAAAAGTAGAAATATTTTAGTTGGATAGTCATAAGTATTTTTATAATGTTTAAAAGATAGTCTTAGTGATACCTGCCCATAAGAAGTGCATCTTTATTAAATTTCTTGATCCTAAACACATAGCTAGCAACATAAGGGTATTACTTTTGGCATGCAAGACATACCTTCATATAAAACCTTCTGAAAGGATGAAATGAAAATAGCCTTTCATACCATTAGCTGATTGGCATGAAAAGCCCTGTAGTTCAGTGGAGTTGTTTAAGATGAGCTAACAACTGTTTATCTCTTTATGAATTTAGTGGGCCATGATACCAAATATTTTTGTTCCGAAGGTGGTACAATTTGTGAGGGAAAAGTAAAAAATTTTCATGTTACAGAAGGAGGGAACAAAAAATCCCCAACCCCCCCAGCTGATTAAAAAACACCATGGGTCAAGTCCTCTTCTTTTAATGATTGCTCAGTACAACCAGGGTGATTCTGTGCCAACTGAAGCAACATCTGTAGCAGCTGGAAAGGTTGATTCTGTTGCTGTGTGAGACAAAACTCACAGCAGTCAGAAAAGCAGAGATGGGCATGACAGAGGAGGTGCTGAGTAGGGGCTCAGTGTGAGGCAGCATCTCTCTTGTTATAGAAGGAGGCTGGTTAGGCCACCCACGAAAATGCTGCTAAATTGACTCACGATTCACTCATTTAGAGACCTAAAACACAATTTCCAGCCATGGATTGACAGTGTGGGTGATGTGACAAATGCTTCTGCAAAGAGGAAGTGCTTGAAAAAGTATTCTTAGGTCATCTGAATGGTTCAGGAGTTACGCTGCAAAGGCGCTTGCTTGCTGAACTAGTTACAGATTTTACAGCAGCAGGATTTGCAATGTGATTCATGGCTGTTGTGTGCTCTTGGACTACTTTGAAATGGATCCCATTAGTGCATTTTGTGCTACAGAAACCTATGAGAAATTTAAAAGGATTTACTTCCATCATCTTTTTTTTTTTTTTTTCTAGATGTCCATGAATAAGTAAAGATTGAAAAACATGGTTTTATTGCTAACTTGTTTAATTGTCACTTATACATGAACTTTGTAAGCAGATATGGTAAAATATCTGAAGATGCTTCAGTGCTCCAAAGGGAGCCCTCCCTTCCTCCCTCTCTCTGATTGCTGTTTTTCCTGGGAAATTAAGTTTGAAGGTCATTCAACAGGAAACAGATTATTCTCAGCTACAAGCAAAGTACTGAATTATTAACAATAGTAATTTTCCTCCTTACATGTTTTGCTGGCATTGCTTTTATTGTCCTTATTATCCTTTAAGCATGAGATTTGAAAACATATGAGCCAGAGTCATCAGGTTTTGTTTTGGTTCTTCTGGGATTATAATCTTCCTTGTTTTCCAGTTTTTGAAGACAAGGAAGTGTTTATAACCCAATGACCAGAACACTGAGCTGTCAGCTGGCCATTGGTTTGTCCTGTGCATATTATTTCTCTGCAGTTTTCCTGTTTCCAGTCTGAAAAACCAAGTCCCTGGGTATCAACTTGTGAGGTGTTTGATAAGGGTGAAATAGTGTTATTTAGAATCAAATGTAACATTGTACAGAATATAATGCAATGCAAAGGTTGAACAGTGTGTTACAGTCTTTCTATAAACAGGAAAGGGATTTTCCCTGTTTTATTTTTATATAAACTCTATTACTAAATCATATTCAATGTGAATAAATTTCAGGCAAAGGGAGTTTCTACAAGTTTATCCAAATCTTTTACAACACCTATTATTCCCAGACAAAGATATTTCAAAAAACCTCCACATGTGATGTAGTATTTACCAAAGTTTCTTGTCAATGATTTGCTGCAACATTTGCAATTCATTACCTTCCTCTCTTTCCTAGCTAGTTGGTTCCCTGTGCCCACAACAGTTGTGAAGAAATAGTAAAATTTAAAAGCAAATGCCTTCATGGGGTTTTTTTGTTGCTGTTTATTTTCAGGTGTCTGTATAGGAAGTTCTTCTCAACATATTGTCACTTTTGATGGGCTGAACTTTAAGCTGACTGGCAACTGCTCCTACACCTTGTTTCAAGACTTGCACCACGATGTTGAAGTCCTGCTCCACGAAGGGCCGTGCAGAGCAGCACCCAGGATGAACTGCATGGACTCCATTGAAGTGAAGCATCGTGGTGTGGCAGTGCAGCTCTTCAGTGACATGGCAGTAAGCAAACACCATGAATTCATCTGTGCATTGTCTGCTTGTGCTGCAGAATTCAGGTTATGGGGACAAATTTCTTCCCTTGATCCAGTTTCCAGCCTATTTTTAACATCTCTTCTGCATTTCGTGATACAATCAGTGTTCACATAAGGAGCCAGACATATTTCTCCTATTTTTCTCCTCATTGTGCTGGCGTGCCAGTGTCAAGATCAAGGGATTTGGCAGTGTCTCCCTGACACTTCTGCCAGAAAGGCAGGATTACAGACAGGACATTCTGTGCTCTGATTCTCCTCTTTTAGCAGAGCTCCTTTACTCTATGGTTTTTTTTGGTCCATGGGAGAGTGCTCTGCTCCTCACAGAGCTGTGCCTGACTGGCCAGCTCAAGGTCTAGGGAGTTGCTTCTCACCTTGTGTGCAGCTGGACCTCAGCATTAGAAGAAAGGGCAGCTTAGTATGCAGTATATCTGCTTTATAGACAGAGAATATTCAAACTCAACCCATTTTTCAGCCTCTGTATGCTCAGACATGCAGGAATTGGTTAACTTGCCAAAATGATCCCTTCTGACTTGTGTATCAAAATAGGATGGACCAAAACACCTGCACCAAGTTCTGCATGGTGCTGGAAAGCCTTGACTTCCACTGAGGCAGCATTTGAACCTCACAGCATGAGGCTGTTAGTCTGTAAATGTGTGATGCTCAAAGAGTGCACTTATATAGGAAAATGTTGAAAGAGTTGTTAATGTAATTCACAGGATGAAAGCCAAGTATTTCTGTATGTTTTTAGACTCAATAGAAAGCTTCAGCTGGCAAAATTGATCCTTAGGTCCAGATTCAGTGGGGTCTTCAGGTATTTGTCAAGTCAAAATGTGCTTCAACTGTAAAATTAGGTTGGTTTGTAACAGCTTGCTAGAACTGATGTGATGACCTCACCTTTTTTTTAAACAGGTGGCTGTTAATGGTGAAAGGGTTCTCATCCCCTATTCCAGCAGCTTGTTTGAAATCACTACCTATGGAGAAATTATGCATGAAATCAAGTTCTCCCTTCTTGGACATAATCTCACATTTACTCCAAGAAACAATGAATTTATTCTTAAACTTAATTCAAAGAGCTTTTCTTCAGGAACAAAAGGGCTTTGTGGTAAGTTTGCAAGTTAATAGTTTTAATAGCTTCCTACTTGGGCTTGAACTTCTGTTTATTTTACTGCTATTTGTGAATCTCCAAATCTGTAAACTCTCTGGGTGAACTGGTCCCACATTTTTGGGGGAATATTCCAAATCTGTGTAGGTTTTTCTGCTCTGATCACCAATGCAACATATTGATCATCAATGCAACTAGCTCACTTATGCCTAGTAATACTTTAGAAAGAACAGCAGAGTCAGCTCTCTGGTTTTTCTTGCTTCAGGTTATCTTTTCAAGGAGATTTGTGCCTTTTTTTTTTGGATGAGGGTTTAATTTTAGATTCTTACAAATACATTTATGTGAGAAATATGCTTGCAGGGAAGGTGAAAAATTTGAGAGGGGAACTGCTACCTGGGCGAGTTAATTCTACGATATCCTCAGTGGTGTAATCTATACAGAGATTGGACTTCTGTGGCATAACCTGTACCTCCTTTAGTGAGGAAATGAGAGACAAGACCCAGGGTATTTATGCCTCTATTGACAACAGCTATAAGGAATATCATGAATGTCTCAAGCCGCCCCAACCAGTGTCATCCATTCCATCTCTGTTTTTTTCCAGGTTTATTTTACTGATGCCATGATGATTTTTTGCCTTTTCTTTTAAACCCCTTTTCATGCCTTTTTGCAGCTTCTGTATTCCTTAGTGCTTTTTGCCTACATTCTTGGACTTGTTTGTTAAGCTGGGAGACTAAACATTTTAGAGGTTTCATAGTTAGGGATCAGAGTGCCCCAGACCCCAAGGTCCTCTCCAGAACACATTTTGTAAACTAAGATAGAACCATCCAGGGGAAGGTTCCTTGGGGAGGGGGGCTCACTGGAGCCTCTCATTGGGGAATTTATGATACATATGCTAATTAGTAAAACCTATAATGTTATACCAGATCTCTGGGGGGGATGAGAGGAGTTTTTTGCAGTGTACACTGAGGTGCATTCGACATGGACGTAATGCACCTAAGGATCCTTAAAGTAAATACCAAGGTAAAATCCCTTTTTCCCTTCTAACCGTGTTTGCCTCTTGATTTTAAGACCAGGAAAAGGCATCATTACTCCTGATTATTCAGAGATTTTTCTTTTCCTTTTACTCGCCCTGCCAGGGCTGTGTGACCAGAACCACGTCAATGACTTCACGCTGCGCAATGGCTCTGTCACTGCTGACAGCAGTGTGTTCATCCAGGACTGGACAGTGGCAGAGCCGGGGAAGGTGTGTGAGAGCCGCAGGGAGGACGGGTGCTCCGAGAGCGCGCCCAGCCGCTGCCACCTCCTGCTCTCGCGCCACTTTGCCGAGTGCCACAGCATCATCTCCCCCAACATGTTCTACGAGGCCTGCATGGAGAGCAGCTGCTATGAGGAGGAAGCCTGTGAGATGATCACTTCCTACGCTCACATCTGCAGGGAGTACGGCGTCTGCGTAGACTGGAGAGCACCCGAGCTTTGCCGTAAGGGTTTTACTCTGTGCTAAAACTGATGAAGAATTTGTCCCGCTTTGGGACATCTCATCAGTGTATTGTTAATTTTTTGAATGCTGGTTAATAGGGCAGAAGTTCCAGATCAAATTTAATGTACAAGTGGTGTTGCAGATCTTATAACTGGTTGGTCATCCACCAAGTTGAATATTATGAACAAAGTCTTTCTTGGTAAACTGCTAACTGGTAAAATTCCAGGCTAGAGGGAAATAAAGGTACTGTGAACAGGTACCCACAGCTATGTGGCAGTACCTGACTCTGCAGCTACTGAATTTTTGTGGCACCAGGTTTGGGCTGAGTGTCTGCCAGGCTGTTTCAGCAGCAGACATCATTGCTTTGATACAGACTTTGGCTGGTCTGAGGTGGACAGAGAAAACTCATACTTTGGACTAGTGGAACTGCTTCCCAGCCCATCACTGTAATACCTGGCACAAAATTAGACTTTTCTTTGTAACAGTTTCACAAATTCCTCCCATTTCCATCAAAGCTGAAACTTTTGAGAATGTGATGGAAGAGGCCGTGTGATTTCAAGTTTCTGCTACAGGTTAAAATGGGTAAATGGCCTCTCTCTGTGGTGTCATTTCTTGCCAGGACATGCCAGCTAGGCTGATTGAACCAGCTGTAATTTGCTTTGCAAATCTGGTTCTCCTTCTGCCTGGGTTTTGCTTGTGTTTTGGAGGTGAAAAGTTTGTGCTGTGGGGCAGTAGTGTAGCAGGATGTGAGTCTGGCACATTACCAGAGCCCAACCAAGGCAAGCAAGACACCCATGCTAGTTCCAAACTCAGACAGCTGTTGGTTTGTATACCTTCTCTCCTAAATTCCCATAGACAACTAGTTTTACTTTCTCTTCCTGTTTTTTTTTTTTTCCTTTTTTCCCCCCCTATTTCTCCTGAAATCCCTACTAGGAGGCATATCTAAAAATCTGCCAAAAATGCAAGGTATTATTAAGTACAAATAAATAACTCTTGAGGTGGCTTATTCTACACCACCTCATGTTAACCTTTCTGCAGTGATGGTTGCAGCCATTCAGATATTCCCTTAATGTTTCTGGTTCAGTCAAGTGCCTTAGACGTGGATGTGTGCAGGCATTTTCTTTCCCAGCTACCTCCTCACAGAGTGTCTCGATGTCCCAGTTGGTTTTCTCACATCCTGCCTCTGCAGTTGAGTTGTTTCTTGTTGCTTTGCTTTCTTTCTCTGGATACTTTTCATTTCAGAACTGGAGAACCAGCATCCTAAAGGCATGATACCAAAAAAAAAATGTGTAAAACAAATGCTTTTTTTTCATGTTCTAAACTCAGACTGAAGGAATGATGGGATAGGAAGTCAAGAATGTCAATGTGAATTTGGCCTGAGCCTCCAGTTAATGTTTGGAATATCTTTCCAGGATCACAGGTTACTTCAGACAGACTGTGTTCAATATAGTCCCGGAAAGCAGAGGGAGGACACTGCCAGCCCTTTTCCAAAGTCAGTGCCCCAGTCTGGCTTTGCAAATTGTAATGTCCAAAGCTGGATGTCAGCAGATTACCTTAATAACTCTGTGCAGTTTTCAAATTCCTATCTGATTACACAGCCTGTGCAAGAATAGACAAAGAGCTGCTCATTTTAACACTAATTGCATAAAAGTCTTAAGTGTCCTAACAATAACATCATCATCTTTCTTCCAGCAGGTGCCTGTGTGCAACTGCCAAAAATTTAAATTGTCAACATTTGATTTATCCAAGTTATATTCGTGACTACATAGACAGCACGACTTAATCACTCTACCCCCACACGTTTAATAGCAGTGGCACAGCTCTGGGTTAGCTGCTTCCCTCCTCCTCAGTCCACTGAATCCCTGTCATTCTTGTAGAATTTTATTTGGGGTTTTGTCATGCCCTATTGGGACATTCCAAGCAGTACAAATCCTTCCTGATTGCTCTTCCTGGGGGGGTGAATATATTCTCTGTAATTCAGATATATTCAGATGGGAGAAGAGAAGGATTTGGGATGACCTCAGTGTGGCCTTGCAGTGCCTGAAGGGAGCCCACAGGAAAGATGGAGAGAGACTCTTGACAAGGGCCTGGAGTGACAGGACAAGGGGGAATGGCTTCACACTGACAGAGAGCAGGTTTACATTGGATATGAGGAAGAAATTGTTCCCTGTGAGAGTGGTGAGGCCCTGGCACAGGTTGCCCAGAGAAGCTGTGGCTGGTCCATCCCTGGCAGTGTCCAAGGCCAGGCTGGATGGGGCTCTGAGCAAGCTGGGACAGTGGAAGGTGTCCCTGCCCATGGCAGGAGGTGGAACGAGATGGTCTTTAAGGTCCCTTCCAGACCAAGCCATTTTATGATTCTATGAAATAATTTGCTTTAACATGGAAAGGGTTAATGTTAAAGACATTTCCTTTCTGTCTCTGTTGGCTGCTAGAAGGGTGTGTGTAGACAGTTCAGCTGATGAATGTTTTCTTGTTTGTTTGTTTGGGAGCTCGGGTTTTCTTTCAATGTTTTTTGTCAGGGGACTGAAAGAAAGTTTTATAAACCTCACAGCAGTCACAGACTGGGAAATAAACACTTTTTCTAATTGAAGCTGTACAGAAAAATAGACTTAAGGGAATACATAGTATGGAAGCTGTGTTGATAGTTTTTTTGAATAGCTGTAGCCCTAATTTTGTGTTTGCTTTTAGACACAATATCCTCGGGTTTATGAACACATCAGTAAAAAAATTCTGTTGGCTTACAGGGCTATGCAATTTGCCTTGATTCAGTTAATTCTGTTAATAAGGCAAATCAGTTAAAAACATGCAGAAATCCAGCAGGTTCAGTTTTGAAGCACCAAAATGTTCTGTTTGTTAGCTTTCTTTAGTTGTATGGGAACATTGCAGCCTATCAAGTTTAAAAAAAAAAATCTTTCTTCAGTGCTTTAGTCCAGGCTACCTCTTAACCATGCACAGTTACCATACACATAAGATTCTAAATTTTTATGTCTGTGGCCCAGTGTTGGAAACAAAATTTGACAGGTGAACACTCATCTAAACCATTGTATCATTATTGGGATGAGTCATGTGTTGCTGCTGATTCATGTGGCCTAATAATGTGGTTTTCTGATTTCTGCTGCAAGGGACCAAATCCATTCTTTGGATGATGGCTTTCTAAAATTGAAAGAATTCTAAAGAAAGCTTGAGTGAAAAGATTGATCTGCATTTCTTTAGATCTCTTTAGATAAAGGTGGTGTTTTCTTCTCTGTTTGCTCAGCAATGAAATGTGCCCCGTATCTGACATACGACCACTGCCACACAGCCTGCATGAAGAGCTGTGAGAACAATACCAAAGTCAGTGTCTGCAAGGATTATCCCACGGAAGGCTGCTTCTGCCCAGAGGGAAAGGTGATTTTTGGTGACAGCTGTGTTAGTGAAGAAGTCTGCACTCAGTGTGTCAGTGAGGATGGCACACACCATCAGGTAACTACATGCACAGCAACCTCTGGCACTGGTTGGAGTTCACACCTTTGCAAGTAAATCTGTTTTCCCTTTGGATACTTTATTTTCTAGCTCAGTTTCTCCTAACCTGCTGTCTGTCAACCTCATTTAGCTCCCCTAGTGTGAAATTGGCTGGGACTGGATATAAAGATCACAGCTGGGACTATACAGATCTGGCAGGTGTTGCCTTCTCAAAGGCGTGACGACCTGGTTCGAGAACGGCACGGCAGCCGCCCCTGGCTGCTCGGGCCAGTCACTCACTGACACCAATGTGGTGGATGGCAAAATGGCGTTTATTTCAGGAATACACGGCGCTATATAGCCTGGGGTTATGTCACTTCCGTCACTAGCCTTTCGCTCCAGGCTGCTTTAACCTATAGGCAACAGTGCTAACGGACAGAGGGGGTGTCCCTAACTTCCCGTACATCGCGTAATCTTCCGATCACCAGTCCCTATCTTACCACACTTCCCCCCTCTCTCTATGCTAAACTAGCTACGAAAGCAAGCTAAACAAGCGTAATAGTTGCAACACTAGTAACTACAAGCAACTATAGTATTAAACTTTAACTTCTAAGATATGGTGTTAGGGTTAGTTGTCTAACTACTTAGCCTACAATAGCTGTCGGCACTTGACTAGCATAATGTTAACTGAGTTTAAACGATTTTTAACGCACGACACTAACCTGTTAAGGATACAAGGCCCAAAAATTAACAACAGTAGTATCATAATGCAGGGGCCCATGAGAGTGGACACAAGGGTGGTTAGTCATGGGGACTGGTTGAACCATGACTCAAACCATCCCTGTTGACTTTCCCTTTCTTTTTTTCCTTTGAGCTAGCCTATTTCTTAGTTTGGCCCTAGAATCCCGTACAACTCCCGTATGGTCTGCATAGAAACAGCATTCTTCTTTTAGGGTGACGCAGAGACCGCCTTGTTGCATGAGCAGGCGGTCCAAGCCTTGTCTATTTTGTAAGACAACTTCTGAAAGGGAAGAGAGGGACTTTTCTAGAAGGGAGATGGATGCTTTGATTCTTTGGAGGTCCTCGTCAACGGTTTTTTGTTGCAAACTTAGTCCTTGGCGGTGGGTCACAAGGGCAGAAACGCCTGTGGCTGTGCCAGCCGCTCCTAATCCAAGGAGCATTGTGAAGGTGATGCCTGTTATCACTTCCCTTTTTTGGAGCTGGTGCGGTGTATCGACAAGGGTGTACATATCTTGTTCAGGGTGATACACAACTTTGGGAACAATTAAAGCCTGGATACAAAAGTCAGCAGAAAAGTTAAAACGTTCAAGGTACACACAAAGGCTAACTCCAGATTGCTGGCATACCCACATTCCTGGCTCAGAAGGGATTGCCCACTTGCTTTTACCCTGGGGTCGTACGGTTGCATTGCAGACAAAGCCTTTACGTTTAGCCAATGTCATGTTGCCGAAGCACTGGCCCTGACCTGTGATTTGACTTAGGGTGATTCCTTTCCAGGGGGTGTCCCACCTACATTGGGATGGATTTGATGCATTAGAATAGCTAAAAGCAACATTTAAAGCAACGCCTTTGTAAAAAGGGGGTTTTGAGTTATAGCATAGCCAGCACGATTCTGTAAGGTCCGGGTTAGATTGATTTAGAAATAGAAAGGTAGCATTTAACATGTCAAGCAATGGGTTGTGAAGGATCGGCTTGGGTGTTAGAGGGTCAGGTGGCATGTAAGTGGAGCTAGGCGCGAATGTGTTACGAGCAGGTTGGGCAGGAACTGCGGTTTTACCTTTAACTTCGTTTGTTACCAGGACTGGGTTGAGTCCAATTGAAAAGGATGGCAACAGTGGGAGTCTGATAATTTGGACAGCTATCCAACGGTCCCGAAAAGCATGGATAAACACCAACCAAACCTTTCCAGTGGCCCAACTTTTGTGCTCAGGTTGCTGAACTATCATCTTATAACCTGTGCAAGTGTGCTTTTGCCCATTCGTGGGTGTGTATATCGTGCCGTTCTTCGCAAATTTAGGCTCGATGCAGCCGTTAGGGGTGTATTTAACTTGTAGGAATTGGTCGGGCTGCTGTGGCAGCCGCCTGTTGCTTGTTACGATAGTTTCACATCCCCGATATCTGCAATAGCCGTACTTCGGATGACTGCAGTAGCTTTTACCTGGGTTTGAGGCCGGGCACCAATAGGTTTGGTACAGTGATGATTCCCCAAGGTTGAGAAATCCCATTCGGGAGGGGAATATGTCCTTTAGTTTAAATTCAAAAGACGGGTCAGGTGGTGCTATTGTTTCTTTAATTGGATCATCACTTGAGAGGTGACGTAGGACCCACCTGAATGACTGGTGGGGGTAAGGCCAGGCATCGGTTGTTTTAGCAAGCTCTAAGAATAGAAGGATACAAAGGTACAGTCTCTGTATCACCTTTGATGGCAGAGGACCTTCCGGGGCCACTGGTCTGTCTGTCAGCTTATCATCTTCGACTAGCTTTCGCGATTCTGGACACTGCTTGGGCTTTTCATCTTCCTCCGGCGCGCGGGTGTATGGGTTACGAGGGCGACCACAGATCCAGTCCTGTAAAGAGAAACTCACAGCTTTCATTAACCTTATTTTGTAATTCTGGCTTAATAGACTTGAGCGGACACCACTTAATTCTCTTGTCCTTTTTGACTGCAGCATATCCCCGCCCGACCAAGACAATTGTCCATCCCTTTTCCCATTCCCCAAGCTCATTCCTAATAATAACAGGTGGGCCTTCCTCTAGTGCTTGAGTCGCCCAATGTTTCTGGACCGGGCTTTTTGTTTCATCCCCTCTGGAAAACTGATTTAACGCTAGCATTGCCGTAGCTAGCAGGCGCGCTTGGTCCCTTGGGGGGATGGCGCTGGTAAAGCCCTCTGCTTTAGCTAGTACTTCTAATTTGTTTTTTAGAGTTTGGTTTGCCCGTTCGACTATGGCTTGCCCCGTGCTGTTATATGGAATGCCATATGTTAGAGTAATATTCCATTTAGACACAAACACTTGAACTGACTTAGAGACAAAATTCGGACTGTTATCTGTTTTGATTTGACTTGGAACTCCAAGCCACGCCATAGCTGTCAACCAGTGCTGAATAGTTGCTTTGGAATTCGTTTTGGAGTGCTGTGTGGCTACGATCATTCCACTGTATGTGTCTACGGTTACTGCTAACCAAGCTCGAGGTTTCAGCAGTTGGCAGAGGGTAAAGTCTGATTGCCACACCTCGGAGGCTTTAAGTCCTCTAGGGTTAATTCCGCTGGACCATAATGGGTTTTTCCGGCAATATGGACAAGTGGCCACAACGTGTTTTGCATCGGCGATAGGGATTCCACACCTTTTTGCCAGGGCTTTGGCCCCAATGTGGAGCGTTTCGTGTAATTGGCGAGCATCTTTAAGTGTCCATAGTCCCTTCGCTGCCGCGTCCGCTTTGTCATTGCCGATTTGGAAGAACCCTTTGATTGGATCGTGGCTGTTAATGTGGATGACGGATATGGTACCTTTTCGAGAATAGAGAGCTTTTTCAAGTCTTGCTGCTGTGGTAGATGTTGACACACCGGGCCTGGACATAGCTAAGCTGAGCTTGGCAATGAACATTGAATCAGTTACCACATTAAGATGCTCTGTTGGAAACAGCCCGCACGCTAGTACTAACGCCTCTGCTTCTAGCTGCTGGACCGACGATGTGCAGTCTGTCATTTTAATGCAGCGCCACTGTTCCTTGTCGCGCCATACCACTGCCGCGGTTGAGGTTGTTGAAGACGCATCGGTAAAGACCGTTGGTCCTGGCATGGGCCGATCCAATACTTTTTGTGGGAGATCAATATCTACAATTCTCAATAACTTCATCCACGGGGGTTTTGCGGCGTAT